>LR812523.1:57949478-58291978 GCA_903798195.1 Danio kyathit | reverse complement strand
TTGACTTTTCTACCTTTTCTGTTTGATGTTACATAACATGGAATTTTTTTCACTACAGTTATCATCTCACCATCATTGTATCATTCTGAAAAGTCTAAAAAAGAATGTCACGGAATCAGCTAAACAGACTCACTCATAAAGAGCAAAACAACCCACTCTTTCTTATCTATATCAGGGATCAAAACCATCGGCTTTCATTCGTCAGGTGATCAAAGTGATGGTGGTAAAGTATTGATACACATATAGGTGGGGGATTTTAAAACTGTGCTGTACATCACTCTAAATTTGTGACCAATTTCCTGTGAACATCCCTTTGACTGAGGGATAGCTTACTGAAAAAATGAAAATGTAATCACTATTTACTCACCCTCGAGCAGTCACAAATTTTGTTTCATTATTTTGTTGAACACTAAATTAGATATTTTGAAGCAAGCTGCAAAGCTATTGACCTCCAAAGTAGGAAAAGTCAATAGTTACAGGTGTCTAGCTTTCTTCAAAACATCTACTTTAATGCCAACAGTAGAACAAACGGCTGACTCACATTTTGATGCTTAACCAAGACGTCGGAACAACTGTGGATTATGCAAGGAAATGTAAGATTTCGTTCTTTGTCACATTCATTTCTCAGAATGAGCTGCACTATGTAAACAAATTGAAAGGATGTTCTTGGTTTCTTCAAATTTTATCAAAGCCACTGATCACCATGTGGTTAGCGTTGTTCTCGCTGTCACAGAAGCATGTTCTATGTTGGCAGCGTTCTTGACTGAAATGTAAAGTGGAAGCTTTGAGACGTCTTCCCTGTTGATAAATGACATCGCTGCTTGATAGATGCTGAGAATGCCAACTACAGTACTATACAGAGACTCTTAGTAGATTGGCAATCAATATAGATGTCAAGGATGAACTTTTCCTGTATGTCTGTTCTGGGTTGATAAATGAAATGTGTACTGTAGATCCTGTTAAGAGCTAGCAGGCTAGCCTTGTGTTATATATGGCAATGTGTTTCCTACACTGGGCCTCCTAACGTTGAAGTCTCTGAAGTGTGAATATGCCTCTTCCTGTGTGTGTGTGTGTGTGTGTGTGTGTGTGTGTGTGTGTGTGTGTGTGTGTGTGTGTGTGTGTGTGTGTGTGTGTGTGTGTGTGTGTGTGTGTGTGTGTGTGTGTGTGTGTGTGTGTGTGTGTGTGTGTGTAGAAAAAGTGATGTTTGACATTTCACAGCACCCATATCACATTCTCTATTACACTATTTCTAGTAACCGTATATATTATATAGATAAAATCCTAGAATCGTTATTGTTTAGATAAAATACTAAATAATACTGGATTTGTTATTGGCCTTTGATAATATAAGCATGACATATGACTTAATTCACAGTTAAGTTGGTTTTTTAAGTTTAATTTTTAACTAAATCATTGAGTTTGTCCATATTTTAGTCAAGTTTGGGCTGAAACAACACTGCATTTTTTTAGAGTGCATATTTATTTATTAATACAATAACCTCTTTTCCGATACAGAAACAATTAATTTATACTTTATTCAACATTAAGTGTTTCACAACACACATACACACAAACACACACATACACACACACACACACACACACACACACACACACACACACCAAAGCTCAAAATATGTTTCCTTGAAAGCTTTAGAGATTCAAAGAAGTGAACTCTATTGACAGTTCATTTCTGGTTTTCTGAGATCTGTCAAATGAAACCGTTCACTCATTTCACAAAAGTCTCAAAGGCTTTAGAGTAATCTAAGAAAACTGCTTGCTCCCTAAAAAGACAAGTTTCCACAACACGTGCTATTCTGTAATTCAACAGTGCCAACAGATATCACATATCAAACTTCAAATCTAATTCTATTAGTTGTTTAATGATTGAAAGTATTTGGAAAGGAGTTACAAAAGATTTGGAAACAAGTTAATGACAGAGCGGCATCATCTGAATCACTTAAAAATTACTGTGTTGTTTAATACAACATATCCAAATAATCACATAAAACAACACGTATCCACGCCTGACAGCACTCACACACACATGAATACAACAGATATAAATCATAAAGTACAATGTAAGTCAATAGTGTGTTATAAAAAATGCTGTAAAATTATTATTGACACAAATCTAATGTTTAGTGAGAAAATTAAAGGAAAACTTCTCAAACCATAAGTTATTTTAAGTGTCAATAGACGAGCCTCTACAAAGTTCACTTCACTAATACATGTTAAAACTTCTATTCTGAGTTTACAGAAGTGAAACTGTTTTTCTACACAAGTCAGTTTCTAGACCTTTGAGAATTAAGATCCAACTATATGGTGATTTTGGTATAGCATCTTGCCATATCGTGAAGACATTTTGTGAGCAGTATGGTTTTATAAAGAAAGCATTTGAACAAAGTGCAAATGATTTTTCACATTATTTTTACTTTCTTATATGACTTTCTACCAAATCTTCTTTTGTGTTCAGACATGATGGCAAGTTCTGTTGCATTAGTGACGTTGAGTAGGAAAAACAAACACTATCAATAGTTGCAGGTTGCCAACATTCTTCAAAATATCTTCTTTTTGTTAAATTGAAGAAAAAAACACAAACTGTTTAGAACTAGTCAAGAGTGAGTAAATGATGGCAGAATTGTCATTTTACTGAAATGTGACAAAAAATACAGCACTTTCCATCAGCACAGAAGTGGCTAAATGTTTTGTTTGGTGCTTATAATGGCTAAAAATGCTCTGCATACCTAAATGTACAGTATGCTGTCTAGGTAGGCAGTTCATAGAGTCTGAGACAGCCTATTTTTTTTTTTCTTTTCTTTTTTTTTACTATTGGGAAGGGAATAACCCACACTCTTCCGTTAGCTTCTGGCTGCATGTGTACCCGCCTGTCAGAGGAGGCGACAATGCGCAAGTGTTCGGCTGCATTTTACTTCACTCTAGGTATGTGCATTAGATGTATTTTTAAGAAAGTATTTGCACTGAATCTGTCACAGTATTGTAGTTTATTAAGAATATTGCTGAAATTAGAGTCGTTTTATTAATATATTTCAGGTTTTATATTTCTCTGCACAACTGAAGCATCCTCAGGTCAGTACGATACGTGTCTGTGCTCTGTGCGTATATGTGTGTGTGCATTGACTTGTGTCTGAGTTTGAGATCATATTGAAGCTCTTTTGTGTGACATTTAAACTGGTAAATAACTTATTTAAAATGGTAAATAATAAATGAAACTATTAAAACAAAATAAAGAAATGTTTCTGACAGCCTTTCTGGGTCAGACAGCCACAGCATGAGAGCTTTGAAACAAAAGATCTTTGTACAGATTTCTTGTTTAATACTCTTTGAATCATTCTTATGCTGGAATACACAAGATTAATTTGTGCAGCTTACAACATTTAGCTGGTGGATGAAGATATATGAAAAACTCCTAACAGCTTTCTGTTGTAATTTTACAGAATCCTGTACCTGCCAAGCATTGTCAGAGAAAGATCAGTGTAACACAGAAGGTAGGAAACAACTATTTCCATGAATTGTGTTCGCTACGCTCAGCATAAATGAGTACACCCCTCACAGATATTTTCTTTTTACAATAATATATTTGTGTATTTCTATTATACTCAGCACCAAAGCCAAAACTGGAAATAATCTAACAATTAATAAATCAATTAATAAATAAAAAAGATCAGATTCTGAAAATTAGTACACCTAAATTAACATGTTGGAGAAAAATATTAAATACAATTTTATTAAACATGAAAAATCAAGTGAAACATAAAAAATATAAAATTTAGTTGAAAGTAGTTTTGGACAAGTTTTTGAAATAACTTGTTTGAATTTACATGTATTATCTTTCTATTCCTTAAAATGTTAGGTGACCAAACCCTTATTTCAATGGATATAATGTGTTCACTAAAACTTTTGTTTAAATTCACCTAAATATATCAGTTATATTCACTGAGAAATAAAAATATTCATTTTTAAAAGGGTCTGTACTCACTTATGCTAAGCACTCACTCTTTATACTCATTTATTCTTTGGTCTTGCTGGTTAAGGCAAGGGACATTATTCACAAAGGTGGAAATAAGTTGCTCTAACAAATAATTAATGATAGAAATAAACAAAATCTCATTATCTCAAATAGAGAGATAATTTTCTGTGTAACATAAAATTAAATAAATGCTAAGTTTCAACTTTAACACATATATTTTTCTTTTATTTATTGCTCACCTTCCCTGGGATCACCCTTCTGATAGACAGTCATTCATGAATCTAAATTTGTTAAATGTAAATAATACTTTGTTTTGGTTATATTGAATACAATATTTAGTCATAAACATCTGTTTGTTTGTTTGTTTGTTTGTTTGTTTTTTCAGAGCATATAGGCCAAACATAAGTTTTATAACTTTACATATTAAAGGCTTAACATATATTTATTGTTGTATATCAAAATGGTGCATGTTTATTATGACTGATAGTTCATATTACATTGTTCCGCCATAGGATGGCAACAGACACAGTATAATGATCATCCTTATTCTAGAGGGCTGTTGAATACTTGATTCTGATTGGTTAATGAACACTTTAAGATGTGCAGTTAATGTCACTGAACAGCATGGCTAATATTCCGGGCAGGTTTTGACCATATACAGTTTCATATCACTACGCTGAATGATTGTGGACATTTCACCATCTACAACTGTCAATCAAATCCAGTGGTGTAAAGTAACTACTTACAAAGACTCAAATTACTGTAATTGAGTAGTTTTTCTCAGGAATTGTAATTTATTGAGTAGTTTTAAAAATGTGTTTTACTTTTTCTTGAGCACATTTTTTGTGCAGTATCGGTACTTTTATTCCACTACTTTCCTTCAACCTGCAGTAATTACTTTATTTTTCTTGTCAATGGGGATTAGAAAAATCAGTCCTGAGATTCCTGTACAATCAAACTGCACATACTGTAGAAGGTAAATTGCATCATAATGAACTACCTCTAGACGTGTGCACTTTATAATTGCAGCAAACTGTTTGGAAGTATTAAAAATGTCCAAAATCTATACGCGCATTTACCAAGAGAATGTTTACATGCATGTCACTGATGAGAAGATGACAGATGTTTACTGTATGATGACCGAAATGGCCTTAAACACCCAGCAGGCACAGGACATCAACATGATGTCTGATTGACGTTGAACCCTAACGTCATGGGGACTTTTGTTTGGAAATGAAAATCAGGTTGACGTCAGAACTTAACGTCAGGCCAATGTGCAATGTCCAACCTAAAACCAACCTAATATCAACGTCTAATAATGTTACAGCTTGACATTTTGTGAACGGTACCCCTTTGACATCTATCAGACGTTGGATTTTGGTTGCCGTACCTGATGAATAGGCTCACACGGAATCTGTGCGCGCAGAATTCTGCAGATTTTTAGCCAATCATTGATTCTGTTTATTTACTTGTGTAAATGTGTGTAAATTTATATTATTGCAGTTTTTAAAATATTCCAGTAATATTACTGACTAATAGGAAAATATCTGTATGATTTATTTAAAATATAGTTTATAAAGTAAAATTTTCTGTCTTTTAATAGATATATTATAAGAGAGACTTGCTTTGTTTACCAAATAAAGTAAATCTAATTGGATTTGCATTGTAAACATTAAATACACTTTAAAAAGGTATTACTTTGTAGTTCATATATTAAGATTTTAGTTATGATACTCCCAAAATCATTCTGCATAAATCCGCATATTTTTAACACAATTCTGCGCAGAAATAGCAAAAAATGTCAGCAGATTCCGTCTGGTCCTACTGATGAATAAATGTCAGTATTTGACGTCAATATGACGCTGGTTTAAGATGTTGACTCGACGCTGGATTTTGGTCACATTCTAACAACCTAAAATCAACCAAATGTCAATGTCATTTGATGGCAATATCGGACATCAAAATAACTTTGTTCTTAGCTGCTGGCTTGACAATTAATTTTGGTCACTTGACGTTACAACCTAAATCTAACCTAATATTAATGTCTCATGATGTTGTGTGCCTTCTGGGCAATAACTAAATGCACTACAGAATGTTACGTTTACACACACATGCACAAATTACATGTAAACATATCAGCTTTTGACAGTGTAATACTCACTACACACTACTCTTGAGTACCTTTAAAAGGGCTACTTTTTACTCATACTTTGAGTAATATTTACAACAGATACTTTTACTCTACTTACATTACATTTTTAGGCAAGTAATGGTACTTTTACTTGAGTATGATTTTTCAGTACTCTTTCCACCACTGATCAAATCACAATGAAAGAGATGCCATTTGGATGAGATGCATAGGAATCTGCACGGGAGCAGTCTACATATGTTCAGCAATGGTCAAGATGATTCGAGTGTTATTCGTTTAATCTGTTATCGTGTATCTTGGAATAACTTACTGTGGAATATCGAGATTAGCCAATCACAATCAAGCATTCCAGAGCGCTGTAATAAAGCAATTTATTGTTTGCTTTGCTTTGGCTTTTATGGGGTTAATGATGGTGAAGAAAAGTAAGATGGTATTCTGAAAATGTATCAGTTTTGTTCCTGGTGTTCTGTTCTGTTTCTGATTCATGATTTCTCTAAGACATACTCTATATCAGTGGTTCCCAACCTTTTTTCCAGGAGACCCCTATTTTAACGCTGACATTTTTTTAAAGACCCCCCCCCCCCCAACACACACACACACACACACACACACACACACAGAAACATTAAAAAATAAATAAAAAAATAAATAAAAATAATCGCACACACTGACTAGCACTACCACTGACTATCCAAATAAATCCTTGCTTTCTTTTTAGCACATTCATTTTTATCTCCTCCCTGGCGCTTTGCCATATCTTCTCTTTGGTGCATCTTTTTTAAAATTTGCTAATGTAAGCTCTGGTCTACGTTTCCACTCTCACGATACGTTGTAACATTCTCGACGTTAATGAAATCTCTTATCTTTCTATATTTGATTTTTTTTCCCTCCAAATAATCAGAATTGAAATATTTAATGAATGAAATTAAAAAACAAAAAAGAAAAAAAAACATGAGTGCTCTTGGCGACCCCTTGAAAATCATTAGCGACCCCTAGTGGGGGTCGCGACCCCCAGGTTGGGAACCACTGCTCTATATGATGGGTTGCGGCTGGAAGGGCATCCGCTGCGTAAAAACATGCTGGATAAGTTGGTGGTTCATTCGGCTGTGGCTAAGGGACTAAGCCGAAAAGAAAATAAAAAAATGAATGATTACTCTATATGATGTGTTTTGAATTAGCAATTCAGACTTTTCCTCACATTAAAGGGTTTATAAGAAGTTTTAATTTATAATTAATGTCACTGATAAGGAAGATAATAAGCTGTAGGAAAGTGAGTGAGTGAATCTGGAAAATTACTTAAAAGCTGGACAGCAGGAAGCACTTTTTTAATTACATTGTATTACACCTTTAATTTTTTTAAGTCTTATTGTTTGTTTCAATTTACGGAAAGCCATATGTGATTGTGTTTATGTAATCAGTGGATATTTTTCATTTCACAGGTGTCCATGATTTGAGATGCTTCATAAAGTATAAAAAAAGTCAACATATGTCCATTTGTGAATGGAAGCAAGGAGGCAACATTTCAACCTCATACAAATTCTACACTCAAATGTAAGTTTGCAAACAATTTCAACTTTTCTTTGATTGTAGTCTTAGGCCGGTCTTGATATATTGTTCATAATTATTTGGACCAAATTTACAACTTCTCTGTATTAAAACTGACAATCTAAAGCATCACATTTTAGAACTGTGTGTTTTTGAAAAGTAATAAATGAAAATAAATAAGTAAATTAATGTCGGATTTATTTCCACATTTAATGTAATTTTGAAAAACCAACAAAAGTAAGGTACAAAAACAGAAATATGTCAAACCTTTACCTCTCTTTTTTTGCAAATAAGAGAATGACCTTGTTGCATGTAGGTCTTCTCCATTTTTCTTTCTATACTTTATTTGTTTGTTTGTGACACAGTGGCTTAGTGGTTAGCACTGTTGTCTCACAACTAGAAGGTCATTGGTTTAAGTCCCTGCTGGGCCAATTGGCATTTCTGTGTAGGGCTTGCATGTTCTCCCCATGTTGGCGTGGGTTTCCTCCGGGTGCTCCAGTTTTCCCCACAGTCAAAAGACATGCGCTATAGGTGAATTATAAGCTAAATTGGCCGTAGTGTATAATTGTGAATGAGTGTATGGATGTTTCCCAGTACTGTGTTGAAGTTCGAAGGGCATCCGCTGTGTAAAACATGTGCTGGATAAGTTGGAGGTTCATTGCGCTGTGGCAAAGTAAAGGGACTAAGTCAAGGGAAAATGAATGAATGTTTATTTGTTTGTTTGTTTGTTTGTTTGTTTGTTCATTCGTTTGTTTGTTTGTTTGTTTGTTTGTTTGTTTGTTTGTTTGTTTGTTTGTTTGTTTGTTTGTTTGCTTAAACGTTTGATTTTTTAGGAATGGGCTGAATTGTGGACTTTCTATTCTTTTGTTGACCTACTGTGTGTTTACGTTTTAACTGTCTATGATATCCTTCTATGACTACCCAAGTTCCATAAGCAATATGCATTATGGCATTATGTTTTTCTTTAGTCCCAATTGAAGATGTTTATATAGGGTATGGTGTTATGACTTATGAGTTAGGTAATGAGCAGTCTTTTTTTTTGTTGACAGTTGACACGGCAGAATATGTTTTCAAGCATATTACCACATGGTTTTTTCTTTACTTAATATTGTCTCTACTTTGTAAAGCTTATTTATAAATAATTTTGAGAGGATCATGTGCTTATAATTGACCATGGCTGGTCCCACATTAGATATCACATGATTAACCAATCAGACAAATCCAAACACATAATAAATAACCAGATTTATTTGTGCTCCCATCCATCCCTACTCCTCGCCCTCTTTCCTAGGTTAATCCAGAATAGGGCGTCATGGCGGCTCAGTGGTTAGCACTGTTGCCTCACAGCAAGAAGGTCGCTGGTTCGAGTCCCGGCTGGGCCAGTTGGCGTTTCTGTGTGGAGTTTACATGTTCTCCCCGTGCTCACATGGGTTTCCCCCGGGTACTCCAGTTTCCTCCTACAGTGAATTGAACATAAGTCCTCCTACATAAGTGAATTGAATAAACCAAATTGGTTTATTTAAGTGTATGAGCACAAAAATATGCTGGTACAGTCCATTCTGCCTCGGCAACCCCTATAATGAACGAATAGTCTGACGATGAAACAGGAGTGAGCCCTGGGCTTAAGGATTTTCTCAGGGCTCTCTCCCGAACAGCATGCAAAACATGCTTTGTTTTCAATCATCGGCTAAGTGTGAACTCTTAAAAGGATTTTAAATTTTTCCATGTGGTCTAAGTAATTAAAGTACAGTAAGTGGTGTGGAAAAAAAGTGTTTGCCCCTGTACTGATTTCTTATTTTTTGCGTGTTTGTCACACTGTAATGTGTCAGATCATCAATCAAACTTCGATGTTAGTCAAAGATAACACACATCATGCAGTTTTTTTTATTGAAGGATTTTATTATTAACAGAAAACTAAATCCAAAACTACTAAGCACTGTGTGAGAAAGTCTTTGATTATTAATATTATTGACTATTGCAAGTTATCTAAAACGTTTGATTGCAGGTGTTGCTGCTAAAGGTGGCCCAACCACTTATTAGGTGGGCAAACACTTTTTCCACACATTATATGTATTATATATATATATACAGTTGAAGTCATAATTATTAGCCCCCCTGAATTATTAGCCCCCCTGTTTATTTTTTTCCTCAATTTCTGTTTAACGGAGAGAAAATTTTTAACACATTTCTAAACATAATAGTTTTTATACTCATTTCTTATAACTGATTTATTTTATCCATTGCCATGATGACAGTAAATAATATTTGACTAGATATTTTTCAAGACACTTCTATACAGGGGCAACGCAGTGGCGCAGTAGGTAGTGCTGTTGCCTCACAGCAAGAACGTCGCTGGGTCGCAGGTTCGAACCTCGGCTGGGCTGGGTCAGTTGGCGTTTCTGTGTGGAGTTTGCATGTTCTCCCTGCGTTCGCGTGGGTTTCCTCCAGGTGCTCCGGTTTCCCCCACAGTCCAAAGACATGCAGTACAGGTGAATTGGGTAAGCTAAATTGTCCGTAGTGTATGAGTGTGAATGTGTGTGTGTGGAAATTCCCAGAGATGGGTTGCGGCTGGAAGGGCATCCGCTGCGTAAAATCGTGCTGGATAAGTTGGTGGTTCATTCCACTGTGGCGACCCCGCAAGGGACAAAGCCGACAAGAAAATGAATGAATGAATGAACTTCTATACAGCTTAAAGTCACATTTAAAGGCTATAGTTATTATACAATGATGGTTTGTTCTGTAGACAATCGGAAAAAAAAATAGCTTAAAGGGGCTAATAATATTGACCTTAAAATTAAAATAAAAAAAAATAAAAACTGCCTTTACTCTAGCCGAAATAAAACAAATAAGACTTTCTCTAGAAGAAAAATATTATCAGACATACTGTGAAAATTTCCTTGCGCTGTTAAACATCATTTGGGAAATATTTAAAAAAGAAAAAAAATTCAAAGGGGGGCTAATAATTTTGACTTTAACTGTATATATATAGTGAATGAACATGTGTGTGAATGAGAGTGTGTATAGGTGTTTCCCAGTGCTAAATTTGCAGCTGGAAGGGCATCCACTGCATAAAGCATATGTCAGAGTATTGATGGTTCATTCCGCTGATAAATCAGGGGCAAAGCCAAAGGATAGTGAGTGAGTGAGTGAGTGAGTGAGTGAGTGAGTGAGTGAGTGAGTGAGTGAGTGAGTGAGTGGGTGAGTGAGTGTCCTGAGCCATAATAGTTTATCAATCCTTTAACTAAACGCAAAGCTGACAGAAACAAAAGCAAGAGCAGGTGAAGTCAGTGAGGCAGACTGAGTGGCTACAGGAAATCCTAATGGTTCTTTGAATAACAATAGATTTGACTTCACTAATGTAATGTTTACCCAGTAGTTTTTATATAAAACATTCACCAAATATTGACTTTATTTACTATTACCTGAAAGCAGAAATGTTGCAGGTACCATATGAGCAATAATGGTAATAAACATAATGACAATGTTTACACTACTAAAGCAACATTTAGATGTAGATGTAACTAATTGCTGTGAGATTTACAAAAATGACATCTGATCATAGCAATTTGGGTATGTTTGCAAATGCTCTCCAATTCATTTGACAGAATAGATAAAATTGCACTGTTATGAGAACTTGGTAAGTATGTTCAGATAGATCTGGCTAGAACTTTAGTTTGAATTAATCTCTTTCTTTGCATGATATTTTGACATTACAGCATAAAATTGCATTAAATGTGGGAAAAGATCTGACAAGTGTGTATTATGATGTATATAGGTGAGAATTTACAGTGCATCGGGAAAGTATTTATAGCGCTTTACTTTTTCCACATTTTTTTATGTTACAGCCTTATTCCAACATGGATTAAATTAATTTATTACCTCAACATTCTACACACAATACCCCATAATGACAATGTGAAAAAAAGAGTTTTTGAAATTATTGCAAATTTATTAAAAATAAAAAACCTGAAACATCACATGTTCATAAGTGTTCACTGCCTTTGCTGTGAAGCTCTAAATTGAGCTCAGGTACATTCTGTTTCCACTGATCATTCTTGAGATGTTACAGCAGCTTAATTGGAGTTCACCTGTGGTAAATTCAGTTGATTGGACATGATTTGAAAAGGCAAACACCTGTCTATATAAGGTCCCAGGGTTGACAGTGCATGTCAAAGCACAAACCAAGCATGAAGACAAAGGAATTGTCTGTAGACCTCCGAGACAGGATTGTCTCGAGGTACAAGGCTGGGGAAGATTAAAGAAAAATGTCTGCTGCTCTGAAAGTTCCAATGAGCACATTGGCCTCCATCATCTGTAAGTGGAGGATGTTTGGAACCACCAGGACTCTTCCTAGAGCTGGCTGGCCATCTAAGCTGAGTGATCGGGGGAGAAGGACCTTAGTCTGGGAGGTGATCAATAACCTGATGGTCATTCTGTCTGAGCTCCAGCGTTCTTCTTTGGAGAGAGGAGAACCTTAGAAAAGGACAACCATCTGTGCCGCAATCCACCAATCAGGCCTGTATGGTAGAGTGGCCAGACGGAAGCCACTCCCTGCCTGGAAATTGCCAAAAGGCATCTGAAGGACTTTCAGACCATAAGAAAATTCTCTGGTCTGATGAGACTAAAATTGATCTTTTTGGAGTGAATGCCAGGCGTTACATTTGGAGAAAACCAGGCACCACTCATCACTAGGCTAATACAATCCCTACAGTGAAGCATGGTGGTGGCAGCATCATGCTGTGGGGATGTTTTTTAGCAGCAGGAACTAGAAGACTAGTCAGGATAGAGGAAAAGATGAATGCAGCAATGCACAGATACATCCTAAATGAAAACCTGCTTCAGAGTGCTCTTGACCTTAAACTGGGACGACTGTTCATCTTCCAGCAGGACAATGACCCAAAGCACATCGTCAAAATATCAATAGAGTGGCTTCACAACAACTTGGTGAATGTCCTTGATTGGCCCAGCCAGAGCCCCTATTGAACATCTCTGGAGAGATTTACACCGTCGCTTCCCATCCAACCTGATAGAGCTTGAGAGGTACTGCAAAATTCTCAAAGAGAGGTGTGCCAAGCTTGTGGCATCATATTCAAAAAGACTTAAGGCTGTAATTGCTGCCAAAGGTGCATCAACAAAGTATTGAGCAAAACCTGTGAATATTTATTTACATGTGATTTTTCAGGTTTTTTATTTTTAATAAATTTGCAACAATTTCAAAAACTCTTTTTTCACATTGTCATTATGGGGTATTGTGTGTAGAATTTTGAGGAAATAAATTAATTTAATCCATTTTGGAATAAGGCTGTAACATAAAAAATGTGGAAAAAGTGAAGCGCTATGAATACTTTCCGGATGCACTGTATGTATATTAAAGGGACAATTCGCCCAAAATGAACAATTTCCTCATCATTTACTCAAACTCAAGTGGTTCTAAACTTTTACATTTTTTTTTCTACCATTGAAGACAAAACAAGATATTCTAAAGAATGTTGGAAACCTGTATTAACATGTATTAAATCATTTTCCTATGTACAGTAGAAGCAAATGCAGTTGTGGATCCCCACACCAGAAAAATGCAACCTGGACTTCCAATGAATTTTCTTTCAGTATTAGGTATAACATCACAGCTCATGTGATTGGAAAGAGGGAAAATCTAAGCTGCATCTACAAAAATTTCAGTGGAATACCATCACAGATGAGTGTGTTATTGTTATTTTTTTGATGTATTCATGTTTTAACTATATATATATATATTTATAATATGCAAACACTTGGAAATACTTTGGAATTGCTAGGAATCCTAATATTACTCAAAGCTGCTTGCAAAATCTGTTACCAGAAAAAAATGAAGAATCGTAATGAATCTGTTTAACATTTTTTTTTCTTTTATTACAGCACTATGTGGTCCTCATTCAAATGTCACTTTTAAAAGAAGCTCAGGCCGTCTAACGCTTATGGTTGAATGGGGAGATGAAATCAATAACATTAAAAACTTCCATGTAAAGTACAGAGAATTCAACTCTACAACTTGGAAGAAGGTCAGTAACGTCCAGTAGTTTCAGAGAATCTCTGGATGCATTTGTCACAGTCATTATGTTCACCAATAATTATGATTGATACCTATGCAAATGAATCAAACCAATCTTAGCGATCACACATTAAAGGGTAGAAATATGTCAGATAATAAAAAAAAAACACTGACTTTTATTGTTCTAAATTCTGATTACGATCTTGCAATCATGTTTAATCGACGATTAGTGTAGGTGAGTGCAGGTTTGAGAAAGCCTTGTTTACTAGGTGTGGTGTGGGTTTGTGGTTAAATTCAAATCCATAATTCAAATCCATAAGTACAGTATGAGGGTGACACGGTGGCTCGGTGGTTAGCCCTTTCGCCTGAAAGCAAGAAGGTCACTGGTTTGAGTCCCGGCTGGGCCAGTTGGCATTTCTGTGTTTGCATGTTCTCCCCATGTTTGCATGGGTTTCCTCCAGGTGCTACGGTTTGGATGGCAGCTAAAAGGGCATCCGCTGTGTAAAACATATGCTGGATAAGTTGGCGGTACATTCTGCTGTGGCAACCCCTGATGAAAAAGGGACTAAGCCAAATTAAAATTAAGAAATGAAGTATATTATGTGCTTTCACATACTTCACAATATAAGCAGCTTTGAACTTTTTTAGTTAGTTACAGAAAGATCTAAAGTAGCACTTTATATTAAAGTCCACAATATAAATTATAAGTAAACAAAATGTACAGCATGCTTTTGTATTATAATAATGGTGTGCCTATGCAGTAGGTACCTGTAGGTATGAAGGAATGATGTGTAGTAACAACCTGGAGAAAACAAACAACAAGTGTAAATAAAATTTCTGCTGTTGCCAGCTAAAATATCATATAAATATGATACAACACAATGTTTGCATCCCAGTGCATATAAAGATAACTACTATGTTGTCTTGATAGCATATACTTTGGTCTTCCGTATTTCAATCTTAGTAAAATCAGCTACAGCTTATCTATCAAGGCAACATAGTATATAGGACATACAGTGGGCCCTATCATACACCCAGCGCAATAAGGCGCAAGACATGTCTTGCGCGATTTGTTGCTATTTTCAGACCAGTGTAACCCTAATGTGATGAAGCACCATTGACCAACTAAAAGCTGATCTAAAGTTCAGTGCAGAGCGCGTTAGTTCTGCGCCTATTCAGGTTCAAACGCTTACAAACGCTTATGTGGAGTGCGTACAACACTGTTTCCTTATCCACAAAAGTAAAGGAGTAAAGTAAAAAGTAAACGTAAAGTAAAGAGAAAGTAAAGAGGCCAAATGGAGGAGGCTTGTTTTTTATCCTCGCACTGCTGATGGTCTGTTTAACTGTTTTCTCACTAGTGAAGCATTTTGTTTTTCCATTCAGTTTTTCCTCTTGTAAAGTCTGCCATGTAAATGTCAAATGCACCATGGCGCGACACATCTGACTATTAAACGGAATAGGAGATGAGACTGTGATTGGTTTAATGCACAATATTCTCAAAACACACCCATAACTCATTAAGAGAATAAGCACAACCCTGTTAGACCATGTGCAGTGGTGCAAACCGTATTTTTCCATCTTTAAAATAGCAAAAGTGGATTCGGACATCCCTTTAATGCTTTTGCGCTATGCGCTTTAGACTTTGACCCTAGATCATTAAAATAGAGCCCAGTAAGTGTAACATCAGCAGGATTCAGCATCAGCAGACTTTATTTCTTCAGATGAAAATGGATTTTAGGCAAATTATTAATCTATGAGAGTACTTATTAATTTAAACGGTTCTTAAATGTAAAAGAATCAAACATTACAGTAATCATCGTAACCCCAGTCAAAGAATGAATAGCTTTTAAAATCAAAGCAACAGGGGTTTGGAAAAAAAAAAAAAAAACTTTTTGAGAATTTTTTAAAAGTTATAAACCATTGATAAATTCATGAATGGGACGAGTTCACTTACTGTGAAATTCACCTCATACCAGCCGGTAATAAGGGTCTTAGTCAAATGATCAGTAAAAAAATAATGTTTTATAACCACAAAAGATTATCATGCTTTGTGTTGCAAGCTCTTGTGGTTAAATGAATTAAAAATATATTGATTTATTAATTAATAAGTGTATAGGCTGCAAAGTTTGGTAATAAAAAATATTATTAAATATACTGTCTCTTAAAGAAAAAGTCTGCTCTGAATCACCTTATCGAGTTATACTTTTAAAACCTTTTTGCCTGCTTCCAATCTATGTCTAAACAAAGTAATACATTTGCATAATTCCCACCTGCCCATGACATACAACATATAATGCCTTCTAGTACAGGAGCCAATCAGCGATTGCTGTAGACTGACAAATCTCCAAGGGAGGGACTTGGACCAGCCTTGACTTTCCGCAGATTTTGTGTGATTTATATGTTTCAAAATGAAACTTAACACAGTTGTTGTTTAATTTTATTAGTGATTCCTAATATGAAATGTAATGAAATGTAAGCTTGGCAAGCAAATTTAGAGAATTTGATGTTTCCCATTCAGACAGAATGCCCGAGCATACTGCCCGAGAAGCGTTTCAAAGATGGCCACTGAGTGTAATGACCTGAGTGTAATTGCCTTAAAGTGACTTTGATATACTGATACAATTTAGTGACAGTTCAATTTTAGTTTCAAATGCGAACAATACAATTTTAGCATCTCTTATGACTCAGGTCTTGATTGGACTCTCATAAGACTCTACACTAAAGACTCAACAAATAATAGCATGCAATGTATTTATTACTTAGTCACTCACTGTAGTCACATGTAAGTTACTGTGTGTATTTTGTGCATAGAAAATAGTTACACATATTAGTGGCACAGCTCAACTGTGGTTTTTACAGTGCTCTGTAGCATTTGATGGTGTGGTAAAACACACTGGAAGTGAGTACAGTGCAAGTCAGCTGTTAACATGGAAAGCTTTGGTACAGAACAGGGTAGTGGTGTGGTGAGCCACCACAGTGTGAAATAAGAAGGGTTAACTACAGTTGAGATCTCTAGTTCCCATAAGCGTCTGTCTATCTATCTATCTATCTATCTATCTATCTATCTATCTATCTATCTATCTATCTATCTATCTATCTATCTATCTATCTATCTATCTATCTATCTATCTATCTATCTATCTATCTATCTATCTATCTATCTATCTATCTATCGACAATTAGTAACAAAGGGAACAAAGTAGGGTAACAGGAGGATGAGACAAGGATGCGTAACAGAAAATAAAGGGACAAAGTGAACAGAACGGGGGTAAAAAAACTAAGAACGTGACATAGGTCAGTCTTTTTAACAGTGTATTTGCAGTCTATTTCTATGTGCTTGTGTTAAAAACAGGGCCATATTTAACTCTTGAAATTTACTTTCCTTGTGCTTGCAGCAACTGTCTGAAAACAACAGAGAATGTGTGTTGTGGAACACGACATCTTCTCTGTCCTATGAGTTGCAAATACAGTGCATTCCCACTAAACAATGTGCACAGTGTTCACTCAGTGAGGTCATGATAGTCCCACCGGGTAAGTTGAGGATAGGGGTTACCAAAATACAAGTTTATGTATTTTTACTTCAGTTTCCTGAATCTGTCTTTAACAGTGAAGTGTGTGATTTCTGTGACAAAACAGAACACCCTAAAATTGATCGTCTAAACAAATCTGAATTGGTTGAGCTCATGTTGTTTTCAGCTGTCCTTTTCAAGCATACAGTTCTATTTTATGATTTTGGTGGCAGAGGAATTGCACACTTTATCTTTTCTCTCTAATTGACAATTAAATTGACGTTTTTTTTCTTTCTATATCTAGAACTCACAGATGTACCATCGATCCAGTGGGAGATTCAAGATCATATTGGAGATGACCATGAGGTCAAGACTATAGCTGGACAGAGAAAAGTGGTTGTCATGTGGGAGGTACTAAAACATTTCATTTCCCAATTTTCCCGATGTTCATTTGTTTATTCAATCATATAACATTACACATGGTTTACAGTTTTTCTCAGTTGCTTTGGTGCATTTTTCACAACACTGATTACATTCGCACAACAGTTAATGCATTTCTCAAAACAATTAGTACAAACTGCAAAACCTAGTTGATAACCTGCAAAAGCGTATCACTTGCTCAAAATGGAGAGCTCATTCCTCAAAAGCAAGTATTCATGTCAATGAAAGTGTCAGTGTCATCAAGATGAAAAGTCCTGACACTATTGTTTATGAACAAGCTAGTCAAATGGCTTTGTCATGTTTTCATTATGACAGTTTATTTTCTACATTTTTTCCAATGCAAAAAAGTCAGATTTTGGTGCCACTTCCTGAAAATGCTCAAGACAGCACTATATACTATTTGCACAGCCATTTGAAAACTACAGTAAAGTTAGACATCACTGCATTTAGTGAGGTATCTGAGTACAAGACACTGAATATGTATGTTTCACATTTTTACTGCATTTGCTCTTTGCAATTCTAATTTATTCACAGCATTATGCAAAAGGATAAATACACCCTTATTTTCAACAAACATAAACTTCCTTTGGGTAGAGCTGTGCACAGTTGTGAGCATAATTGCAGTACATATTGGAACTGAGTTGTATGAAAGCAATTGATGCATCTCCAAAAGCATTTGCAATTTGTTGGAAGGAATGAGAAACTGCAACTATGATGTGCACAAATTACTAATTGTTTTGACAAATGCATTAACTGTTGTGCAAATGTAAATAGTGTTGTGAGAAATGCACCAAAGCCACTGAGAAAAACTGTAAGAACGTGTTATACACTGTCCATCCAAAAAAAAGACACCACATGGATTTAACTTAGAAAATATGTAAGAGCCTTCCAACAGATAATTACTACATGGATTATCATGTTTGAGCTGATAAGAGGTTATTTAACCCTAACTAATGCAAAGAGTGGTTGCTCATTACTTAAACAGCCATGTCAGGTGTTCATTTGTTTCTGAAGGGTCATTTTATTGCCATTCCTTAAGCAAAGAAAACATCAAGGAGATTGCTGAATCTGCTAATATTGAGTTAAGAATCTTAGTAAAAACTAGAAGAATAGTGGCCAACTATCATCTTTGTAGAAGAATTGTGGTCAGAAAAAAAACGTGAATGTTTAAGATTGGCAATCACTAAAAAACCTGGGGAAATCAAATCATAAAAAAATGTAGAACTCATGGCTATGTTTAACGGTGAAAGTAAGAGCATTTCCACATGCACAATGAGAAGGCAACTAACAGAATTGGGAATAAACAGCTGTGTAGGCTTAGAAAATTATTTATCAGTTGTACTAATTGAAAAAAAAGACCCCACTTTGCTAGGGAGCATAAAGATTGGATTCTGGAGCAATGGATGAAGGTCATGTGATCTGAAGATTCCAGATTTACCCTGTTCTAGAGTGATGGGCGATTTAAGGTACGAAGAGAGGTGGATGAAGTGAAGCACCCATCATGCCTAGTGCCTATAGGGCTGTCCCGACTAAAGTTTTCCTGGCCTTTTGGGGAAACACTCTTGTGGAGAAACACTCAATAGACAATTACAGATACATTTATAATTTATCCTTGATGACAGAATGCATGTTGTAGACATCATGCAGTGATTGCTTGCGAAGCAACATGTAGTCTGGCATATTGGTTACCAACAACATTTTATCCAGACAAAATTACATAATCTAGTGACATATGACATAGTTACTGTCGTAACAATCAATAAATATTGTGTTATCTGAACACTATACAGAAACTAAAAACAAATAAAGGTCTCACTTTATTTTGATGGTCCCTTTAACGCATTTTGTTGAATTTAAGTTACAGTGCATCTACATGCCAACTAATTCTCAATAGATTATAAGTAGACTTTTAGGTTGGCATTAGGTTTAGGGTTAGTGTAAGTTGACATGTACTTGCAAAGTTTCTTATAGTCAGTTAAATGTCTGTTGAAGGAGCAGTATCAGCTGATATTAAGCAGACAGTCTACTAATACTCAAATGAGAAGTAATTGGCATAGCTTCAATGCAACCTTTATGCAACAAAATGTGCAATAGGGACCATCAAAATAAAGTTTTACCCAAATAAGTATATTACAAAGTGCAACTTTGGTAACCTAGTAGGCCTAGGGTGAAAGACAGATTTAAGCAATGCTCTTTCTTATTATATATCTGTGTAAGTTAAATATAGCCTATAAATGAACTAATTAAAACACAAAGAATATACCGCAAACTGAAAAGTCTTAAGAGAAATAATGCTGAAAACCCCAAACACATTCATTCCAAAGAATGAGTCTTAAAATTAAACATTGCGGGAAAAACGTAAACACACACTTGTTGTGTATTCTTTTCCTACGACTAATCGACCAAAAAGAAATCATAGTCGAACTAGCCTTCTCCACTGTTCTGGCAGCCCTACCTAACATACAAGCCTGTGGGGACAGTGCTGTGATCTGGGGATGCTGCAGTTAATCAGTTCTAGGTTTAGCAATGTTATGGCCCAAAGAATGAGCTCAGATGACAAGCTGAATATACTGAATCACCAGGTTATTCCATCATTGGATTTTTTCTTCACTGATGGCATGGGCATATTCCAAGATGACAATGCCAACATACATCAGGCTCATTTTGTTAAAGTGGTTGAGTGTGAGGCATTTTTAGACATGGATTGGCCACAACAGAGTCCAGACCTTAAAGGTTTTGTATACATTTTTGACTCTTCTAAAGCATAAAATAACATAATATGTTTGCAGAAATGTAAGAAACATGCCAAGTGAACATACAAAAACTGTTGTCTGCTTGTAATGAATGTTGTGACTTTGCAGATAAATGCTGAAACGATGCCATGGTGAATGCATGCTTTAATCAAAGCTAAAGGCAGTCCAACAAAATGTGTGTGTGACTTTTTTATGGTCAATGTAATCCTTTAAGAAATAAATATGTCTGGCTTTGTCACACTTCTCAGCTCAGAAGTTAAACTTTCAAAACTGCTTGTTCAACTTCGTAAAAAGCATAAAATCAATTTCTGATTCTTTAAAACATATTGCAAGTGCTGTGGTATGTTCATGTTATTGCCACTGTTAGAATTGCCTGATATTTCCTACATTTTTTATAGTTGTTAATGTTCTGCTAATTTAAATTATATCATTGTGGTTTCCTGGTAGATAATTTTACCCCATATGATCTAGGCATTAGTTAATTCCATAAATCACAATACAATGTGGTCTGCCAGTCACATTTTCTGAATATGTGTATTCTACTTTTTATTTATTTATTAAAAAATCTCTATATAATCTATATTAAAAGGCCACAGGGGGTTGTTGCAGGCTATTGGTGTCTGAGCAGTCAATATTTATTTACAAACCTAAATAAATTAAAATCCAGGAGTACAAGTTTAAGGAAAGGACTCATAGAACCTAACCATATACAGTACAAGAACAGAAAAATCGCAACCAACACAAAGGTGTTCAACTGCTAAATAAGGAAATAGGGGAACTAAATGAGACACAGTGGAATGGACTGTTTAAAAAACATAGCATGTTATTTTCTGCTAGACTTGCTTCTAAATGATGCACATTAAAGGGCCACGAAACCCCCTGTCTCAGCAGGGTGTTTTCACACCTCTAGTTTGAAAAAAGTCAGGAAAGTGGGCGTGTCCAGCTCTGGGAGTGTGGGAGTGTCGGGGGAGGGAAAGAGGGAAGGACTTGCAAAGAAGGGCGTTTCCATTTGGGCACACGCTGATTTCACAGGCAAAACAAACACACAGACGCAGTATGTTTGATACCGCATGGCGAATGGGAGAAAAAAATCCTCCGCATTTCTCTGCAACTTATGTACTCGGTAGGTAGCGTCAGAAAGCCGTGTGTGTATAGACTATCCTGTCACAAAATGCGGCGAAAATCCTGCACGACGGGATTAATTTGTGTTAACATGTTTACACTCGGAGAGCAGCATTTACAGCGGATCTTTCAGTCGATAATATTGTACTGTAATATTGCAGTGATATTAACATACTAAATAATCTTAGTAACTAAATAATTTTGACTATGGTATGTCTTTAAAAACTGAAAGAGCACTGCTGACTATACAAACTAACTTTGCAATCTGGGTTAAACAAAGGGCACTGCTCACACACACACACTTACCAAATCTGTAGACAGACAATCAAACTGGAGCTGTGTCTTTTTATTAAAAGAAGACCAGCGGCAAATCCGGATTTCATCATTTCCAGATGCGAAAAGCTCTCGGGTAAAAAATGTTCCTTACAAACGCATTTCTATCACGTGTCGCGTGCACTGTAATCCACACATGATTCCAGCAGCGCTGGAAAATGAAAACAAAACCTTTGTTGCAACACCGATGACCCATGTCTCCAAATTCTAGTTCTTTCACTTGTTTTGGCAACACAATGTGGCGTCTCTCTGCCGTCTGAACAGTGTAAACAGGTAAACAGTCTCCGGACCTATCATGCATATTAATGAAGTTTCGCGTCATACACAATAGAGCGCGCTGATTGGTTTGAAGCACATCTTTGTCATGAATTAATGTCGCACACTCAGATACGTCATAATGTTCTCGAAAGGACAGACAGCCAGTCTCCAGGCTGGATTTACACCTAAGTATCTCATGGCCGTGACGCAGCTTCAAAAATTTGTTTCAAACCGGAAGAACGAATTTGCTCAAAATAACGCAAAAAAAAACTATTTTCACTTTTTAGTGTAATATATGTGTCCTAATAGTGTTTATAGCAGCGTGGGACACATATATGACTGTCAACAGCTCAAAAAATGTGTTTTGGTGTTTCGTGACCCTTTAAGGCATATTATTTAATTTTTACCACTAGAGGGGGCATATTCACAACAAACAATGGTGTGGTGATGACTCTGACTGAGTGTGGAATCAAGGGAGTTTTGATCTTTGAGCTAAAGTATTCAAAACTTATTGGGCTGTATTTTAATGATCTAAGCACAAAGTCTAAAATGGATGGCACAAAAGAGAGACTCTTTAAGAGTCAGTTGCGTCATGCCATGGTGCATTTGCTATTTACATGGTGGACTTTGTAAGTGGAAAAATTGAATGCTTCACTAGCGAGAAAACAGTTTAAGACCATCTACAGAACAAGCATCTTTAATTCGGCCTCTTACTTTTGACCGTTGATTAAGGAAATGCACTACACAGAAGACATCCATTACATATATTTAATTTCGTAATTTTTGTTTGTTAAGCACAAAGATTTGTTAAAAACTATTTCTAAATTAAGTTCTAAATTCCAGCAAACTAATAAGTAAACAATAATTACGAAGAGTGATGCAGTGATATAACAAAGTGATATAACGAAAAGTTATATCCAAACACACTTTCTATTCCTATGCCTCATTTGATTATGTATTTGTCTCCAAACCCCTATACAGGTGGACAAATCTAGCCCATGAGTCCACAAAGTGGCACAAATCCATTTGCTATTGAAAGTAATAGCTGCGCCAGTCTGAAAATAGCTATAAAAAAAAACACTTGCGCCACGCATGGCCCTGTATTGAACTAGGTCTATGATCCCATTATCAAAGTATGAGGGCCCATTATCAAAGTAGTATGAAGCAAAGTTAGGTTGAAAGCCATTTAAACAAAAGAAGAATGCTGCATGCCACACTTCCGATACTTTCAGTAGTTAACACGTGTGGAACAAGCAGTGCTGTTTTATCATCCAAAATGCATTTTAAGGTTCTGTTATAATGCTGCTTTGTGCAGTCTAATACAGTTAAAATATATTAAAGCATCTTACTGTAGGTGTTTCCCTGTTTTTCTATAGATCCAAACCAGAAATTGAGGGTGTGTGACATTGTTATCCCTAGTACTTCGTTATTGGTTAATCATTTGTTAATAAAGAGGGATAATAGTAATACACTAACCTACAAACTTAGTGTGATTCTAAAATAATTCTTACAATAATCATTTTTATTAATCCAATATTTCCTTCTGAAATATTTGGTATATATTTGATTTGAGTCATTTCCTTGAGTTATAGCAACCAAACTATTTTTAATGTTATCAGACAGCAATTTTTATTTAGAGAGTCTTTAAAGGAATTATTTTTAAATGCAAATCCTGCAACAACAGTATAATTTTATCAAAAGTAAATATTAAAAACTGTTTTACATTTGTATCTTATTTTATGTACTTTTATTGTTGTTGTCTTCTTCTTCTTCTTCTTATTATTATTATTATTATCATTAGAGAAAATATATAGTTCCTTACTCTTTGTCGTTTTGTAAGAAGCATTTACCTCTCATAACTAGCTAATTTGTCCAGTCTTGAAGTATGAAACATTGTAACTATTCATAAAAATTAGATATGCCGATATAGTCTGCTATACCAACGGTATATAGTGTCTCTGGCAGGTATGTAAAAAAAACTGATTAGTGACCTACTGCATGGACTGAGTACCCTCACATGCTTTGTTTTTGTTCATAAAAACTCTCCTATTCCAAATTCTAATAGAAATTCCCATATAGGAATCTACAAATCAGTGTGTTGTGTCAAGAGTGGTCAACCTTTCTTTCAGTATCCGAACAGTGAGGCTGTGGCTTACTACAATGTGACGGTGAGGAAAGAATCGGGGGAAACCAGCAGTCAAACCAGCAGTTTCAAAGTTAAAAATCCATCTCTCATCCTGATCTTGTCTTATTCTGCATACAACATCAGCATCAGGGCTTTTAACAATGCTGGATCATCTCCTGTCTCCAGTATAATCATTGAACGAATGGATGAGTGGCGAGGTACATTCCTTTCATATTGTGTAACATGAACTCTGGAAAGCATCAACATATTATACAATACAATACAGTAAGTACATTTTACAAAGATGTTCATGCAGTGAATTAGTTTTATTTATTTAGATTCGTTTGGACCGTTCAGTGTCAACATTACAAGCAACAACAGTTTCAGCCTATCTTGGAGCAGCTCCGTCTCAAGTGTGTGCTACTCTGTGGAGTGGTGGGCCAAAGGACAGATACCTGCTTTCCAGCCATTCTACGTTAAGGGGAACCACAAAGCAATAACTGGCATAACCAAGAACAGTACTGTTCCCTTTTATTTTCCCTTATTAGGCTGGCTGAAATAGATCAATATATCAAAATGAAAAATTCATAAATACTGTGATTGTGGTCTAAATATCTTTAAAAAGTTGTCGACCTATTTAATATTCATATTTCATATATATTTCTTAGGTAAAAATGACTTATTGGTTATACTCTGATCACAGACATTAGTTATCCAGCCGATTCAAATGTTAGCACTCGATTGAATAGGCATTATCAGTGGTTATCAGCTGAAAGACATGGGCCAGTAGGGGCCTTCTGCGTCTACTGGTAGGCTCAGAAGGCTGTTATCATCTATCCACATGGTTAATCAGCTATAGATCACATACGGCTGCGGCCGGAAGTTAACGAGAATTATTTATATTATTTATTAAATTTCCCATTATTTGTATTTTATTAACGTCTACCCCTACTCCAACCCTAAACCCAACCATCACAGTAATGTAAAAACAGATCTAGATCTGGAGTCTTCTCTTTTAGTATAAATGATTAACCACAAGGCAGCACAATGGTGCAGTGGGTAGCACAATCGCCTCACAGCAAGAAGTTCCCTGGTTCGAGCTCCGGCTAGGTGAGCTGGGTGAGTTCTCCCCGTGTTGGCGTGGGTTTCCTCCGGGTGCTCCGGTTTCCCTCACAAGTCCAAAAAACATGTGGTATAGGTGAATTGAGTAAGCTAAATTGTCCGTAGTGAATGGGTGTGTGTGGATGTTTCCCAGTAATGGGTTGCAGCTGGAAGGGCATCCGCTGCGTAGAACATATGCCGGATAAGTTGGCAGCTCATTCCGCTGTGGGAACCCCAGATAAATAAAGGGAATAAGCCGAAAAGAAAATGAATGAATCATTAACCACATGGATGGATGATAACAGCCTTCTGAGCCTACAAAAACTTATCATTATCTGATTTATTCATTCACATAGTGTTTTGAATTCCAGCAATGTTCCATCCCTAATCCTTTTTTGTTTGTTTATTTTCTTTTTTATGAAGCTTTTCAACCCTATACAAGATATTATTTCTTCCTGCACACCAGACCAGACCAAGACACCTGCAACATGAAAAATATGAACAAAAGTGAGACAACCTATGGCAGAACCCAAGCTTATCTCACTGAAGGAAGTGAGTCTAACTATTCATACTAATATTTATTCTACTTATGCTGAAGTATGCTGAAAAAAAACTGAAAATGTATTTCCTGGCTGAATTTTTTTTTTATGTATTATATTTAAATGACCAGTGTAATAAATCATTGTTTAACTGCAGCCAGAGAATTAGATTTTTAGACTACAAATTCTATATATTATATAAATTATATAATAATAATAATAATAATAATAATAATAATAATAATAATAATAATAATAATAATAATAATCATCTGGTTGCAGTCAAGCAAGCATTTAGGGTAAAATCCTGAAAATGTACATTATTTAAAGTCCAACTGTATTTCTCCACTGATTTGTGCTACTTGTGTATAGTGCAGTAACTGTAATAGATCAGAACCAAGATGATAGATGTGTTTTATGAATGAATTGAAGCTTTTTGGAATTTCAGGTCCTATCCGTGCTCCTGGAAATGTGAGCATTTTGAATATTACTCAGCATTCGGCAGTGATAACATGGAGCCCTGTGTCTGAGGAAGACCTGTGTGGATTCTTATCAGGCTACCACATCTATTACTGGAACACAGAAGACATAAATAAAACATGTGAGTATATAATTTTTCAATAATAAAATTAGCCTCAGTCAGACTTGAACCTGTTACAGATGCAAGAGTTTAAAGTTATCTGTTTATCTATTTTTTTTCACTTGAGCTGGGTACTGATAAGATTAATTCCAGTTACATTAATCAACGCATCCAGAATTACTTAAAAAATAAAATAAAATAAAAAAGCTGACGCAAATTACTCCACCTGGGACTTCATCAGTACTACTTTGTCACTGCTCTCGTTATTGTGGGGGTGTGTATTATGTACACAATTTGAAAAAAGTACAAAATCTCTCACTTATTTGGTACAGTATCTTTTCAAAGGGTACACGTTTGTACCTCACGTGTCCCCTTTGAAAAGGTACTCATCTCAGTGAATTAAATGGAAAAATGTGGATGAAAATGTGAAAAAAATAATTTATGCGCCCAATTGAGTAGGAAAAACTTTTTACCCAACAAGAAAAAAATTACAATTCCAAAAAAATAAATAAATAAATAAGTTCCAGCATGCGCATCCAAAAAGATGAATTAGTTTTAACAGATGATGTGATAAAAATGAGTGCAATGGGACGACATAAATGAACAAACTAGCAGACTGACCACATTGTAAATGATCTGAAATGTTGTTTTGGTCATTTTAAAATCCCATAGGAAAAGCCCATCATCTAAGTGGTTCAGTATTATTACTTCCCAACACTGTTTGAGCTGCTGCATCAACAGTAAACACTGTGCGTTCATTGCATTTCGTCTTCATCTTCTGAATCGCAAGTCATTTTTTAGCTTAAAAACAAGCTCACAGTGGCTTCTCCTTACTTACTTACTCCAGGGCTGTTTATATCGAAGTTGATATTTGTCCGCACCATGTTGGTATTTCATTCATTCATTTTCTTTTCACCTTACTCCCTTTATTAATCTGGGGTCGCCACAGCGGAATGAACCGCCAACTTATCCAGCACACGTTTTACGCAGCGGATGCCCTTCCAGCTGAAACCCATCTCTGGGAAAATGTTGGGGTTTCGTAACATCAAATTTTTTTGAGGTGGGTCGTTAACCCAACGCTCAACCCCCAACCTGGAGGACCAGGACATACATGCATTACGGACAATTAAGCTTACCCAATTCACCTAAAGTGCATCCCTTTGGACTTGTGGGGCAAACCAGAGCACCCAGAGGAAAGTCACGTGAACACAGGGAGAGCATGCAAACTCCACACAGAAATGTTAACTGACCAAGCCAGGACTCGAACCAGCAACCTTCTTACTGTGAGGCGACAGTGCTAACCACTGAGCCACCATGCCACCCCAGTGGCTTCTCCTACCATAGCTAAATCCATGTTTTCTTTTTTTTTTGATATTTGCCACCAGTTTAACAAAAAGTATTTTTTCCTTAAGACTCTAATTGGCTTCTTTGGATAGAAACATAGCTAGTAACAGCTTGTGTACAGTCATGTAAAAAAATTAAATTCCACTGTTTCCCATATTAGAACATTATTCAAAAAATCTGGACATTGGTGAGTCTTAATATGTGCAAAGTAAAACACTGGATCAGCACGGTGCCATTATTTATTTAACAAAAATAAAGCCAAAATAGAAAAGTCATGTGTGACAAATTTTGGAGACCCATACTGTTAACACAAGAATTGAGAGGGGGCATTGCAGTATATGCACTTCTAATCAAATGTCTTTAACTATCTGATCATCAGTAAGTGTAAGCGCCTCTAAAAAAAGCTAAAGTTTTGTCAATTTATTTGGTCTGGAGTCATCAGGTGTGTTAACACATTGTCAAATTGGAAAAACATCAGCTTTGAGCTTAGAGAAGAGGCTGTTGCTTCCATCAATCTGGGATGGATAATAGGTTCAAAAGAATCCAGCATTCCACATTGAGGAAGTTTATTCACAAGTGGAAGATATTCTTAAGAGACGGCAATACATTCTAACCATAATCCCAGCAGTTGACTTCCCAGCAAATTCAACCTAAGATCAAGAAATGGCAGACTATCCACTAGACTCACTGTAGGCCTCGGTTGAGTAATTGAGAAAGTACAATTATAAAAAGACAGGATAATTATGACATATTTGGAAGGGTTGCCAGAGGAAAGCCACTACTGTTAAACATTATGGTATGGTTTAACTTTGCAAAGTTGCATCCGAACTAATATAAAAGCTTTAGAAAACGTCATTTGAACAGACATGACCAAAGTTGAGGTGTTTTGCTTTAATGCACAATGCTACATTTGGTGAAAGGCCAAAAAGCATATACTGTACCACAGACACCTCATAGCAAAGGTCAAGCATGCTTCTGGAGCGGTGATGATTTTGGGCTTGTTTTTGTAGCTACAGAAGCTGCACACTACACAGTCATTGAGTCGACAAGAACTTATTTGTTTACCTAAGTATTTTAGAGCCAAAATATGTTAGATATCTAACATTTTAAAGCCATACGTCTGAAGATTAAGCTTGGCCAAAATTAGGTCATACAACGGGACAGTAATCTTAGTAACACTAGCAAATTTACAATAAAAGATCTGAAAACCTAAAGAATAAAGCTGTTGCAACAGTCCAATCAAAGTCCAGAGCCCTTCCAGGTGCAACCCAGCACTGGGAAACACCCATACACAGTTTATTCAATTCACCTATAGCGCATGTCTTTGGACTTGTGGGGGAAACCGGAGCATCCGGAGAAAACCTATGTGAACATGGGGAGAACATGCAAACTTCACACAGAAACGGCAATTGACCCAGCTGGGGTTCGAACCAGCAAACTTCTTGCTGTGAGGCGACAGTGCTAACCACTGAGCCACCATGCTGCCCCTTTTCTGATATATAAAATTGTAAAACTAAGATTGCAGTCAAATCTGTTTGCCCTTAAACAAATATTGCAGTTAGATATGCTCAAAATGAATTAAATTGCACATTCATGTTCCAGAATAAATGTGCAGGTCAGAAAACTGCTTTTGGTGGGAACATGAGCAATGAAAATGCATGAAAAATGTCTTGCTTAAAAAAAGTCTCAAAAATACATTTACTGTAATCTAACAGCCACAGAATTTGTCAAACTAGAGTGAGTTACCGGCACTCACACTGTGGGGGGAGTGAAACATGTGATGAGGCTGGAACTGTGCTATTATCACTAGAATATTGCATGGCTCTCAGCCAATCAGATTAAAGAACCATAAAAAACCTTTGTGTATATAAAAATATCAAATGGTATATACCTTATTAGGGGCGATGCGGTGGCGCAGTAGGCTGTGTTGTCGCCTTACAGCAAAAAGGTTGCTGGTTCGAGCCTTGGCTGGGTCAGTTGGCGTTTCTGTGTGGAGTTTGCATGGGTTTCCTCCGGGTGCTCTGGTTTCCCCCACAAGTCCAAAGACATGCGGTACAGGTGAATTGGGTAAGCTAAAATTGTCCGTAGTGTATGAGTGTGAATAAGAGTGTATGAGTGTTTTCCAGCAATGGGTTGCAGCTGGAAGGGCATCCGCTGCGTAAAACATATGCTGGATAAGTTGGCGGTTCATTCCGCTGTGGCGACCCCAGATTAATAAAGAGACTAAGCCACAAAGAAAATGAACGAATGAATGAATATACCAATATACCTTATTATAAAATATAATGAGGTACTACAGCTAGCAACAATGTATTGCATTTTACTCAGGGGTTAATTTTGAGTGAAATATGATACTCAATAGTTTAACTATAAAAATGATAGATTATTTATCTTTATTTAAATGGCAAATATTTTAGAAACTTTTTAAAAATACTGGAACACAGCTCAAAAGTATAACTTTATTATCATAAATTTTGGGTGAACAAAAAAAATGAAATATTTCTGTCCAGTTTTTATGAATCAGTGACATGCACATGGAATGGAATTTTTTACCTTTTTGTTTTTTTTTACATCTTAAACATTTACAGCCATCGAAGTGGATCCCAGCATAAACAGTTATGAGCTGCTGAATCTGGAAAGCAGCAGTGCATTTAGCGTGGAACTGTCTGCATTTACAGTGGCAGGAGAAGGAGAACGCAGTGATGTTAAGCACTTTGTCACGGATCAGCCTGGTAAAAATGAATACATTCTCATCGAGCTATCTGCCTTAGTGTTCAGTAAACAGTTGAAGTCAGAATTATTAGCCCCCCTTCGAATTTTTTTCTTTTTTAAATATTTCACAAATGATGTTTAACGGAGCAAGAAAATTTTCACAGTATGTCTGATAATATTTTTTTCTTCTGGACAAAGTCTTATTTGTTTTATTTCAGCTAGAATAAAAGCAGTTTTTAATTTTTCAAACACCATTTCATGATCACAATTTTTTTTCGATAGTCTACAGAACAAACCATCATTATACAATAACTTGCCTAATTACTCAAACCTGCCTAGTTAACCTAATTAACCTGGTTAAGCCTTTAAATGTCACTTTAAGCTGTATAGAAGTGTCTTGAAAAATATCTAGTCAAATATTATTAACTGTCATCATGGCAAAGATCAAATAAATTAGTAATTAGAAATGAGTTATTAAAACTATTATGCTTAGATATGAAAATCTTCTCTCCCTTAAAAATGTACAGGGGGGCTAATAATTCTGACTTGAACTGTACATAGTAAATAATACAAGTGTGAGAGAATGTTTTCTAATTGCATAGATTGAAAGAGTCAAATATATATTAACTACATGCTTCATTCCATCAGATTTCACAGCTTTGAATGGCATTATAGCTGCAATCCTTGTGGTAATAATAATTCTTCTAATAGCGGTTCATGTCAGCTGTCGGATTCTGCACCGGTATGCACATGCCTTCAACCTTTTAAAAATATACAACAGTATACAATCAATCACTTCTGTAGAAATTATTAATTAATTTGATTTCTTTTTACAGAGCCAAGAAACTGCTCTGGCCTAGTATACCAGATCCAGAGAAGAGCAATGCTGTTCAAAAAATTGAAATTACCTATGAACTGGTAAGTACGGGGCAATGCAATTACAAATGAATATGGTAACACTTTATAATAACTACACACTATGAATTATTTATTAAGCATTAGCAAATAGTGAATTCATTATCTGTTTAGCATTACCTCTACATTAATAAACGTTAGTAAGCAGTTTATAACTGCAGCTACAAATGCTTTATTCTTGACTTATAAGCACATTTATTATGTGCTTAATAATTGTACTTTCATCCTTTGTTAATGATTTATTTTTCATTACTGAATTAAGTATTGCATTATTTACAAACCAGTTATTTAAGCATAGTTGGTTGTTTTTTAAGATCATTCAGAATGAGTTAATAAATGATTAATAAACTATTCAAATGAACAATTATAATTCTTATTAATTAGGCATATACTAACAGTTAATTTGTATGTTAATATCTGCTTTATTAACTCAACTTCATCCAGTTTTGTGACCTAATCTAAAGTGAGGACTATTTAGGCTTTATAAATCCCTTATAAATGACATTTAAAGGCTCAGTTATATTCTAAACAGGAAAAAAGAACATAAACGACATTATTCATTCGTATACGTTTGAACGTACACAAATAAAACTGTACAAAATGAAAAAAAAATCTTTGCAACCTTATCTAAAATAAAATTACTGTACAGTTTAAACATTGCATCCTATTATATTGTTAAATTATTACATTGTTGTTGTTTTATCCAATTTGATGTCGTATTTTGACCCTCCTGTTATTCAGCAGTTTAAACTTTACAGTAATTGTATTTTTTAGATAAGATTGCAAAGATGTATTGTTCATTTGATACCAAGCCCTTAATTGTCATTCATAAGCAGAATTTTATAAGCATAATGATTTCTAAAGAATAAATATAGTCCTCACTTTAGATTAGGTCCCAAAACTGCATAAAGTTGAGTTAATAAAGCATTTATTAACATACCCATTAGTATATGCCTGAACAATAAGATATATAAACGTTAATTTCAATAGTTTATTAATCATTTCCTAACTCATGCTGAATGATTTTAAAAACCTCTAACTACTCTTAAATACAAATGGTTTGTAAATAATGCAATACTTAATTTATTAATGAAAAGTCAACCAGTCACAAATTATGAAAATACAATTACTAAGCACATTATAAATATGGTTATAAGTCAATAACACAGCATTTGTAGCTGCAGTTATAAACTGCTTACTAACATTTATTAATGTAGAGTTAATGCTTAACAGATAATGAATTCACTAGATGCTAATGCTTAATGAATTATTCATAGTGTGTATTTATTATAGTGTTACCCAAATGACGCTATGAATCATTTATTAAGCATTAGCAAATAGTTAATTCATTATCTGTTAAGTATTAACTCTACATTAATAGAAATTAGTAAGCAGTTTATGAATACAGCTGCAAATGCTGTATTCTTGACTTAAGCACATGTATAATGTGCTTAATAATTGTATTTTCATACTTTGTTAATGATTATTTTTTTCATTACTTAAGTATTGCATTATTTACAAACCAGTTACTTAAGAATAGTTGGTGCAATTTTAAGACCATTCAGAATGCATAAGTAAATGATTAATAAACTAATCAAATTAACATTCATATATATTATTATTCAGGCATATAGTAAGAGTTAATTTGTATGTTAATAAATGCTTTATGAAGTCAACTTCATCCAGTTTGTGACCTAAAGTAAGGACTTTTTACGCTTTACAAAACCAAATAAAATCTAAATAAATGACAAATAAAGGCTCGGTTATATTCTAAACACGAAAAAAAGAAATGAAATGATTAATATTAATTTCTATTAATTTCAAGATACACAAATGAAACTGTATCAAATAAAAAATAAATCTTTGTAATCTTATGTAAAATAAAATTACTGTACAGTTTAAACATCTCTAAATAACATTGAAATGTTGTATCATTATATATTGTTAAATTAATATGTTGTTTTATCCAATTTTACTTAATTGTATTTATTTCTAAATGTATTTTGACACTCCTGTTATTCGGCAATGTTTAAAGTTTACAGTCATTTGATATTTTTTAAATACGATTACAAATATTTATTGTTTATTTGACACTATACCTTTAATTGTCCTTTATAAGGGATTTGTAAGACATAAATAGTCCTCATTTTAGATTAGGTCACAAAACAGCATGAAGTTGAGTTAATAAAGCATTTATTAACAAACATAGTAACCCTTATATGCCAGAATAATGAAATATATAAATGTTGATTTGAATAGTTTATTAATCGTTTACTAACAAATTCTGAATGATTCTAAAAGCCACTAACTACTCTTAAATACAAATGGTTTGTAAATAATGCAATACTTAATTTAGTAATCATATATGAAGTATGAAAACACAAATATTAAGCAAAATACACATGTACTTTTAAGTCAAGAATACAGCATTTGTAGCTGTATTTATAAACTGCTGTTTATAATGTCTGTTAATGTAGTTAATGCTTAACAAATAACAAACTAACTCTTTGCTAATTTTTAGCAGATGATTCATAGTGTGTAGTTATTATAAAGTGTTATGTATTGTATGTATATTACATACAAATAATAACATATTCATACATATATAAATATGAATTATTCATTCAGAAATACCTGTGTTTTGTCAAATGTGTCAACGCACTAACCACTACACCACTGGCGCCAACTCATTCATTCATTTTCTTTTTGGCTTAGTCCCTTTATTAATCTGGGCGGAAAAACCTCAGCGGAATGAATCGCCAACTTATGCAGCACACGTTTTACGCAGCGGATGCTCTTCCAGCCTCAACCCATTACTGGGAAACAACCATACACATTCACACACATACACTACGGACAATTTAGCTTATTCACCTGTACTGCATGTCTTTAGACTTTTGGGGGAAACCGGAGCACCCGGAGGAAACCCACACGAACATGGGGAGAACATGCAAACTCCACACAGAAATGCCAACTGACCCAGCCGAGGCTCAAACCAGCGACCTTCTTGTTGTGAGGCGACAGCACTACCTACTGCGCCACCGGCGTCACCCCTTGGCGCCAACTAATTTCTCTTAATAATAATAATATATGTAGCAGTTTTGTTTAAAAAATATATAAATAAAAAATATAATCCTTAAGGATTATACTCAACTACTTTATATTTTCATGATATTTATCAACGTCTGAAGCTGGTTTCTTCATTTCATCTGGGCAGTTGTGTCACCCTCAATTTTAAAAGTGTAAATTAAATAAATTAAACAAAAAAAAGGTCAATTAAAAGTGTCAGTGAGAAACATAGTGGAATCACTGATTTATGATAGAGAGTGATTATCATTATTTTCCATTACATATATTATTTTATAAAGATCAATGGGCGTAATTCATGCAAAGTCAACTCTTTTGGGTGTCAGTGACAAAATACAATAGATGTGAATTCTTTGCTCTTCATTTTCTATAAGCAGAGTTAATAAATCCTGCTGTATTTTATGGCTTTTTCTTTAAATATATACAAAGCTATCTTGTGCTAATGAAAGTGACATGACCCTGATGTTATTACAACTTGTAAGTAGGAAAGTCACAGGAGAACTTGAACACAGCATTACACACATAAAATGTGACCACGGACTACAATATCATTCTTAACCCAGCAAGCATTCTTTGTGTTTAAAAGAAATCTAATAGACATCTAAACATAGTTTGGCTAAAACAAGTCAGTGAAAATCTAATAGACATCTAAGAATAGCCCAAATCTAGACTAGTCACCAGGAATGACAGATGAAGCGTGTCTAATCTGTTTATTTGATTACTAGTCTAATTTTGGGCAATTCTTAAATGTCTAAATCAATGGTCACAAACTAAATTCCTGGAGGGTCGCAGCTCTGCATAGTTTAACTCCAACCACCTCCAACTCACACCTGCTTAAAAGTCTCTAGTAGTCTTGAACTGTAATGTGTTGGTATAGGTAAGGATTGAACCCGGGTCTCTTGGACTCAAAGCTGGGGTACAGTTAATAAGGGAACTTGAGGCTTTAGTTTCAGAAAAAAAATAAACAAATGATCTTTACTTGAAAATTAGAATACAAAGTACAACAGAAATAACTGAAGCCGAGGTTCTAGTAAACAGGCAAAACAAATCAGACACAAGGGTCAAAAAGGCACAACAATAAAGTGTCACTTAGCTTCTCAAGAGAATCAGGAGAACACCGGGCAGTAATGGCTCAAGACTGAACACACTAGCTTGTAACACATGTTGCTGCGTCCCAATTCGCATACTTATACTACGACCTAAAAGTATGTACTTTTTTGTGGAGGAAAAATATATACTTTTGAGTGTGTAACAGAAAAGTATGCAAGCTTTGGGACATACTACTTCCTTGTTACACAGATCGCTGTGTTGCTTAGTTAAGAGCCCTGTCAATCATCCACATTTCTGTTGTATTTAATTTCCTACCTTATTGGAGAAGCAGCAGCAGGATAATCTCCCATTCACGAGTCTTTCATGCAGAGAAATCTCCTCAGGTGTTTGGATAATTCTGCATTCAGACGGTAATGTCCAAACACGTCTTTATATAAGTTCAGTATTGTTGTTGCAGATGAAATATAACACAGACAGCGGTATTTAAATATTCTCCAGTGGACTAGATATTAATTAACAGTCATACAAACATCTTTACCGAAGCCTCTCTGCTTGACGGTTGGTCTCGCTTGTCCATCATGTTTGTAGTTTGTTTACACTTTTCACCCGCGTTTTGTAGTTCTAATCAAATTCACGTCCAACGCGCAATGTACTGTGGGCAATATCAACGGTTAGAGTATGGACGCTTCTACACTTAAAATTTTGACCGGAAATAGTAAACCATCCGGGAATTTTTGGCATACTCTTTTCAACATACTACGATTTGGGACATACTAATTCTATTTTCACATACTATTTAGGATGGATAGTATGCGGATTGGGACGCAGCAACACACTTTTATAGGGCAAAACACAGGTGTTGCTAATCTAGCTTGAGTGGTGGAACACAGCAGATGGCGGGAAAGTGGTGCCATCCACTGTTCCGGAGGAAGCGTAGAAATTGGATACTGTTGTGTGAGAAGTCAGGAGCACCTCGTTCTGATTTGGAGAAGGAATGCAGCTTAATGAATTCTTGATTAGTTGGATCAGCTGTGTTTGATTAGGGTTGGAGCAAAACTGTGCAGAGCTGCGGCCCTCCAGGAATCCAGTTTGAGACCTATGATCTAGATATTTTCTGACAGCCCAAAAGTAGCCTTGTTTTATCTAAAGTTGGATTTATACTTTCGTCTGGCGCCGCATCGCGTGCCTCCGCTGACTGCGCGCGCACCTCGCGACAATGATGAGGCTTTTATATTTGCTGCGTTCGCCGTTGTGATATTCTTTAAAACGACAGGAGGCGATCAAAAGTAACTGACTGTAAAGTCAGACAGATAACAGAGAAGTAGGAAGTTTCAGGAACTATGTCATGTCATTAATATCATTCACGATTTTTTAACTAATTATTTGTATTGTTTTTATAAATTATTTTAATCACTATAAGGATCTTTATAACAATTCAAGATTTTTTAAATCAAATTTGATGCATCACTTGTTTTTGTTCATATCTCGGACAGTTTTACCTATTAAAGTTTATTAAAATATCAATGACAACAGAACATGGGTTGCTCTACAAATATATTCTTTATTATGGCAAGAATAAAAGCAAAAAATAAAAGCACACTTACTAAAAAATAGATTTAGATTTTTAGATTTAGCTCACTCCACAATTCACACATTACTTTCTGGCTAGTTTCTGTGTTATACTTATGCTAAAAAGGCAATAATAGTCCAAACATTCCTGACCATTATCACCAATAAAGCCTAGAAAAACAGGCATCAGTGTAAACCGAAAGGTTTAAATATTAATTTCCAGTTTTCAAAGCAATAATTTGTGCATTTTAGTTTTGTAGCTATTAAATTGTTTTAAATTCAAAATTGTAACATATACATCAGTGTAAAACCTATGACTGGTGGAAAACATATTTCTTTAATTGTGTACATGGGTCTCCACTTGCCATGGCCTCTTTTGGCTTTAACAATCCCTCAGGTTTTTCTAAACCTTTTAACATAAACTTTCCTCTTTCCCACGGCTGTTGCTATTTCTAGCCAAGAATTATTGTTCATCAGGTTATCTGTATGGTCACGGATCATAAAGATATGTGTACACTCGTACTGTTTCAGACAAAATCTCTTCAAAGTAGTTCATATTCAACTCAAATCAAACGCGGCGCCGCGCGCACTGTTCGCTCGGGTCTCAAAAAATGCCGTGCGCACAGCCAGCCGAAATCATGTCACGCGCACTCAAAGCGAACTTCCGCTAACACCGCGATGATGTCATATTCGCCGCGCGCAGTCAAGCGAACTAGCGGACACGTCGAGTATAAACCAGGCTTAAGCCGTCTATGTTTAGACATCTCTTATATGTCTATTAAACACAAAATTGCTTGGTGGGAAGGGTCAATTATTTGCAAATGAAGATTTATATTGTACATAATCTGAAATATGATATGAACCAACAATGTATGGTTTGTTTAAAGAAAGTGTGAGCTGAGTGACTTTTCTCTGTGAATCCTCTGTGAAACTTTCTGCCATTTGTTTTTGTCTCCAGAGTCTTCTGGAGCCGCTGACCAGACAAAGGTTAGAGGAAAGTGAGGGTTGTGATTCCAGTACAGTGTGCTTCATTGAGAACAAGGGTTATGCATTTTCATTCAGAGGTCCTTCCCCTTCTCAAGCTGGTGTGAAGCTTAATTTCAGTGAAGACGAGGACAGCCTTTCCACCATGAGTGAGATCGAACCCCCAGATACCCCAACACAAGTCCCGACCAGAGAACCTGTTTCTACAGAGACCTTCCCTCTGGACTTCAGAAAAACAGACTGCACTTTTAGCAATTCTGTTGACAATGAAGTCATAAGTTTAGAAAGCAAAGACCCTGGAGAGACCATAACAGGTTCAGACGTCACTCCAACAACTTCCAAAACGCCTGCTGTGGTTTTCATGAGCGATTACACCACAATGGAGATCTTCAAGCAGGTCACTATGAATGGGATTCAGAGTCCATCCAGTCAAACTGTAAAACCAAGTTTTGTTGCTGGACATCCAGGACAGGATTACATTCGACAGTCTGTTTTGCAATAAGTAAACAGTCTAGAAACCATGATGGATGTAACGGAACTAAAGTATTTAATACAGTAATTATTTGACAATCCCTCTGGGGTCATTTATAGGCTCCAGAGCAGGACCTTCATTTTCCTGTTACAACTGAACCATAGCTACTACTCAACATCTCCCACAATGGATATGTTGAATGTTCACGTACTGACTACTGTTTTTTTTTTTTTTTGCTCAAATCATTTAATTTTTTGTGTTTAAAATGTTTTGATGTTATTATTTAACTTAAAGTGCATTTTAAATACTAAAGTAGGTTAACTAGTCGAGTTAGGATATTGAAGCAAGTTATTGGACGACAGTAGTTTCTCCTGTAGAAAATCGGGGGGAAAAAATCTACAGGGGCCTAATAATATTGAGCTTAAAATTGTTTAAAAATTTAAAATTTGCTTTTATTCTAACCAAATTAAAAGAAATAGTACTTTTTCCCTTTGAACATTTCCTTGCTCTGTTAAACAGCAATTGGAAATATATATACATTTATACAACAGTTTGTCTGGTTCTTGAATCTGATTGGCTGATTGCTGTGCGAAATTCTGCAATATCAGAACTCGTACAGCCTCCTCATCCATCTGTATTACTTCGCCCACATAGAATGACAGCAGATCAATAAACTCACTACAGTTTGACAAATATTGCAGCTGTTGGACAACATAATGTACTTGAGGCTTTTTTAGGCGAGAATGTAGTTGTTTAGATTGCAACTATGCAGTTTATTTATAAGGATAGTGCTTTTAAATATTTATAATTTCTGAGATACAGCACGTCGGCATCCATCAGCCTGTCACTGAGCAGAGCAAAGATGGTTGACGTTGTCCATCCATAAGATGGCGACAGAGACCACATACAGTAATAAGCCCTTCGAGGAGAAAAGATTGGCGTATTTTCAAACTACAGCTGATCAAAACTTTTTTAAACTGGTGAGTGACATTCTAAGTCGATCTCTCTCTCTCGTATATGTTGCAGTGCTGTATTTATACCGTAGTAACTGTAGTGTATTGAGTTTGAGATGGGACTCACATATCAGGAATGTATGTATTTTGTGTTGGCCACTCTTTGTATGACACTGAGTTACTTTTTGGTTGGCCCTCTGTTTGTTTCTATTGAGCTCCCTTTTTCGTTACAGCAGACTAGATCAGTAAAAAGAAAGAAAAAATGCCTGCATGTGTTTAGCGTTTTTCCTCATCGCAAAAAGTTATCTGGTAGTGCTTGCATTGCTTTGGCTTTTTTGGGGTTAATTATTGTGATATCCTTGCAACTGTGATATATTGCAACAGAGAAATACTGGAAAATGTCTCTAAACTGATGGCATTTCATGCCGTTCAGCCCTATAATCTTAAAATGTGAGCAAAATCCCCTGTTTTGTCATCACTTTAGACAAATCTAGAGAATCATTCAAATAGTAGCTCTAAAGCAGTGGTGGGCAAACTTTTTAGACCCGAGGTCCACATCAAGTTTTGCAAATTAAGTGAAGGGCCACATGTCAAATCCTTCAAAAAATAACTTTTATTTATAGTGTCAGTATGCATGGAATGATATGTAATATCGGACAGAATCATGTCACAATAATACAAAACAGATTATTTTAATAGTCATAATTGAGTCAAATTTACAAGTCAAATTAATTTGCACTGCTATTTAAATTTACTTATTAATCATCATAAAACAGAGGCAACCCAGTGGCGCAGTAGGTAGTGCTGTTGCCTCACAGCAAGAACGTCGCTGGGTCGCAGGTTCGAACCTCGGCTGGGCTGGGTCAGTTGGCGTTTCTGTGTGGAGTTTGCATGTTCTCCCTGGGTTCGCGTGGGTTTCCTCCGGGTGCTCCGGTTTCCCCCACAGTCCAAAGACATGCAGTACAGGTGAATTGGGTAAGCTAAATTGTCCATAGTGTATGAGTGTGAATGTGTGTGTGGAAGTTCCCAGAGATGGGTTGCGGCTGGAAGGGCATCCGCTGCGTAAAATCGTGCTGGATAAGTTGGCGGTTCATTCCGCTGTGGCGACCCCGCAAGGGACAAAGCCGACAAGAAAATGAATGAATCATCATAAAACAATAAAGTATAATAATGCTATCAATAATAATAATAATAATAATGTAATAATTTTTACAGTGGAGAATAGAAAAGATATTGTCTGATAGAAAAAATCTCGTATTAACACATTAAAAATAATTCTATTTACTGAATTTACTATTCAGTCAAATGTACATTAATCTAATTTGCACTGCTTTTAGAATATACAGATCAATCATCATAAAACCACAAATCTTTGATAAAAGAACTTTTTAAAGTGGATGTATGCATGGAAAATATATTCTATGACAAAAATTAACACATTTAACTAGCAATTATTATACAATTTGAGTCAAATTCACAGCAATCTCATTTGAGCTTGTATTAATATGCTCATATCAATCATAAAACTATGAGATAAAACGGAAGAAGAATCTGAGGCCGTACTCACACTATGTACAGTGCCTTGAACCAGGCCGAAGCATGCTTGTTCCCCGTCCCATCTCCCCCGACGACCTGCACTCACATTACATTCAGGCCTGAGCATGCTTACGTCATCGATGATGCGCTGTTCAGTTTAAGAAGCGTTCTCGCAAAAAAAAAAGAGAGAAGCTCATTTTGCTTGAAAGTGCATTTTAATATCCAAGAGTGTGTTCTAATTCTACTGGTTGCGCTAACTGTACCGTGTGCAATACTGCCATCAAATGGCGTTCACTTGTATTGCATCATTAATTTTCTAGTTCTGAAACCAAACCGTTACTCAGAAGAAGCATTTTAAAAACTCCCTCGCGGGCCGCATGAAAGTGTTCAGCGGGCCGCATATGGCCCGCGGGCCATAGTTTGCCCACCTCTGCTCTAAAGTGACGTTAAAGTAGCGGAATGTGAAGGAGTGGTGGAAGAAAGTAATTCTTCATACAAAAGGATTGTTAGACTCTCTGTGTTTGATTTTCATTTTTATTTACACGATTATGTCGTCGAACTGTTGTATAAACACAATATCACAATCGTAGCAGTACAATATGGCTGTATATTGTCACTGGTGGGGGGCACTAAGGCACTCGGCCTGCTGTCTTGAGCCAATGCAGGCCTCCCACCAGTGCTGATATACACTGCTACTGCTACTATATATATATATATATATATATATATATATATATATATATATATATATATATATATATATATATATATATATATACAGTGTTTCCCCTACCATTATATAAGGGGGGCGCCCCGCCCTCCCAATGGCTGTACCCGCCCCCCTTGAAGTCACGTTAATCGTATTATCTATAGCGCCGGATCACAACTTTTTTTTAATAAACAAGCTAAATAGCCGTATGCAATATCTTATTTACACAACAGCATGTCATTTCTGTTCTGCGCTCGCGTCACTGCACTAAAATATATACAGATGCAGACATCCAAAGTCTCTCGAAAGTTATGGGTGTCTCCCGCAAATGCATAGAGACTCCCGGATGCCTGCAAACGAATGATAATCTCCAGGAAATCGTGCGTCTCCTGCCCGGTCCTTAAATACGTCCAGCATGCCTCCCCGCTCTTCAGATACGTCGCGCACATCCTATGCTGTGATCTGTGATGCGAGCGGAGCTATCTCCTCTATCTAGTGTCTAGTTATGACCTCTCCCAGAGGCTCTGCGTGATCGCCCAAAATAAATTAAAATATCCGAAAATCATGGCGACGAGAGCGAATGAGCCAGTAGACAGATTGTGAGAGGCACAGTGATGGTCTAAAACATTACATTTGATAGGTTAAATGAATAGAGCAGAAAAGATATCGCGAGGTCAAATCCCTCTCTCTTTGTTTTTTACATGAATATTTAATAATATAACTTCTTGTAATACACTCATTGCTATAAGAAGTACAGTAGTTTATGGGCCTATTTCCTTTTAGTAAACAAGTATTAGATTTATAGATGTGCAATTTAACTAATTTTCATCTTTCATCATTTGCAATGTTTCCAAATTGCATTGTTTGTAATTTTTCTGTGGCGGTCCATTCTGCTTTGGTGACCCCTGATAAATAAGGCACTAAGCTAAAGTAAAATGAATAGATGAATTATTTTCTGTTAAGCTGCTTGCATGGGGAAACCCATGCGAACGCAGAAAAAACATGCAAACTCCACACAGAAACGCCAACTGACCCAGCCGAGGCTCGAACCAGCGACCTTCTTGCTGTGAGGCGACAGCACTACCTACTGCTCCACCATATATATAAATATATATATATATTTTTATATATATATATATATATATATATATATATATATATATATATATATAAAGTATATATATATGTGTGTGTGTGTGTATGTATATATATATATATATATATATATATACAGTATATACACACACACATACATACATACATATACATACATACGCACACACACACACATACTGTGCTGTGCTGACTACTGTACATCCACAACTGTATGTCATATGATCAAAGAACTAAATATTACATAATAATACTTAATATTTCCAGGAGACTCCTAATTTATTACACATCTAAAATATTTAAAGAAATAGTTTGACCAAATATAAAAAATATATATAATATATATAAAATATATAATTCTGTCATCATTTACTCACACTTTTCTGTTTTCTTCTTCTAACACAGAAGATATTTTAAAGACCGTTATAAACCGGTAAACATTGATTCCATAGTATTTTTTTCTACTATGAATGTCAATGGCTATAAGCTTCCAACATATTTCTCCAAAATATCTATATAAAAGATTGCGTTCAACAGAAAACAGCAGAAACAGAGCCATTTTCCATGTAACTGTTGAAAAAAGTACTACTTTATTCAGCAATATTCAAAGATAAGATGAAAAGGAAATGTCATCATTTAAACGTCTCACTGCTTTCCACCATATTTTCACACAAAGAAAACCCACATTGCATGCCGCAGCTCTGTGAGACTCTTGCTTACTATGTGTAAAGTTCACATGAAATATAATTGTGCATATTTTATGTGAACATAACTATTGCTAATATTTAAAAATTGTTATTATTATTTGATTTGGTAATCTTTAATCAAATCTGACCATGCTTTGGCAGAATACGTATACCCATGTACAGTATCTAATGCCAATAAAGTAAAATGAATTGAGAGACTTACAACAAAAATGCAACAAAATGTATGCGAGCCCTTTGGGATTACTTAAATTTCGGTCTAAGTTTCACAGAAAATGTGTTATGATCATCTAAGTCACAAAAATACACACAAACATTATATGTTTTCATGCTTTTATAGAACACAACATGTAAACATTCACAGTGCGGGGTGGAAAAGTGAATGTGAACCTTTGGGTTAAACAACTGCTTCATCAACCAAACATTTCCTGTAGATCATTAGATCACTCCTCCTTATAGAACAGTTTCAGTTCAGCAGTATTCTTGGGATGTCTGGTGTGAATCATTCTCTTGAGGTCATGCCACAGTATCTCAATTGGGTTGAGCTCAGACACTGCAGAAGGTATATTCTGTTGTTGATTTACTTCTATGCTTTGGGTCGTTATCCTGTTACATCACCCATCCTCTGTTGAGCTTGTGTTGCCGGACATGGCAGGAATGCCCCCTTCACCATATTTTACCATTGGGATGAAGTTTTAATGATGGTGTGCTGTTACTTTTTTGAACACACATAATGTTGCAGGCAATCACGCCTAGGGAGAGTAGCAACAGTGACTACGTTTACATGGACATCAGTAATCGAATTATTTGCCTTAATCTAATTAAGAGAATAATAAGACTAAGGTGTTTACATGAGTTGCTTTTTGAGTGTTACTTTCATGATCCCGTTTTACATGTTCCATCTCATAATTCAATTAATATCATTGCGTCACCGCGCTATGAGCATTTTCTCTGGAGTTTCATGTAATTTCGGGTGTTTCATTTTTAATTTGTCGACTTTAACTGCAGTTTGCCACTTTCATTCACGAAGATTTCATTCATGCCCACCGTGACAAACGAGATATTGAATGCAACTATGAACTGCTGGAAGAGTTGTTTTAATTGAAGTTCATACCGCATGCTGAATGGAAGAAAAAAAAACCTCCGCATTTCACGTTGCAGGTGTCTGTGGTCTGCACTGACTCGGTAGGTGCAAAGAGTGTCAATCAGCCGTGCGTGTGTGTGTGTGTGTGGACTACCCTGTCGCAAAAAGCGGCTTAAAGTCCTACATGGGGGTAATAGTTCGATTAAGGTGTTTCCATGTCTGTACTGCACTTTAATAATGCGACTAAAATCGGCACACTCCACATGTCTTAATTCGATTTCTCTTTAGTTCGATTATGACCTTAATCTGATTAAATCAATCAAAAATCGCTGTTTACATGGTAGACTCTTAATCAGAGTATTGTCTTAATCGCATTAAAATCGAATTATTGGTGTCCATGTAAACGTAGTCAGTGCTGAACAGTGTTTGTGTTTTTATAGTGCAGGGTAACTTTAACCAACACGTCCAATCTCATCACATTGATAGAACTTTAGGTTGGCTGACTCCTGGCTCCAATTAGCTCTTAAAGAAGTCATTAGCCTAGGGGTTCACATACTTTTCCACCCTCCAGTGTAAATGTTTCTGCATTTTCTTTCTATTGTTGTGACTTAAGTGAAGATCAGAAAACATTTTTTGTACAGTTTATGCAGAAATCCAAATAATAACAAAGGGTTCACATATTTTTTCTTGCAACTGTACATTGATGCCTGTATACTGTTTTTATTATTTATTATTGTTTTTCTCTAAATTGTTGATTGTTAAATATACTGTTAATTATTGTGGTTTTCTTCGCTAGTATGTCATTTGTCTTCATACGTATGTTATGTTTAATGAAAAACCATCACAAATGCTTATGTAACATTTGTCATGCCAACGAAGCAAGTTTGATGCTGAATATATACATTGATATACATTGCACACCTGATTTAACCTATTGCACTGGTAACTTCCTCTAGCATCTTACACACAGGACACATATAAAAAATCCTGAACCTTAAAAATGTGTTGCTGATAAAAACAAATGTTTTTGCTTGTTCACGTCTATTTATGCTTTTTTTTTCTTTTTTAAATAAGTCCTGATGTCGACTACACAGAGGATACTGAATAACATAAATAAAATATACATTTTCACAATTTGCAATTTTATTTTAGAGTTCTAAACAACGAAACATAAAACATTTCTAACTTCATAAATGTTCAAGAGTTATATTTTGATAAAAAAAAAAAATTCTGATTCTAAACAAAAACGGTTTTGATAACAAATAATGCAATGTCTTTTGTTCCTCTTTGTGATTTGAGATAATCAACTGAATATGATATGAAAAACACTTAAGGTCAAAACTAATCTAATAGTAATCGAAAGTGTAGGTAGATTACATTACTTAAAATATATAATCTATGTTACTAACTACACTTTTTTCTTTGATAATCAGTAATGGACTGCAATATCAGAGTAATCTATAGCCACCACTGACAATATGTGTAAATACAACACCTCTTTAAATTGACGATCACCGCTAAATAAACATTTATAATTTATTCAACTTACAAACCTGTGTGACATTTGCAAGACACAATATGAGACTATTTGAAGAATGTTTAAACTTACCATACAATGAAAATGGCATAATGCCCATAAAGATACCAATGATACTGTTTGGAAGTGTTCTAAAGCCATGATTGGCATACAAAACATGTGCTTATGACAAATATTCTCTGCTCCGAACTCTCAAATATCATTTCCTTTTGTATGCATTCAAACATTTGACCTGATTGATGTACAATCTAAATACCTTGAAGTATAAAAATGTCTTGTGATTGTGTGATTACAGTCACGTAACGGAATTGTGACCTACATCAGAGTGCGATTATTAAAAAATTTAAAATAAATGATTGGGAACTAGGTTCAAGCTTGCAAGCTAGAAGTGGATTGTATAAAAAGGGTAGGTTATAAACAAATGAAAAAATACCGGAGATGTTTGAGCGGGAGATTGAGTACTGCAATTTTGAAATTACAGTCAGTCTGTGATGAATGAAAGAATGAATAGCTGTTCTAAATATGATTGTTAAAAGAAAAAAAAAATCCTTTTAATTAAATGTCTTTCCCCCCCACAGAACTGTTGATCTGCAATATAGCATACAAGTCATATGGGCCATTTGTATGTGATATTTTTATATGACATTCATATGACAAAAATGTCAAGGTTGTCATTTTTTTTTAATGAACTACACGTTTAACCATTCCTGTACATAACATTCCTTTTAAATAGAATCTGAAACCATGAATATACAGTATATATAAGTTATTTATATTCATTACATTTTAAAAGTGTAAAGTATTGAAACTTTGAAGATAAAAAAGTACAGTACAAAATGTAACATTGTAAAACTCTATATGAATATATAGTCAAATGTAATGTATTCCTGTGATTCAAACTTAAGTACAAAGTATTCAGTTACACAGTATTCAAGTTGAGTCATTAAATAAGAGTTGATAATTAATGATGATAATAGAAATGTTTAGTTTTGCTTCATATGTTTGTATTATTGTATATTGTACAATTTTTATGTTATGAATTATAAAAATTATATTTTAAATGTCAATTTACATTAAAAGTGAATGTGTCCTTGATTAATAAAAGTATTTTTAAAAGAAAACTGGACAATTTTTGCTACTTTATCACAGAAGCGCAGTATGACTGCTGATTAAATGTTTCTGGAGCAGCCAATCATCATATTAGAATGGTTTCTGAAGGATTGTGTGATCCTGATTAATAATGCTGAGAATTCAGCTGTAAATGGCAAGAATTCATTACATTTGAAATATATTTATTTAGGAAAATAAAACAATATTCTAAATAACAAGAAAGTGAGTTTCACATGTGGAGACAATGCTCACATTTTCTTCAGAAAACACTGCGGAACAGATGAACTGGAAGTACAGTATAACCTCTTTAATGTAAATGTTATGATAGGCAAAGTCTTTTATACAAGTATATCTAAACAGAGAATCACTGCTCACAAATCAAAATAATTCAAAAGTTACTCAATTCTTACTCATATTAGTTGTTCTGCTAACTGTATAAAATGATACATACCTAATTACAAAATTAGACTGAACAAAACAAAACACTCGATATAAAAAATAAATAATATCCAAAAGCTTAAAGCTATAAATTGTAGTTATTCCAAATGCGACAACAGTCGCCGCTAATAACTTTACTGTGCTCAGCGATCAGAAAAGGCTTCTTAGAAAACTGGATATATGCCACACCACAATACTTGACTGAAGAGCTTATTTTAAGTCTCTGTATACACTGTTCAAACAAAATACTGTTAAAAATAAAACTGTGCATTTTACACACGCTTAATGATGCTAGATAAATACCTGTTCTGTTAAGTAATTTACATCGTTAAATATTGTTGCCACACAATCTTTGTCTAGGCACTTTTAACATGCACTGTGCTTCTACACCAGGGGTGCTCAACCCTATTCCAGGAGATCGACCTTCCTGCAGTTTTCAGTTGCAGCCCATATCAAACACACCTGCCTGTAATTATCAATTGCTCCTCAGGTTCTATAATTAATTGGTTCAGGTGTGTTTGATCAGGGTTGGAGCTGAAATCTTCAGGAAGGTCGATCGCCAGGAACAGGGTTGGTCACCCATGTTCTACACAGTTTACTGGGAGTGTTATTCTACAGTACGCATACACTAAATGCATTATAGTTTTAATTTTACCTTAATTGATGGAAAGACCAAGGAGAGCAGATGAATCTTTAGGCAATCCAACAATTAAGCAAACCTTTTAAACAGAAAAAAAATGATGCTGATTTAATGTTGTTTACGTTATAGCTCTTAAAAATGAGGAAATTGCCAAAAAATAATGTCAAATTTAAAAAAAAAAGGCTTAATAGTTTAGTGCAAAATATATAGTTCGACTTTAGAGTAAAATATGACTTTCCTTGAGAATCACACTAATAAAAAAGGCTTTATTTTAGTAAAATGGACCAAAAAAAAGGACGCAAAACCACTAGAATGTAAACACAACTTTACATGCAAAAGAAAACAAACGCTTAATGGATTTTAAAAAGTTCTGTTCAATAAACCACTTCTTTCTGAACAATGAAGATCTTTACATTTTCATCCATATGAATATCATATGACAGGAGCATATTCACAGCAGCAGAAAACGTATTTAGAAACCTACGATCACACAACGAACACAGAAGAAAGCACTTTAAAAGGAGTGTCAGTTGTTACAGTATGATACACAGTTCTTGGCATTACTGGTAGACGGTGATCACTCAGCTGCAAAGAGATCATCCTCCTCGGCGTAAGAACTCCTGTAGCTGCCATTGAGATGAGCTGGAGGAGATCTGTCTTCGCTAACCATAGAGCCCGAGCCGTCCATTTCACTGTCATACTCGTGATCCATCTGCTCATAGACCCTTTCCCTCTGCAAAATCAGAAAGCAAAACTTAAAAAAAAAAAAAACACTTAACAATACTGTTCACTTAGTAAATCTGACTGAATGGACGTTTCATTTAAAACAATATTTAATCAGCCCCATTCAGATTACTTGATTTTTTTTTCACAATGGCGGCATGATTTGCTTGACATAGGGCACAGATGTCAAACTCCTGGAGGGTGTTTCTGGTGGGCTGTTTAGTTCCAACCCTAATTAAACACACCTGATCCGACTAATTGACTCCTTCAGGCTTGTTTGAAACATATGCCTCATTCACACTAGCAGCAACTTTGTAGCTGTCTGTCGCTCTGGGTGTGTCTGTGTACGTCTACAGCACGGAGAAAACAACTGGCCTCTGAGCGAGCTGAGTAAGGATCACGTGAGCTTTACTGGTGCTCCTGTTGGCTGTCGCTCAAGAAAGATGCTCTTCATTTGCATAAAGTTGAAGGATTCTTAGATAGATATATACATAGATATATACACTAGATATTGCATATGGACCCTGAGTGTGCATCAATAGTGGTGCCACATTTGTACAGTGCTCCCAGGACAAATGTCATTCAACCGGACTAGTCAAGACTAAAGCCTATGTGAAAATGCTGGACTTTAGCGACGTGTACGAGTGTAGTAACGAGCAAACAAAGCACAAAGGCAGTATATTTCATAGGTAAGATTTCGTTTTTATGTTTTTGTGTTACAAAATTTTGTGCTAAACAAGTATTGATGATAATACAGTCTCTTATGGTACTGATCAGAAGGCAAAGTAGCACCAATTCGCACTAAATACTAGGCTTATGATAGTTTGGTTGAATAAAATCAGCAAACAATGTAAATGAAATATGACAACAAGATACTGCATATTTGACATTTCTATACAGAGAGGTCATGTTTTGATCTTCTATTGGTCTCACGGTTTACTAAGCTTGACCTTTTGCTTAAGTTTCCGGTCTGTGGCATTCGTGAACGTATGAATGGAAGTCTATAGGGTGAAAACTGCAGAGAAACTGCGGCTTAAGCTGCAGTCACACTGGACTTTACTCCCCATAGACTTCCATTCATACGCACGCGAATGCGTCAGACCGGAAACGCAGGGTCATGCCTTGAGTTTCGCATTTTGCTGCGGTGCAAAGTTCAAGCTTGGTGAACTCTGACGTGTGAAATCGCATCACCTGACTGCGTGAGACCAATCCAGGATCAAAACATGACCTCTCTGAACAGAAATTTAAAACATGGAGCAATCGCTCGCTTTTTTTAATGTCTAATCATCTTGTTTAATCCCACCCCTTTTCGCAGCGACGTGCGACAGAATTTCGCAAGCTCAAACTCTAGTGTGACTGCGGCTTTAAGTGTGTTGAAGCAGGGTTGGAACTAAACTTGACACCCCTGATGTAGAGTGTTATAAATGGCCATCAGAATGCAAGATTTAATTGTTTCTTTACAACATGATCACAGAAAGTCTAGCATTTTAATGTTTTCCCTCCTTTGTCCATGACAAGTTCCATTACATGCGTGACACTGACCAAAAGGAGACATAACTTTTATTGTACACAGCTTTTAAAATGGCAAAATGAAAGAGAGAGGACTGCTTCAAGCAGAAGGAAGCTTTGGTAAGACAACACTAACAAACATACATATAACAAACAAACATATGGTAAAACAACAATAATCATATTAGGTCTATGTGTAGATCTACTGTTGGTTAAAATGCTAACTTTTGACTTGGAATGGTGGACTTGAATAGACTTTAACTTTGTCCTGGTCATTAATGCACAGTAAAGTGATTGCATCAGAATACAACAATTCATGATTATGAAGTTGAATTATTATGTTCGAGACATTCTTGCAATCTGTCATTGACGTTATTAGACTATTTTTAACTGGTAAAATAAGACATTTGTCATTATCAATTTTCCTCATTATATTTAACATTATATAGGCTAGGCGACGCAGTGGCTCAGTAGGTAGTGCTGTCGCCTCACAGCAAGAAGGTCGCTGGTTCGAGCCTCGGCTGGGTCAGTTGGCGTATCTGTGTGGAGTTTGCATGTTCTCCCTGCGTTCGAGTGGGTTTCCTCCGGGTGCTCCGGTTTCTCCCACAATTCAAAGACATGCAGTACAGGTGAATTGGGTAAGCTAAATTGTCTTTAGTGTATGAGTGTGAATGAGTGTGTGTGTGGATGTTTCCCAGAGATGGGTTGCAGCTGGAAGGGCATCCGCTGCGTAAAAACGTGCTGGATAAGTTGGTGGTTCATTCCACTGTGGCAACCACGGATTAATAAAGGGACTAAGCCGAAAAGAAAATGAATGATGAATGAATTATATAGGCTAGAGTAATTATACTGACACTGTTAACTTGTGTTCACTATAAATGGAAAAAAAAAACATCAAATGATATTCGTAGTCATCGTAACTCTAAAATGCGATATGATCATTTAAATGATGTGCGCACTTTCGATTTCACTTTCATTGCTAGGTGCGCTCATGTCATGGCTGCCGTCACTTTGAGAAAAAAAAAAAAACATACATGCAAATCATACTCCCTGCACGGCTCCCAAACGATTGCTCTGAGCAACAAACTGAACGTTATTTACAACTTTATCACCTGTTATTAACAGCCTATGAAGGTTCTGTTCAATAAAGTAGACATCATTCACACACATCCTCTCTGTGGTAAACATGCAGCTCATGATCAGCTCATGTGTGATTTCTTGGCCATGAATACGTCATTACATGATGACAGAAATGACATTTTTGAGTGAATTACACCTTATAAATAAAGTAGGTGACTCGTTCAACACCATTTGGATGTGTCCATGTTGCTGAGCAATGTATATAAACAATGTGAAAACGTGTGCGAACGCCTGTATGCTTCTCTCCTGAACTTGAAAATATAATTAAATGAATCATAGAAATGCTGAATTAAGATCGTGTGTGTGTGTGGGGGGGGGGGGGGGGAATCGAGATCATGAACTTTTTTGGATTAATCGTACAGCTCTATTGTGTAGTCTGGCATATTTGGCACCCATGACACGTCAAGATTTTATCTAGACAAAACGCTGGATGATCAGTCTTTTTTACATGATCCTGAATTTTTATGAACCTAATTTAATGACTTTTGATTCTTTAAGATATTTGGTAAACTAATTTTATAAAACAATATACATATGTAAAAAAGCATATACATGTTAAAACTGTAAAACAAAGTCTGTAGATAAATAAATGTTTTAAAATTTCATTAGTCAACGTATCAAGTAGCCTAGTCATAAAGTGTTTAATCCACAAGTGTCAAACTCAGTTCCTAGAGGGCCACAGCTCTGCACAGTTTAGTTCCAACCCTAATTAAACACACCTGATCAAAATAATTGAGTCCTTCATGCTTGTTTGAAACCAACAGGTAAGTGTGTTGAAGCAGGATTGGAACTAAACTGTGCAGGCCCTCCAGGAACTCAGTTTGACACCCCTGATGTAATTGATATGGTGCCCAATATATATGTTTGTTTTTTATAAATGATGAAATATGCACCATTTTTTGCAGTATTACACTGAAAGAGAAAACCCTTCCTCATCTAAGAAGTGGTTGAAAAATCAAAAGTGGACAAAAAAAAGAAACATTTAAATGACATGTGAAATGTATGTGTCTCCTTTGTCTACTTGTGATCATATTGATGGAAATACTTCTTACCATGTGACTAAAAGTTGCTAGAGAAATGGTTGACAGCTTTATTTTTAAGACTGAATGTGTTTTATCAGAAAACCTTTGAGGATGTTAAAGAACCAGCACAAGGGGAATAACATGTTTGATCAAAGCAGCTGAGACAAAGATCCAATTAACTACCAACAACTTGCAGCCTTCGTGTCAGAAACAACACTCTTGACTAAGAAAAACATCAAAGGTTTACTTGAATATGTTACAGTTCATTTAGAAAAACCTGTGAAGTTCTGCAAGTGTTTTATGGAATGATGTGACCAAAGCTTTATGAATTAGGTTTATTAGGGTTAAAAAAAGAAGAAGAAAGGTTTATGAGCAGAAGAACACTATAGCAAAGTCAAACATGGATGTGGGCTAGTCTTGTTATAGGGATGCTCTATTTTTGAGGGAAGCGTGTAGAACATCATTGATTCTTTAAAGTATCAGTAAATTGTAGCATCTGAGACAGATCAAACACAATTATTTGCATTATTTGCTAAATATAATACACATCACCCCTTCCCACCCTAATACCTCAACTCAGAGCAAGCCTTTGGTAACTGTTTGCCTCCAAATGCTTAGAAACATACAATATAATAATTGAGAGAGACACATACTTCCTATAAACAGGACTTTCTCTATTATTCATAGACAAATATGTCTATGAATTAACCTACACATTCCTGGAACAGCATTTGTGTCACTATTGTGTTTGTACAATGCCCTTGGTATTTTATTTTAAAGCATACCTTTCTATATAATTTTTTGATAGCTTCATGTTAGCTATTTCATGTCTACTATGATCCTCTCGGGACCCTGTGCACATTAGTGTACAGATAATATTTCAATTTTGATTTGAGTTTGGCTGCAACACACTCCAAAATAATTGGGAGAGTGCATGTTTAAGATAGCGTAACATCAACTTTACTTCTAATTACAATGTTTAATCATCTGGAAATTGAGGATACTTACCATTAAAGTGAGTTTTTCAAGCAATTTTTCCCCAATCTAACAATATACAAAATTTCCTATAAATTATTTTCAGCATACTGCAGACTGCAGTCAAGCACATTCACTCTATATCTTTGAAATGAATGATGTTGTAGCACATGCAGAAAGAGACTTGACGTAATATCCATAAACTTCCCTATAAAAGATTATATCTTGATTGAGGAATATGTCTCTGTACTCTCTTATTATATGCCTCCATGTAAAAGTAGCAATCCATTTGCTCTGCTGCTCTCCTAACAATAAAAAAACGTTTGCTATTGCATCTGTCACTCGTGAAAGTCTGGTTCGACCCTTTGGATTTTGAGACTGAAAACTCAATGTGTTTTTTTTTCCCACAAACTAACTAAAATGTGGATTCCTCTGAGCTGAGAAGCAGCAGCATCACTACACAAAACTGATTCACCATGGTAAACATTACAACATTCACCATGGTAAACAAAGAATATTTTTTTTTTCATAATGCAGTTGATGAAGTTCTCCTGAGCCTGTGGCTTTATTTCACAGCACAACATGAGTTTTTAATTTAGTATCATCTGAGAGCTTAATGTCATGCACATTCTGCTGAGGATTTCTGACTTCTAATAATAATAATAATTTAATCCTTTAATTATTAAAAAAATGTTTGTTTGTTTTCTATGTTAGTTGATGAAGACCTAAACTGCTTGCAATATTGCAGTGAGAAATGTGATGTTTGATTTGTTTTGACAATTGCCTCTTGACTTTTGGCACAAAATGATAAACCACGATTTCCTTTTGCACACAAATATAAAACCTTCATGTATTCCCAATTCACCATCCAAACTCTTTTGAGGAATTAGGGTTGTAATCATGACTGATTTGGATTTTTGATGCTTGCTGTTTTGATGAACTCTGTAAGTTTTCATCAGATATCAAAATGAAACATGTACAAAGTTCACACTTTGTCAATAAGATGTCACAGTTGGGGAAAGTACAAGAGCTTTACGGTTAAAACTGTAATAATGATGTTTATCGTAGGCAGACAGGCTTGACTGTAAAATTCAATCTTTAACAGGATCAGCAATGACCACCTGTTTCTTATCTAAAAAAAACTAGAGCAGCACACTGAGATGTAGCTGAGCTACATACTGTGCAAATTATTTGAATCTGCACCATGAGCTCTTTGAAGTGCATGCTGAGCAATAAATACTTCAGTTTTCAGCACTTCAATATAATTGCCAATAGATTAACAAACTGCCCCAGTTAAATTGATAAGAAACTGACAATTCCACAGCAAATACTTTATACTCCACATATTTGTGTTGCTCCGTGTGTGTAGCTGAAGCTGTGTGCTTGAAACGTAAACTGCACTCACCTGGGAGGGTTTTGCTTTATATTCAGAATCCCTGCTTTTCCTTCTGAATGCTGAGCTCTCAGCTCTTTCCCTGCTACTGTCCCATCCTTTCTCCCTCTTTTTGTCTCTCTTGCCTCTGAAAATAGAATGATATTAAGATTTTACAAATGACTTTAGTTATGCAGTAGCGTCAGACACAAATTGTCACACTCCGTGAACCTTTTTGTTGATGTTGGTGACCTGGCTCTCTGCCTTGGTGACCTGGATGGAGATCTGCTTCTTTTCTTATGTCCTCTGTGAGATGAAGGTGGAAAGAAATAAATGAATATAAATATCCTCTTCACTACGTAGCTGGTGACTATTCAGTCTGGAAAAATATAAAGTTGAGCATGTTTTCCTTTTACTTGTAAATCTATTTGTACTGTAAGAAAATAATAATAAAGAAAGGAAAATTACACTTTGGCTCATTTTACATTTATTTTCCTTAAACTGGATTGAATAAATGTATAATTTATTGCAAACCAAATGCATTTTTATTAATGTAAAACAAAGAAAATGTGATGGGAACATTTGATTGTGTTACTAATTGCTGTTTAATAAATTTTCCACCTTACTGTGCTTTAGCTCAAGATGCTCGCCTCAAACCAGGTACCACATAGTATTTCTAAAACATACCTTTTATATTCGATATATCATTGTTTTCAAAATTTTAATGAGAAATTCACAGAAACATCACAATATCAGTGTTATACAGACATACAGCTGAATTCAGAATTATTAGCCCTTCTGTTTCTGTGTTTTTCCCCAGTTTCTGTTTAACAGAGAGAAGATTTTTTCAACACATTTCTAAACACATTTTAGGTTTATATTAGTGTATCCTCCTCATTTTGTAAATTAATGAGAGAAAAAAATTGGTATGCCTCAATGTCTTCCAAAGTTCCTCGACAGAGAAAGTTACATTCTTTTTTTATCAATAGTTTAAAGATTGTTATGCATTTTTATAATGGATGTAATAGAGTTGACCAGACCATAGGGACAGACATCTTTTTATTACCTTTACATTTATTACTTTTATTTACAAGTGTACCAAATAATGATGCCAAGAATAAATAAATCAAAGAAACAAATCTAAAGATTTAAATATATATAAAGTACGTCTGGGCAATAATTCGATAACGATAATTATCACAATATATACCGTTGAAGTCAGAATTATTAGTTTATTTTTTCCCCAATTTCTGTTTAATGAAGAGAAGATTTTCTCAACACATTTCTAAACATAATAATTTTAATAACTCATTTCTAATAACTGATTTATTTTATCTTTGCCATGATGACAGCACATAATATTTTACTAGACATTTTTTAAGACACTTCTGTACAGCTTAAAGTGACATTTAAAGGCTTAGCTAGGTTAACTAGGCAGGTTAGGGTAATTAGGTAAGTTATTGTATAATGATGGTTTGTTCTGTAGACTATCGAAAAAATAAATAGCTTAAAGGGGCTAATAATTTTGACCTTAAAATGGCTTTTAAAAAATTAAAAACTGCTTTTATTCTAGCCAAATTAAAACAAATAAGACTTTCTCCAGAAGAAAACATATTATCAGACATACTGTGAAAATATTCAAAGGGGGCTAATAATTCTGACTTCAACTGTACAGTATATATTTTGACAATTCGATAACTGCTCGATAACATTTATGCACCATGCGTAACGCTGCAGAAGCATTTTGTAGCCTGCACTTTCGGGTGCCGCACGTAGTACAAGTTTACAGTGTTAGTTGCACTTTGGAGGAGTAAGAAAAAATAAGGTCACAGTCACAGACATTGTAGACAAGAAACATCACTAAACTTCAGTAGTCTGGAGCTACTTAGTTTTCTGCAATCCGACAAAAAACAGAGCAACGTGCACTGCAAACTGCCCAGATGACTCGTGCCATCAAAAACTGGCAACACCGCAAATCTGTTTCATAATTTACAACAATGCAACCATTATGAAGATGCTAAGAAATTACAGACCCAAACAAGTGTTGGTAAACGTGGACCATCTACGAGCATCAGCGCAACTAGCCAGTCTTCACCATGACAGACCACACAATCTCAATAAACACTTGATGCTTGCTGTAAACATTTTTTTCTTAAGACATTGATAAGATCTTTTGTTGTCAACAGTGGATCATTAATTAAATCTTTATTTTCCATGGGAGCAAAACATCATACCCGCAGAGTTGTGTAAGACGGGCACAAACAAAAAATATACACACTTTATTGATTTTTCTTTGAAAATGTATCTTTTTGCTACGAATTTCATTTTGTATAATGTGTAACATTAATGTGTAAAATTTTATTGTATTTTTTGTTGGTCAGTTATCTACAACATAAACAAAAAGAACGAATAAGATCTGAGGTGAAGTGCTTCAAAACAAGTCTGCTATATGCTTTAGTGCCAAAACAATCCATTAAACTTTTTTCACAGTTTTAGTTTAATTCATTAATCAAGTGGTTTAAGTAGGATGAGCAGGACAGTCTTTACAACTATTTACAAACTATTCGCAGCACTGATAGTATTCTTAGATTACCTCGGAAGAACGAACTCTGTCGTAAGTATGAGAGCACTCAGAAATTCATTGTGTGAATGGAGTAGCTCCTCGCATGTCTCGCCGTGATGCGAGGTTTTTAAAATGAGAGTCTGCATAGGCTTATTCGTGCCAGTCTCTCAGATATCTGCCCATAACAGGGTTTTATGCATCCCGCAATATGCAATTTCAAGAAAGTGACTCATAAGGTAAGGTAAACTTCACACTTGATTATGTACAACGCAAAGCATAACTTAACCTTTAAATGTCCATGCTTAATCAGTCATCGATAAGGTCTATCGAATAAAGGGTTATTGACAATCAATAGATCATCAAGCAATAGTTAACATCCCTAAATAAAATATAGGCTATTAAAGGATATTTCACCCTAAATTCACCATTCTCACCATTAAAAGGAGAGTTCAAACTATAAATTCTGCCACCATTAACTTACCTTTTACTTGATTTAAACCTGTTTTATATTTTTTTCTGACGTTGAACAGTAATATACAATAACTTGTAGGTAATGTCTTTGGTTGTTGAAAACTTGAACAGGAAATGCTGAAAATTGATTAAGATTGTTCTTTTGTTTATAATTTTTTTATTTATATTGTCAGACAGCTAAAATACTTCACAAAATGTGTTAAATTAGCAGCACAAAGGGATTGGCATGCTGAAAATGCTTTAAAATTGAGAGATATAACGATTTGACATTTATCATGATAATTATCGATATCGACTGATATAAAAAAAATAATTGTGATTTTTTTTTTTTTGCCATATCGCCCGGCCCTAATACAAAGTATCCAAAAAGTATCAAAAATAACATATCCACTATATTCAAGTCATGGTACTGTAACAGCTCGATTGCTGACTAAACAAGCAATGCTTTTCTTCTGCATTATTTGTGCATATCAACACCTGCTGTACTGTTACGTAATCAGGATCTTCTTCTATTATTTTGCTTTAGCATTGCTCTATTTCACACCTGGAGATATCAGAGTTCAGGTATCAGTTACCATTGTTTTTAGCTTGGCCTCCTCTTTTATAGGCCAGACCATTAACGGGTAGATTTCACATTTTACAAAAACATTTGCTTCTCATATTTCAATATACTTGCCAATTTCCATTAAATCCAACAAACACAAAAACATCATAATCACACACTTGTTCAGGACAGACAGATGGGTGACACCCCTGCAGGACAACACAAATGGTTTTGTCGGATTACCAACATTACATGCTGATGCGTGTGCACCCATTAATCTGCTAGCTATGGTTATGCTAGAATGATTGAGGTAAGTGTATGCGTATGTACTGAATGTGCGTGCATGCACCAGCTCTGCTGCTCCCAGGGGTGAAGATCAGTAAAATACATAGTAAAAATAAAATAAAAAGTAAAATACATTTAGCAGTAAAAGGCAACACTTGCTCATTCTGAAAGTCCAAAGTCCAAATGCATATGCAAACAGGTCAGCCCCACAACATTACTGACCACATACTTTTGAATAATTTTATTCAAAATGTGCTCCACACAGGTGAGTGGGCATGACAAATCACCTGTAGAACACACTCTATTCTTTCTGTATGCTCAGAGGATTTTGTTTAGATTTTTGTTTATTTATTGCCACATTAGCAACTTATGGATATTGCATGGCAAGATTAATAAAAATAAAGTCTGATAATTCATCAACATTTTACATTAAAAACATTAGATATCAGAAAAATCATCCAACATATGATAAATAATTTAAAATACCCAAGCAAACATTTTTAAAAACATCCATTAAAGTGCTCTCAGTTTAAAAATCTTGTCTAATGGCCCTTAAAATTTCCTATTCTAATAAAATATGTTTTATGATGAGGGAAGCTTTACAGTGGTTGCATGTTAATGGTGCATGGTCAACATCAACCTTGATTGGCCAATTCGGCTCATTGCTATGTCATGCTAAGATCAATAAAATCATCATAGATATATACACTAGATATCACATACGGACCCTGAGCATGCGTCAATAGCCCCGCCACATTTGTACATTGCTCCCAGGACAAATGTCATTCAACCGCACTGGTCAAGAAAGTGTGCCAATGTGAAGATGCTGGACTTTAGCGCTGTGTATGGGTGTAGTAGTGAGCAAACAAAGAAAATAAAGCATAGGTAAGATTTCGTTTTTTTACGTTTTTGTATGTTATGAACTTTTGTGCTTAACAAGTAATGTTATACAACTAATACAGTCATTTACTGCGTTCACCATAAGGCAAAGGATCACTAACTCGCAATACATTCTAAGCTTATGCTAGTTTTATTGAACAAAATAAGCAAACAATGTAAATGAAATATGACAACAAGATGCAGCGGTGCTAGAAACTTACATTGACGGCTAAGTGAAGGAGTCGTTCATAACGGAGATTCTTGCACAAATAAATCGCTCCCTCCGTCAGAATGAAGTGAAAGCAGGAGAGGGTGTGTGTTTCAGCACACGGATTAGATCAAATTTACAGGGAGGGTGGATAGTACATTTCCATGCACACAAACACACTCTTTGTCGGCAATGCCCACGCGGTCACATCCATAAATGTAGAAAAGTGATGTAAAATTATAATATTTCGTAACTTAAAAAAATATTTGCATACTGACCACCGGGAAAACACCTGATCATAGATATATGTATGTATATGTGTGTAACGCTGGCTTTGCATGGCAACAGTCCTCCACTGCACCTTCGTCCTGCATTCATTTCAAAAGAGCGCTACCCTGTACTAAAATGGCGGCTCTATTGACGCATTCCTTCTAATAGACAACAGCAGGGCAGGCGACATCTAATATATCTATGTAAAAACATATTAGACTTAGCATTTAGCATTTATATACTGCTACTCTCTAGTAATTTGAAATGCTTCTTTCATCCTCATTTGTAAGTTGCTTGAATCAAAGTGCTAAATGAATAAATGTAAATGATGACCCAAGTTGTTAGTAAATCTGGGCATGGTTGCATGAAAGCACTTAAGCTAAGAAACCCCTTAGTTTAAGGTTAGCAGAAACCTTAGTAAAAAAAACAAGGGTCAACTTAAGGTTGTCATTATGTATTGCCCCTTATTAATAATATGTGTTCCTTTAAGCATTACTATAAAGTCCTTAGCAACTATTCAACCTTTATAGAGGGGTTGGAAAATTAAACTGAAACGCTTGATTTTAGACCACAATGATTCATTAGTATAGTGCAGTGATTTATTTTGTAGCCAATACAATTTTGAGCCGTTCTTCTTGAAGAACAGTGGCCAGGATGAGTGAAGCTGGTGGAGAAATAAGTTTCCTGACTTGCTCCTCTAAAACATGCCAAAATGGCTCAATAATATTTAGTCTGGTGACTGTGCAGGCCATGGGAGATGGGAGAATTTCCCTTTTATGTTCATCAAACCACTCTGTCACCAGTCTTGCTTTGTTGCATTGGTGCATTATCCTGATACACAACACCACCTTCAGGACACAATGTTTGAACTTTTGGGTGCAGATGGTCCTCCAGAATGATTTGGTAGTCCTTGGCAGTGACATGCCTATCTAGCACAAATATTTGGCCTAGGGAATGCCATGATATCACAGCCCAAACCATCACTGATGTTTGGCATTGGTACGAGTGACCAAAGATTTGGCTATAGCAGTCCAACAATTTGTACTCTTTTGAACTCTGATTTGTCACCCATAATGTTGTGTACATAGCAATATTTTAAGCAAATTGTGCTATTACGCTGCTAATTAAACTGTCACACTCTGCTCTTAATGGTGGTATGTGCAATCAATGAAGTTTGGCCACCAGGCTGGAAAAATTTTGCCTTGAAACCTCCAACGCTAAATTGGCCAGTGTTTCAGTTTCATTGTCCAAACCCTGTATATTTAAGGCACAAAAGAGCTGCCTTAAGTCAACTTTAACTCGTGTATATATATATATATATATATATATATATATATATATATATATATATATGATTTCACGGTATATATTCTAACTTAGCAATTTTTTAATTGTTCCAAAGCAAACTCAATACTCAATCACAGTCAATCAATCGAGTTATAGTAACTTTGGAGAACGTTTTTTTGTCTTTTTGTACATTCATCTAAAAATAGCCTTTCATTCTATGTCAAATAGGGTTTATTATTTTTTATTTATTACTTATTATTTGTTTTCTGTGATGATATCAAAACATATTGATATAACTGTGGTTTTTAGCAAAGGATGACTTTGAGGTTCATTATAATCTGTTTACTGTCAATTACTCATTGTAAAAGGTTGCCAAAAACTACAGTGAAACCTTAGTAAAAACACTTAAGATTAAAAAAAGTTTAAAAAGTTTGTTGCAGTTATCATAATGATAGCCCTTACCTTAGGGATTTTTTTTTCACCCTCAGGGATACCCATACGTCAAAATACTCAAGGGCTATAATGCAACCATGCCCTGACCCTAAAGAGAGCTCAAGCAAAAAAGGACATATTCTTCTCACCTGCTTGTACTGCGAGATCGTCTGGAACCAACATAGCATTTTGGAGGCGTCCTTCCTGTTTTGTCCTGCAGCCTCTTTTCATCCCAGTCATCGTCCTTCCTTCCTTTACTGTCTTTGTCCTTCCCTCGGCTCCTGTGTTGGGAGACAACACTGGTCTGAAATGTACTTTGCGGGAACAGACTTTAAGTGGAAAGAGGCCAGTGTGTTTAACCTGGAATGAGATCGACTCTGGCTGCGTCTCCTTTCTCTAGAGTGTCTCCTATGGGACCCACGTGAGTCATTAAACCTCTGCCGTGATCTCTTTGATGGATGCCCTCTTTAAAAACAATAATTTACTATCAACAAGTTATTTTACACTATTTCAGTGAAACAAATGAATGCATAACACAGATTTTAAATAAATGCACACATAAATGCAAATTTAATTTACAAATGCATAAGCACAGTGCTGCATTTACGTATGTATAAAACAAAAACATTAGGCTTCATCATGATTCTATTCTCAAATTTAAGACCTCTTATAATGCCAATTAACTGTCATTTCCAATTGCCAAGATATGTTTAATGCCCTAAAAATTGGATTAAACTAAACACATTTTAAGACTAAGTTGCAATGCAATAGTTTTTATGCAATTTAATGAAATTGTTAGTTTGATAAACATATTTAGTGGTCAATAATTCACTGAAGCATGTAAGAATGTATATATACATGCATAGAAAATTGCTTATTTTTATATATAAAATATTCAAATAAATGATATATAAAACAAATGAATATGTAAATATTATGTAAATGCATCATGTAAATGCAAATGTTATTTTATACACGATTAGTCACCCTAAATTGTTAAACAGAACTACATTATACACTACTGATTATTTGTTTAAATCTTTCTTTAGTCCTTTGAATTCATTTTAAATAAATTATATTTGATTTGAACAGTTATACAATTAGAAAGGAATAATATATATATTTGCATTGTTACTATTTAAACAAGATACTAATACCCCTAATATATTTACATGGTCAGAAACATTAGTTTTTGTCAATGTAGTTAGCATAACTACTGTAGCTAAATATTTTAGTAGCTTAAAATTATGTTAACTGCTGCATATAGTGAGTAGCTATTGACTTCACAAACTACTAAGTTTTCATGTCCTAATGATGCATTTAAATCACCTGTGTCTGGACCTGGATCGCTTTCTTCGTGAGTGAGATGGAGAGCAAGAGTGAGATCTGGACCTTCTGGAATGTCTGGATCTACTGGATGAAGGGACTTCAGTTTCTGGAAGAAACCATCAATATCGCCATAAAATAAAAAAGATAAACACGAAAGCATCATTATGAGAGAGTCTAGATTTAAGAACACCAACCTGGCTCGATGGCAGCAGCGATGGTTGACTGAGCCTCTCTGACTTTCTTCATGACGTCCTCCAGCTCTTTGGCTGCAGCTTGTGGTGTGAGTTCTGGAGGCTTCACTATGGCATTATTGGAGTGGTTAATCCTGAATAAGATAAAGCTAGGTTGATCAATCACTTAAAAAAAATAGGATGCACTAAAACTCTTCTATAAAAAAATATTGTATTTTTATATTTATTATTAAAAGCAGGGATGTCCAATCAGGAAGGGATGTCCAATCTTGTTCCTCGAATGCCTATGGCATGCAGATTTTAGTTCTAGACGTTCTTAGAAAGTTTTGTTGAGTTAGTTAAAGTCTTTAATTCAGGTTGGTGCTAAACTCTAAAGAAGAGTGTCCACCCAGAAACAGTGTGAACCCCTGATTTAAAGTCAGAAGTCACCTAGAGTAAAACAGTTGAGTTTTAACATTTATGAATCCATTCAGCCTGTCTCTGGGTCTGGCTGAAGCACTTTTAGTGTAGCTTAGCATAAATGATTAAATCGGATTGGACCTTTAGCATCTCAAAAAAATTAAGTAGAAAAAAAAAAAAAAACTTCCAACTTTTGATATTTTCCTATTTTTCCAATCGGTTTTCATACACGATAACTACAGAAAAGTCAATCTTTAAATAGAAAAATACCAAATGAAAGCACTCACTTCAGTGGTCTGTCACCAAACATGACTCCATTAAAAGTGAGTGCTCGTGCCACTGAATCCTGATCAGCAAACTCCACAAAAGCAAAACGTGTAGGTTGGGTTTCATCTCCTGCCATTCGGACAAACTTCACATCTCCCACCTGCTTGAAGAACTTGAGGAGCTGATCTGCCGTGGTGCTCTAAAAAACAAGGGCAAAATTTGAAATAAAAACTTTGCATCGTTTTAGATAATCAGTTTAAATCACATTCAGTTACTGTACAATTTCCAACTTGTTAGATTTTATGTTGGATGCAGATAGTGGATCATAGTCTGGTTCCAGACACTGGAATATACAGTTGAAGTCAGAATTATCAACCTAATTAACCTAGTTAAGCCTTTAAATGTCACTTTAAGCTGTATAGAAGGGTGTTAAAAAACATCTAGTCAAATATTATTTACTGTCATCATGGCAAAGATAAAATAAATTAGTTATTAGAATTTAGTTATTTAAACTATTATGTTTAGAAATGTGTTGAAAAAATCTTCTCTCCGTTAAACAGACATTGGGGGAAAAATAAACAGGAAGGCTAATAATTCACGGGGTTTAATAATTATGACTTCAACTGTATGTCAACGAACTGCGAGATATAATGACAACTGTAGCATAATTGTAGTCAAAGCAACACATATGTGCAACATAGTCTTATTTTATGTCTAAAAAAAGTGCTTCATTCAAACCCTTTTCTCTCCCTCCAAATATGATACCACAAAAGATATCAGATATAAAAGATGTTTTTTCAGGTGTATAATTTTTTTATGATTAAAACAAACAAACAAACAAACAAATAACTAAACGAATTCTACTGTAAATAAACAAAACTAAAGTGCAAGTAGACTTGTTGGCAAATTCTACTTATAGAATACTATGAGTTGGTATTACATTAATGATTGTGTCTATTTCTAAGCAAAAAATGCTGAAAATGCTTTACAGTACTCTACAATACACAAATACAAAATAACACTATTTATGAATTGTAAATAGACTATTAATAGATTTATTTTCACATACCTGTGAATTCAAATTACCAACATACACCGTCCTCCTGATCTCATCCACTTTAGAGGGATCAACATTTCCCATGAGTGGAGGCTGAGCAGAGATTGCACTCAGAGTTGCCACAGATGTGTCCAAACTAGACTTAAGGACCCCCAGATTAGCTAAAGGGAGGCTCCGCTGCCCCAAACAAGTACAACACACAATTAAAAATCCATCTGGCAAGCAGTTAATGATGCATATAATATTTTGGCTGGAATACACTACAGACCTTTTAAACCTAAACATTAAACCCTAAACAGACTGTAAAACATTTATCATCATACGCTTACCAAATTTGTAAATAATAATAATAATAATAAAAAAAAATGTAGGAGATCTGGGCATTAAGTGACTAAAGACTATGCATTGTATGCATCTACAACCAGACTTCCAAGTCATCTAACACAACAAACTTATTCAGGAACAAGAGCCGTATGGCTAGGAGACATGTAATAAAACCAATATTATTCTGTAAGTCATTATGACTCAAGTCACATCTCATTCAGCAAAAAATTATGGTTTATAATACATGTTATTATCTTTACTTTGCAACTTTCTTGTATCAGATGTACAGCAGAGTTGAAAATAGGGAAAAAGCTAGAGTTTCCTAGATTTTGAGGTCCTAAAAAGGACCTAGTTACAGAGTTCTTAACTAGTATAATAATAAAAACGAGACATCTAAAGATATCTGGTATTGCCAGAACTAAGGTCAAAATGTAAATATTGAATGTTACATTATTTTAAATAAAGTGTGGCGTTTCAGAAATGGATGAGGGCAAAAACTTAGAAGAGAAAAAAGCCATGTTGTGTATTCCAGCCATATACTACTACTAGCGTGGTGTTTTTACATTCTGTAGTGTAGAAGGGCTAGGAATTGGCAGAAGTCCTCCACCGCTCATCAGGCTGGCCACAGGTGTTGCAGGAGCCAAAAGCGAGAGCGCCTTTGCCTCTTCAGGGATTTTTCCTGAGGAACAAGAGCACCAGGATTAGAGAGGCCAATGGAGACATTTCCAGCTGCTTCTGCTATGACCCAAGATTCAGGAGAGTGTTTCAACAGCCTAGCGCTCTAACACCCACCCTAAGCATCTCCATCCCCAACCATGAACAATCAAACAAACTGAACTAGCTTTGCTACTCTCCTTTTACTATCAACACAAGACATATTGTAAACAGGATGACTTTTGCACAAAAACAGAGAAAAGAACATTGTAAGGTGTCCTTTTCTCTTTAAAGAAAAATAATAATAACAATAAAATAACAGAACAGAACATGTAGAGAATGAGTTAACACTTTGTGGTATGGGTCACCTGTACTGGAAACATATTGGTCATGAACCATACGATATCAAGCATGGGTGCTTTTCTCCCTGGGGGCGATCGTGTCGCAGTGTTGGAAAGGGTGTGCAACACAAGACAACCGTTCATGTTGGCTGCATCACACTAATAGCACATAGAACATCAGATACAGAAAAGAAGAACATTTTAGGTGTCTTTGAGAAGCCCCCCTTAAGCTGTCAGTCCTGAAAAGTGTTGCCTTTACAATAAGGTTAACAAATGTAATTTTGCCAAATACGTTTCAGGCAAGGTTGGTACAACATTCAGTAGATACGCATGCTCTGTGTTTATAGTGACTACAGTACTAATGGGTGAACTGACTGCTGTGCTCATAAATGAGTGAACGACTACATTAAAACCTCAACCTTGATTTTCAGCCACTTCATTAGTAAAAACAATGTTCCCCAAAACCATGCAATAAAGTTCAAATGGTGTGAGCTGTATTTATCACAACAACTGATCTACTGAGCTTGTCATTAAAATAGATTAACAGAGTGCCCTGCAAAAATAAACAATTAAAAAATTGTTCTGTTTATTCACTGAATTACAGATCCTACACTCGAAAAAACATATTAGAAAACATTCAAAATTCTGACATGTGAATAGTACATGTAATTAATTAATATGTTTAATTACTATTTCTTTTTTTAAATGATAAATAAATCTTTGCTATTTGATTCAAAAATGAAACATGCTGCCCTATAAAAATGAGCATAGAAAAAAAATGCAAGAAAACACAAGGTCAAACACAGTCACAATAATTTTATATATTAGTAATATTTTAGTGGCTGTTGAAAAGATTAAGGGTAATAACTTAATAATGATAATATAATTTCAAAAATCAATCTTGAAAATGAATTAGTAGTCTACAGTAACCATAACAGCACAGGGGATTGATTTTATATATGAGTAATTCCATGCATATGTCAACCTTGCCAAGAAAAAAAGTTTTCACCAAAATACGGAAACCGTTTCTAATAATTTTTTTTGTGTGTAAGCAAGCACTTTACAGTACTTTAGAAATACTCAAAAATGCATCTGTTAATGTTTTCAAACTATTATAATTGATTTACCAAAGTCACACAAGTGGCAATTTTACATCGATCTCATCTATAACGGAGAGACGTCACATCCATAACGACACTTTTTCCTCATAAATGGAAAAATATCAAATAAAATAAAGTTAATCATTTTTTGTTCTATAGAGAGCCATCTTTTATCCTTTTGATTATCATTATTTCTTGTGGGTTGTGCAATTTAATTCACAGAATTTCTACAAAGCATGTTGAATACTGCAAACTCGCATACTTTTTTGTTCACATCCATAACATTATTTTCCTCATTTAAAGTACAAAACATGTAGTTGTTTATATATATATATATATATATATATATATATATATATATATATATATATATATATATATATATATATATATATATATATATATATATATATATATATAGTGCATCTGGAAAGTATTCATAGCGCTTCACTTTTTCCAAATTTTTTTGTTACAGCCTCATTCCAAAATGGACTAAAGTCATTTGTTTCCTCAAATTCTATACACTATACTCCGTAATGACAATGTGAAAAACTATTTTTTGAAATTGTTGCAAATTAATTAAAAATAAAAAACCTGAAAAATCACATGTACATAAGTATTCACAGCCTTTGTCCTTACAAAGGGACAACCATCTATGCAGCAATCCACCAATCAGGCCTATATGGTAGAGTGGCCAGACAGAATGCAGCAATGTACAGAGACATCCTGAAGGAAAACCTGTTTCAGAGTACTCTTGACCTCTGACTGGGGCGATGATTCATCTTCCAGCAGACCCAAAGCACACAAAATATCAATGGAGTGGCTTCACAACAACTCAGTGAATGTCCTTGAGTGGCCCAGCCAGAGCCCAGACCTAAATACTATTGAACATCTCTGGAAAGATCTGAAAATGGCTGTACACCATCGCTTTCCAACCAACCTAATAGAGCTTGAAAGGTACTGCAAAGAGGAAGGGGCATGAATTCCTAAAGACAGGTGTGCCAAGCAACTGGCATCATATTCAAAAAGACTTGAGGCTGTAATTGCTGCCAAAGGTGCATCAACAAAGTATTGAGCAAAGGCTGTGAATACTTATGTACATGTCATTTTTCAGGATTTTAACTTTTAATAAAATTGCAACAATTTCAAAAAAATATTTTTTCACATTGTCATTCTTGGGTATTGTGTGTAGAATTTTGAGGAACTAAATTAATTTAATCCAATTTAAATTTTGAAATAAGGCTGTAACATAAAAAAATGTGGAAAAAGTGAAGCGCTATGAATACTTTCCGGATGCACTGTATATCACCTCTATAACACTGGAATTGCTCATATACTATATCTCTGTGTTTGAATAAAGATGACTGTTACTTCAAATGGATTTATTTATTTTATTGATGCTTAAATATTTATAATATTAAAGTCTGCATGAAATCAATTATTCTTATTTTTTTTGCTAGCTGAAATTATTATTCCTAAGGTGAATAATTAATTAATCCACTGAAAAAAAAAGTTTGCTTCAATCCAATATTTCCATTTGATTCTGCATTTGGAGCAAGTTGGTGTCAACTTGATGGCCTCCATAGCAATATTCTTAACCACGCCCCCTGCTCAATATTGTCAACATACTTAAATAAAAGTCTCAGCAACCGGTTCACATGGTCACATGGACTTTAAGGAAAGAGAAGTATCAAGAATATTTAAGGATATATTTTGGAAAAAAATGCTTACATTTATTTGTGTGGTTCAAAAAAATATGAACAACAATAACTGAATAGCAGTAACTGTAATTCAGTAAAAATTACCTGATGAAAGATCCTAATACTTTTGCGAGGCACTGTGTATTTATGTTAAATATAAAATAAAAAGGAATGTGTAATTTTCCAAATTGAAACTTGGAGCAGATCAGTGGAGAGGAGCGAGAGAAAGAGAGAGAAAGGAGATCTTAATACATTAGACATCAGTAACAGCTGCCCTTGTACCGTTCAAACTTCCCTCCAATACTGGGCGCCAAGTCAACCTGGACAGCTTTGAAAGACAGGCAAAGGTGTGCAACTGTGGGATTGGGGACGAGGGACAAGGGGACAGGAAAACAACAAAAAAAGAAAAACAACACAATGAATATGCAACTCTTCTAAGAGGCAAAAAAGGGACAACATGTGAGAGAAATAAATAAAAGAACAAAAGAAATCCACAATAAAATAAAAAAAAGGAAATGAAAATAAAAATTAAAGAAAATAAAAAGAGACAAGGTGTCCATCTCGGAAGGTTCAGCTGCTATGCTCCTGGTCACATTCCCCCCTTGAAGGCAGCGTGGGCCCCGGCGGGTATAGTGGTTTGGAAAACAAAGCCTTGAGTCAGGCTAGTGTAGTAGTGTAGCCTGGGTCACTCTAGTCATCTGATATGCACACATAATCAACACAGAAAAAACATACAGAAACCAAATTAATCAACGTAGTAAGCCATCCAGAACCAAGTCACGAGGACAAGCATTTCAGGCAAGAGGGAAGCTCTATTAGATAAGTTTTTATTTTTTATTTTTTGCTTTGTTTTTTATTTATTTTTAAATGTATATTGATGTTTACGGTAAAAGAAACAAGTGGTTAGCCAGTGGTTGCACACTAGACTTGAGAAGACCTCACCCTTACACCTCATAGCCTGCTAAAGAAGGCTAGTTTTGTTATTTTAAATTTGCATAAAAAATCTTGGGTATAAAAATATTGCTTGCAACTACTTAGAAAACGAAGTCATTTGATGTCTATTGATCAATTTCCTGATAGTTTCATATATGCTTGTGGCACACGTTTGAATGCGGTTTCAAATTTTGATTGGTGATTGATTATCTTGTGTAGACATTGATGTGTTAGACACCCTACCCCTCATGATTGTAAAGCGCTTTGGGTGTATGGCCATACACACATAAATGCGGTATATAAATAAACATTACATTACACTTTTTAGGGATGTAGCAATTCACTCAGCTGCGATTTAATGAGACAAATTATACATGAAAAAGTTTCCTTTTTATTATTCAGACAAAACATTTAACATTTGTTTTAGAAACTGAAATTGCTTACATATCAAATAACAAAACTACATTAAAAATTACAAAATTAAACAAAGGACAAAAATAAAAATCTCTTCATATAAACCACGATGCCCAAACTTGGTCCTGGAGGTACGGTGTCCTGCAATGTTTAGCTCCAACCCTAATCAAACACACCCAAACTAGCTAATCAAGCACTAACTAGGTATACTTGAAGCAAACTGGAATTAAACTCTGCAGGACACCAGTCCTCCAGGACCAAGTTTAACACTTCTAAAAGTAAAGCGTTGTCTATGCTCTTTCCAAAATGTTGTTTTTAAAAATGCACCACTTCAGAAAATGCTGAGTTCTTTCACTGTAGTGTGTTAAAGTGTCATTATTTTATATTGTTAAAGTGTCATTATTTTATATAAAAGTTTAGATCACTTGTATAAACTGAAAGTGTCCACTTTGTCATTTAGAGAAGGCTGTTTTCACTGAATTTATGAAAATTTAATTTGATTTGTGAACAACATATTATGATTTGCAACAGACCCTGACCTTCAATGACACGCATTATAAGTTCATGTGACTATGAATTTAAAAGCAAAAGCAGAGTGTATTCAAAAGTGATTTCTACTTTCCATATTAATAGCGACTTCCTTTTTTGCGCATTATACACATGTAATGTGCATTTTAGAATATATCCATATATTGCTATATTACTCATATCCACATTATTTTTGAATTAATTTGTTGCAGCTATGTTTGCTGCTGTTTAACAGAACAACTTATGGCTTGTTTGCACTGAGCGCTACATTTCGGTTTCCACTGTCAGAAGTACAAACCATAGCGTACCTCAAAATGATAGAGCTTGACTTGCTGCTTGACACTATTGGTTTACAAAGAATCATCACTTGTGTGTGCGACAAGCCAGGGAAACAACGATATGTGAACAGCCCATATATGGCTTTCTTCTTGAGGTTGATTACAACTATCTACCGATCTACCAAGTAAGGGTATTGTTGGCAGTGCAAGCCTGATGATGACCCGTACCGAATCATACTACACTGTACCGTTGCACTGCTCAGTAGAAACAAGTCATTACTTGCCTACACACAAAAAATTACTTATTTAATTTTTGTTTAACTACTTATTTAAAAAGATTTATGTGGGGGAAACTTAATTGTTTTATGGTCAATCCACTTAAATGTGTAAAAACAATTAAGATTACTTAAAGGTGCAGTATGTAAGCTTGACACTGAGTGGTTAAACAAGGTATTGCACTCCTAGTTCAAAACACATTTTCACTCAGCCGCCCTTCTGTTGACTCCACGCAATGGCAGGTTGCCAGATTGATAACCCCAAGAGCAGTGTACTTGACTGTAAAGCCTAGAGGCAGATTTAAGGCGGATTTAAATTGTGCTCTAAATAAAAGCAACGGCATGCGATAGAAGAAATATTTTCGATACTAAAAGGAGGTTTTGTTCTAACCAACACCTAAAATTTATATTTTAGAAAGGGCTTTTATTTTTTTTGTAGCTGAACAACAGGATAAACTGACTAATGATCAGTTCAGGTAGACCTCATGTGCTTTATTCAGTGTTAAATGCTAATAATGTTAGTTTGAATGACATTTACATGACATTTATTGTCATATTACTGAAAACAGCAGCAGATAGATAACCTCAGATCTTGAAAATAAAATAAACTATTAGAAATTGAATTTTAGAACTGTGACTCAGTGCAAGCCAGCACATATCAGTGATTCAGCATCTACATTTAATAATGTTAAAGACGTTTAATATGCATTAACTAGATTATAAACCTTCCCATTTCATTGGAGTGCAGTAAGTGCACTACTCTGTGCTTCTGAATGGCTGTATTTAAATTTCTGTCGTGTTTCATCTGGTGCAATCAGCCAAATTGCTTATCACTGCAAATCTCATCACATAGCTTGTTGTTAGGACACAGGGTTACAATGTCACCTGCTCACCCAATGTTTACGTTTGTAATATTTATATTATTTGCTAATTAACAACCACCTCATGTGAAACTCTGAATCTTTGTCTCATTTTAAAGTTTGCTACTGTCCAGCGGAGGTCGCATTTCAATCAGGAACACATATTTTGGAAGCCTTCCTGACTAAATATACGAAATATGCTGTTTTCCACAAAGGCAACCCGGAGTGCTGAAATATAATTGGCTAAACTGGCATTGGGTGAGTTAAAGAGACCAAAACTAAGACAGACGTTCCGGCACGTAACGCACATTTTAAAGCAGAATATCTAACTTCAGCATTGTTTTTCAGATAAACAAGTATGTTCACTTAGCATGTTTCTTAAATATCTGCAAACATATTATGGTATGTTTATGCTTTAGAAGAGTCAAAAACTTACATAAATCACCTTTAATTAATCAAGGCCTTTTAATATAGCTTCAGAACCACCTGCAGTTTATAATGTGCATGACTAATCCTTTAACGTCTCAACCATCTAGAATCATTACATTTTTTTATAAATTTCAATCAGTTCAGAGTGTATCGTTACATCCCTAAAATGTATTAAAGCTCATTCAGCAGAATGCAGAATTTGGTTCATTATGCGTTTATAAAAGTCATAAATCACCAATCTGTTAAATTCATTAAAAATACCAGCGTGACAAGCTGTTACTGTTACTCTGTTTGCAGTTACTGTGAACTGCAGGCTATTCTTGTATTTCCTGAAAGCAGAAGCATCTAATGTTTTAGTAAACAAAACCTCTCACAATTCACAATACAGGCAGCAGCTGAAAGTCAAAATTCAAAGCTATATACACCAGCCACAATAAGCAATAGCATCAAACAACTATAAGTGCATAGCATTATTCCACTTAAAATAATTCACTTTTCAGCAGATCCTCAAAACTATTCATCTTTGTTGAGAATTCTACAATAAAAATTATGACAATGATACTGCTTTTTAACATTTTGCAATAAAAAATTCAGCGGTACTAATCCCTGAAAATCTATGAATACAATTTAGGTTCTGTTTACAATTGATATTAATATGCATCTTGGTCAATTCAATCACAAGTAGACAACACTAAATACAGGCAAAAACGGGTAGAGAAATGTTTTGAGCGCATCTATTAGCAAGCTCAGAAGTAGGGCTGGTTGATAAAATGATATTATCATATATTGACAATGTCTAACGAGTATGGCGATGTCAATAATGACATTGAATTATCCGGCAATAATCAACATTATTTGGGAAACCTAAATATGATAACATGGTGAGCGTGCAACTATAGGCGAATTAATCAATAATTAGTCAAGACGGCAAGATAAAGTATGATTTTATGTATTATTAAATAGTAGAAGTAGTTTAAAATTATTTGGACATATTAACAAGACATCACCGCTGTAATTCTATACTAACTTTGCTTATTTTATCTGCCAGTCATCTAAACAAAAGTCTGTGACTTGTGCCTGGGGTAATGACATGAGTTTTTAATCCCGATACATGGTTTGGAAAGGAATGAGTGAGTGAAAGAGAAATAGAAATCATGAGGTGCAGGGTCAGTAAACGCAAATATTTGTTTGCATGAAAACTATACAGTATCTATATAGCCTCTATAACATTTAGGAATCTTGCTTGTGTGCAATGTTAGTAAAATTCATATTAATGATGTAGGGGCAAATGAGAGTGTTATTTTTGGAGGATTAGGCTCATCTCGCTCACTATTTTTCCTCACTAAAAACCATTGGGTTTTTTTTTTCTTCTCTAAATAGGTTTCTTCAGCAATCGTGCTTGCTTGTTCTTTCACATTTAACACATACGTAAATGCGTGTACACGGGCTGGCAGTGATGAGTTCAATATGTACAATCTCACGACAGATGTGGGGGCAGAGATGTTATCATCGGAGATCGAGATATTTTTAAAGGTGATTAGTCACAAATATTTTGACATGTCACCCAGCCCTACTTGGTTTAAAATGCATTTGATTGAACTGTAGTTAAATTGTAGACGTGCAAGTGGTCGAATGAGTTCAAACAGCTGCTAAGGACCATATTAAACTTTGCTGCTGAGAATAGTAATTGTCGGCAGTATAATAAATAAATATTGTATTTTTTATTTATATTACTCAATGCATGAAGTATTTTTTTAAAAGTTTAATTGATTTAGTACTTTTAATTGTCCAAATGTAGTGCATGGTGATTAAAGCTTTTTTAGTAAACAGTATGAATACTGCCTATTTTGCATATTACACTGCTTTTGAATTGCATTATGGGACCTTGATCTTTCTAGCAATAACTTTGAACCTTTAAGTGACTTTTATTAACTTTTAATAGTATAGTGATATATCGCCTGGGTTGGTGTTCTGTATTAAGATACAAAACCTTGTAATAAACTGCCGTTGCATTTTCTGTTGATTTACAGACTTATTTCTCTATATTATTTTAAGCTACTAAAATGTCAATAAAAGTGACTTTGTTAAACTGTAGAGTTGAATTTTCAACATCAAAAGTTGACAGAGCAGAGATCAATGTCCCACAATGCACTTGACAGCTGTAAATCACTTGAGAATCACAACATATGGAAACAGTGTGGATTGAAAGATTGAAAAAACGCATATACACAGTACTCATCTTCCATCATCAGAAAAGAGAAAATTGTACAAAAAAGATGCAATCAAATGAGTTAAATGAAAATGTGTCACCCTTGTCTATTTGTGAACCGATGAACCAAAATGCATCCTAATACCAGGTTTAAAATGGTCCATTAAAAAAAAAAAAGAAAAAAAATGAATACCAAAAAATAAATAAAAAATCATTTTAAATGCTTCATGGTTAACCATGCAGTGGCTTTCCAATTCCAATTTTTTTTTGTTTGTTTCATGGTGAATGTTTTAAAAGTTTTGTTTAGCATGTTTGTTTCATGGTAGCAATGAAACGTCTTTTCAATTAAGATTAAGTTATTTTTTTACTGTTTGTTTAACTGCAAAATGTATGCTTTAAATTACATTTGAATTAAATTAGTTATTTAAAATATTAGCAATGTTGCACAATATTACTGTTTTTTTTTTGTGTATATATAAATGCAATAAATGCAACCTTGGTGAGCATAAGCATAACATGCTTTATCAAAACCAAACACTCGACTACTCTTAAAGGGGAAATGAAGCACTCAGTCAAGTTTACATTATTTTGTACATTGGATTCCATTTTAATGAAAATATATTAAACAAAGTCGATTAATGTAACCATTTAGCAGAAAACGGCACGTTTTACTATTGTTTTTAGAGCTAGGGTGCCGCCATCTTGGAATGTCGCTGTGTCTGACGTCACAGGGTTGGTTCCGTTCCCTTAGCTGAACAGATACAGTGGAGGTAAAGGAATGATCACGGAGACTGCAACACCTAATTTAACTCAATGCGTGAAGTTGTGAACATGGAGCTGGTGCAGATACAAGCATCAAATTTAGGTCTAATTTAAAAATCTATATTTATTCTATTTTCTTTTTCCCTTTTAATTACGGATCATTTGATGCGCTTTGGTCCACTCTCTGTATTACGCTGCCTGACTGGGTTTCAACCATGGTACGAACTGAACACAGAGACTGGACAGTCTAATTTAACCCAATGCATGAAGTTGTGGACGTGCATCGCAGAGCTGTTGCAAATACAACAAATACAAGTATTTAAGTTGTATCTAAAGTTGTGTATTTTTCTTTTGTTAATATCTTTCGATTGATGCACTTTGATCCACTTTCTCATGCTGGTGCAGCGCTACCTGACAATGGAATTAACTAATGTAACGATTCAAACACAAGACTTCATGTTTTACTAAATCACGTCTTTGAGGATTATGTCAAGACATATTCCCTTATGTGAAAAACCATGCCTATCTTAGTTTGAACACGAATTGAGGGGAGCAGCTATAGCAGTGAAAAGTAAAAAGTACCTGCCCCCATTATGTCAGCAGCGAACCTTGTTGAAGCCCAGACAGGCAGCATAACAGAGGGAGTGGACCAAATCGCATAAAACAATCGGTAATTAAAAGGGAAAAAAGAAAACTGGAATAAATATATATTTTTATATTCGGGGTTCATACACTACTAAAATTCCATGATTTTTTAAGACTTTTCCAGAACTTTTAAGCACATTTTCATGACCTATTGATTCATGTAATGTCTACGTATACATGGCAAATAATAAGAAAAACAATGCACGTTATTACAGCATATCATAGAACACGCAACAATCTATTTTGTTTACATTTGTTTTATACTGTATCTATGTAAAATTGATAATGCTTAAACAGCACTAATAATGTGAAAGCATGTTTTTGGCCAAGGACAGTAAAGAAGTTAAGACAACTAACCTATATTAAAGTTAGGGCTGCACAATTTATCATTTTAGCATCGATACTGCAATGTGTGCATCCGCAATAGTCACATCGCAGGATATGCAATGTTAAATTGGGGTTGTAGTTTAATATAGAGTTAGAGAATATACACCCTTCACTTATTTCAAACATTCTTTTTTTTTAAAAGAACACAAAAAGTAGACACTTTAATAACTCTTATAGTATTGAAACAAGTGAAGTGGCTGTGACTGTGTGAACATTGTAATATTTCAGAGTTTAAAACATCCGGCCACAAGTATTTTTCTGTAACTTTAATAAAGATTAAATAATAAATAATATACAATGAAGACTATGCAGTGTTGATTATTCAATATCTGTGCCAGAATAGTGAATACCTGAAAACTATAATTCACTTTTGTCTTAGCTATATTTTATTTATCTATGCTTGTAATTAGTTTGTTATATATTATTCGAGATTCACTCCCCTACAAAATCCCCCCAATCAATCCAAATAAACCTGTTAAATCATCTGGTGAAATTGTATTCACATTGCAATATACATCACAGAAATACAAAATATGGTAATGTCAGATTTTTCCAATATTGTGCAGTCCTAATTCAAGTATACAGATATTTGTTAAACTAATTTCCATGACTTTTCCAAAACTGGTGGTTTTTCTGTTTTTCCAAAACTTTTCCAGGCCTGGAAAATGCCATGTTAAAATTAAATGACTTTTCCAGGTTTTCCATGACCGTATGAACCTTGTATATTAGACACACATCTGATGCTTGTTTTTGCACCAGCTCCATGCCCACAACTTCATGCATTGGGTTAAATTTGGCTTTGCAGTCTTCGTGTTTGGTCCATTACTTCCACTGTATCTGTTCAGCTGAGTGAACAGAACCAACCCTGTGATGAAACACAGCGACATTCCAAGATGGCGACACCCTAGCTCTAAAAGCTATAGTAAAACATGCCATTTTCTGCTAAATGGTTACATTAATCGAGTTTGTTTATATATATATATATATATATATATATATATATATATATATATATATATATATATATATATATATATATATATATATATATATATATATTTCCATTATAGTGGAAATCAATTTACAAAATAATGTGAACTTGACTAAGTGTTTCATATTTCCCCTTTAATCTCCCATTTGTAAACAGACAAAATATATATTTTTAAGGGATGTATTACTGTGTTTATGTATCACTCAAGGTCCTATATACATGTGGAAAATGTGACTTCTTGTAATTATGTGCAATGCTGGCAATTCATTCACCCTGCTTTTTTTTTATTTCTAGCAATGCATCAGCTCATAATCAAAAGGCAAAAAAACATGTATGATTATGAATTAATGACTGTGTAGCTAGCAATAATCCCTTGAGTTTATCAAAACACTGAAAGCGTGTTCACACAGTCCTGACGCGCTTACATAAAACAAAGTACAACCTTAATCACCTCCATCATTTCCACATCCTCCAGCTCAACTGATAAACAAGAGAGCTGGTGTCACTCCACCCGCCTTCACTGAACTCACAAAATAAAACAAAGCTGATAGCAGCGATAGCTCAGCACACAGACTCATGGTTATCATACACATCTGGGACACAAAAACACACAAAATAATGTCAGGAAGCCTATTATGGTTTGCTCGTCTCAAAAGTTTGATTTGCAGGAAGATAACTAGCGTCTTTCTTTAAACAGGCACACAAATGCAACACGCATGCAAGTGTACTAACCTTCAGCACAGGGCACAACAATCAAAGCTCTGTCAATAAAAACAGTGTTGGTTAAATGTTGTGCCACACCAACACTGGAAGGCTCCCGATACTTTATGTAACAAACTTTTGATGAGAAGGAAAGAGGTGCATTGCTGAAAGAGAAAAAAAAACAATTTAATTTGCTTTTTGATGTAATATGTTACATGTAATTGCTTCGTTTTCTTAAAAGATATACAGTTTAAAGCTATAAATAAGATTTTTTTAAAATCAGTTTTGTGCATGTAAGGTGAATCTTAGGTGAAATTAAAATTGTTTCAAAATGGTGGAGTAATATATTGCTATGAAAACGTGGTTCAGATGCTGTCCAAAACAACTAATAAACCTCAAAGAGTTTTTTTGTGCTCACTAGGACACTGCTTTTTTCAATTTGAAGTTATCCTAACAGGAGGGGAAGGTTTTTAAAGGGAGAGTTCACACAAAAATAAAAATACAGTTATTATTTACTTCTCCTCCACTGAACACTAGAGGTGTGAACCTACACTGGTCTCACGGTTCGGTTCGGTTACGATTATCATGCCATCGATTCAGTTCAATTCGATATCTCAGTGCATTGACAATGCTTTCCATACACAATTTAATATTTTACTTTACAGCACAAGAATTCTTGTATTAAAATGTATAATTTTTAAATACATTTTATAAGTATTTGTAATACAATTTTGTCACTTAATACAAGCTGTCAGAGATATATGTACTATAACTCAAATACATGCATAGAACAACATGAGCACTTAAGCAAATAAACAAACGTAAAAATTAGCAAATAAACTGCTTGCTTTTTGAGAGTTGTCAAGCGAGTAGTTAGTAGCCTATGACTGGTCATATTGTTAACAGAAAGGGTTGCAATTTGCTCTATGCGCTGGCGCTGTTTACCGATAAGTGACACTGATAAAGGAACACGGCGACCACAGCTGATCCATGACAGACACGGTGGAGAAAACTCGCTATGCAGACACGCTCGTATCTGAATCCACAAGTATCGCTATAACAGCTGATAGTAGGGATGGGCGATATGGCCTAAAATCCATATTGCGATATACATTGCAGCCTCTTGCGATAACGATATATATATATATATATATTGCGATATATAAATAATAATAGAACCATTTCAGAACAGAATACATAGACCCTTAGGAAAGCCAAACTGCTATTTTTTGTTAAAGAAATAAAGAAACGTTGCATGTCATTTTGAGAACATTTATTGTGCAAAAGCAAAACTGTAATTAAACAACACAATGTTGCAGATAAATAAACTAAATGTAGTGCCTTTTAGAAAGAAAGACTTTTCTTTTAAGTCCTTGGTTCCTAAATGCCAAGTTGCAGAGAACAAAAAAAATGGTGTTTAGTTAAGGAACTTACACTGTACTGAAATTACTTCCAGTATTAAATTAGTCAAATAAAATTGTGTATTGCAGATACTTTAAATAAAAACATATTTCTAACCTGCAGCCTAAGGTAACACATTTGATTTTAAACATTTTGTTCTCCTAATAAAAATTAAAACTGGTGTCTTGATCTGCTCTTTCTCTCTCTCTCTCTCTCTCTCTCTCTCTCTCTCTCTCTCTCTCTCCTCTCTCCTCTCTCTCTCTCTCTCCTTCCTCTCTCTCTTCTCTGTCTGCTGTAGTGTTGGTGCTGCTGAGAGATTGAGACGCACCAGACAAAGTTTGCTTATAAAGTAATGCAAAAATGAATACAATTAATATCGAAGCGAAAGCAGATTCTCGGACATGTCCGGGGAAAAGAGAATGTATTGTCACCCCAAATAATGAGCTGGATCAGTCTATTTAGTCTTCACGCTCTTCTCAAAGCTGCTATAAAGGCAGGACAACAGTTCTGTATCCAGCGCGTCTCTGTGGGTCTGCATGCAGAGCATGTGAGTCTGTGGCAGAGTGTTCTCAGTTTCTCGCGAACACAGAATTGGGCCGCCCCAATAATATATCGGCCGCCCAGGTAAAATCTGTGTGGGAAGCGCTGTGTGGGAATCTGTGTGACAAGCCACGATATGCCATGCATGAGGCTCGCAAGTTGTGCGACACGCCTACATTCGGTGCCATGCGTTGCTTAGCGCTGTTGTTGAGAGCGGGTAGATTGCGTCATCAAACATGCATTATCGCGATAGTGCAATAGAATTAGAATCTCTATCGTAGGCCAATTTTGTATCGTTTATATCGCATATCGTTTACAGTGTTTCCTCTAGGATTTTTTCCAGCAGTGGCGGCAGGACTTTTTTTACACAGATCTGCTAACTGTTTCAAAGATAAATATTACACGCAGTATTGCAAGTCAAGATAGCATTCATGTAATAAGAGCATGCGAATCTCTTTGCTTGCGCGCCGATTTCCTCTTCGTGAACTTCTTGCACGCACTCAAATTTACACGTTCAAGTGCAGATCTTCTCGTGCGCTCTCCAGTAAGCGCTGCTGAAGCGCGATTTGGTGCGTTTTCCGACATTAACGCGTCGACTGAAGTAAAATGAAACGGCTATAAACTCCAGCAAGATAAAGTCATTGTATGCAGAGTCATTGACCTTTATCAATAAAGTATATTTGTGGAAACTGTGTTCATCTTAAACTGAAAGCTACACCGTGTTTGCTGGACTCACGCACCTGCCAGTCAGTCTGACAGAGAGTCAGTCAGCATGTCACCTTAAAGGGTTGAACAAACAGCGCACAGCACTACTACGGTTACAGAAAGTTTGCGCTGTTTACCTCTAATATGTTTTGGTGCGATTATAACCCGCTATAAAAAACACGACTAAATGTTTTAAAAGAGAAGTTGTAATGTAGCCGTGGCGGGATGAATTTTGGCGTGGCGGCCCGCCACGGATGAATGAATGTAGCGGAAACCTTGCGTTTATATCGCCCATTACTAGCTGATAGGACAGGAAAAATCATTCCAGCAGGTCAAAGGGACCACAGTGTGAGAGAGAGAGAGAGAGAGAGAGAGAGAGAGAGAGAGAGAGAGAGAGAGAGAGAGAGAGAGAGAGAGAGAGAGAGAGAGAGAGAGAGAGAGAGAGAAAGAGAAGTGGAGTTTACTTTCATTTTCTCCATCGCATTGAAATAGGGCCTTTTACTGTAACTTCAGTGTCAGTGAATGACTGTCCAGCAAACAAACGCAGTGAACAGTGCAGAGTTTACTCGCAGTCACCTCCCTCGCCATAGTATTCTACCATAACAAAGCATATGAGATAAATGACGTCATTACATAATAACTGGTTATGATTATTACTGAACCGATACCGAATTATCCGTGTCTGCATCGCAGTGCACCGAAAAAACAATTAATTTTGACACCCCTCCTAGACACAAACAAAATATTTTGAAAATGTTGGAAACCTGTAACTATTGGCTTCCATACTTACTAATTGTTTTTCCGTTAAAGGCTTCCTATGTTCTTTAAAATATATAGATTTCTGTTCAACAAAAGAAAGAAACTCTTTGTGGTGTGGAGGCTGAGTAAATGATGACAGATTTTTACATTTTTGGTGAACTATCCCCTTAAGAATAAGATTAAGAACTGAAATATTTGAACCACCCAGTTATTATTCCCTTAATTAACTTTAATTAATTTTTTTCTCCATATGGATTTTTTAAGCCATTGTTTAAACCATAAATGAAACCAACATGCTGAAGTATACAACATTACAATATATACAGTATATATAGACAGACAGACAGACAGACAGACAGACAGACGATAGATAGATAGATAGATAGATAGATAGATAGATAGATAGATAGATAGATAGATAGTACTTGAAACTTAATTTTTAACTAATATGTTTTTATTCAAAATAACAATATTTATTCACAGTGTTACAAAAAGATTCACATTTATGTTTATTACTAAACACACTTTTAATACATTTATCTAAGCAGTTTGAGAGAATAGGGAAAGTGATTTTATATCATTTGCAGTACATCCTCAGATTAGGCATGTCTAACTAGATCTTTGCATGTTGTGATTTCTGACTGATAGGATCTGATTTATCTAATCTGATTTGTAGAATCATGATTAAAAGTATGTTTACCGGTTATTTTGCTGCTGAACAACAATTATTTAAAAAATTTATTGTAATTAAAACATATAATAATGGTCTGGCGCAATAAGGCTGTTATCGCATCATCCAGGTGGATGCTGCACACTGGTGGTGGATGAGGAGATTCCCCCTAAAAAGTGTAAAGCGCTTTAAGCGCTATATAAATGTAGGAAATTATTATTATTATTATTAATAATAATAATAATAATAAAATTGTGGAATTATGGTGGCAACAACAATCTATTATTCATAGGAAATATAGTAACAAATCAGTTCCACTATATGGAGAATATATGTTGAATTCTATTAAAACAAAATAATGAGACCGGTATGACTACATGTGTCACAAATCTCTCATTTTCTCGTGAAACATGGAATTTTTGCAAGTGTATCGAAGAAAATGCAATGTCACATAGCATCGAAATAAATTCCATTAAATGATACACACAACATGTAATGATTGCAAATACAAAACTGAAACAGGAATGAAGGTTCACTCGGGTCATGACATCAAGGCAAACCCTTTGTGTGTTATTGGCTGTTTTATAGTGTGTAATGATGATGGTTCGGCAGGTGTGTTTACATTTGTATGGATCTCGTGTGTATCTGATGAGTATGTATGTTGTAGTATGTGTGTGATCGTTTGTTGTCATCACCATACCGTAATGGGTTTGTTTGGGATGTGTTTGTCCGTGTGTATTTGGCTGTTTTATAGCATTTACAGTGATGTTATTGGTAGGGCAGGTGTGTTTACATGTGTGCAGATGCCGTGTGCTCTAAATGATGTGATGTTTATGTATGAAAGTTAGTATGTTTGTGACAGTGTGATGCTGATGGTGTTGTCATCATCATAAGGTGTCTGTTTGGGATGTGCGTGTATCCTATATGCATGATGAGCGTATGATACGTTGTAACTCTCTCAGGCGGGCGTGGGTGTATTTGGGTTATGGTTTAATAATACGTATGTGTGATATGTGTTTGGTGTTGTTGTTATGACTCACTCAGGCGGGTAAAGTCGCAGCTCATCGATGTCCCCAAGGAAGCCGAATAGAGTTCTCATCTGATCGCTGCTTACAGCCGCCGACAAATTAGTTATTTGAATCACGTTGGTTCCGGGCATACCGCTCATTTCACACTAGACTGAGGTTCAATACTGTAAAATACAATAATGCATCAAATGGCCAGCACTCGGCATTGACCTGCAGAAAATACTCGTTAGCAGGGAGAGCTGCAAACAGCAGGGAATGGGCTCTGTTTACAGAACAGCGCCACCAGCGGGTCTGGAGGTACATAATGTAGACGTGCAACAGAAACTTTTTAGCATGCTGCTATGGATCTTTGTCATAATTTACTCACCTTTTGCTTATTTCAGACATTTATGGGTTTCTTTTTTCTCTTAATGCATTTAGAAGAAATCTGGAAAGTAACCATTGACGTATGTGTTGCCAACTTATTTGTAAAATATTCAAAGGACAATTCGAAATCATGAGAATACATACAAGTAGCCTATATTTAGATAAAAATAAATAAATAAATGGAAATAAATGAATCTCCATTCTTTAGCAGCTCAAAAAATCTAATTTTGTAGCCTATCAAACAATCTAAAATGTAACTATAAAATGTGACAAACCTGTGTAACAAAAGGCCTTTTATTTTGCCAACGTATTTCAGCACACAGAACTCCACTAGAGCTAAAAGTTCACATTGTTTCATTCCATAAAACACAAACCAGATTAAAATTGTACCTTGCCATTATTTTCATACATTCAAAAAAATAATTGTTGAATCAACATGATTTAATCGTAGCACCCATTGTGCATCTAAACGAATCAAGTAAACTTGAACTGCCTTGCGTGTGTTATATGAACACAATATAAACTTGTAATTTCAACATGGTTTTAATAGGTCTGTGTAACTTCTTTGCAGCTAATTGAATTAAAATGTTTGTGTTGTGTTTATCTGATTGAATTTATTCATATTCAATGTCAGTAATGACCCGTTTCCACTGAGTGGTACGCTACGGTTTGGTTCGGTACGCTTTTGTGGACATTTTCGCTGTCAAAAGGTAGCAAAAGCGAACCGTACCGTACCATTTTTTTGGGTAGGGGAGAGCGGGGCACAAAGTAACACTTTTTGGTTTTGGTCAAATAATGAACAAAGTAATAGGGTTGCACAAACCATATTTTTTTTATCAACAACACACAAGCCTCTCCTACAAATGAGCACTGGCATTATCATCGCCGGACCTATTTTCTGTGCAGTATTGCCAAAAGTGCCAGGAGTATAAATGTTACTACCCCATCTGCAGGGCAAGTTGTAACAGACAGGGGGTTAGTTGTAACACATGCTTATAAAGGCAGATTTCACACAATAAAATTTAATTTCTGTTTACTTTAAGTAGTAGCTATATTTCCTCAGTAATTGGCTTATTTCTTTTTTATTCTACATAGCACAGTATGTTTATTTATTTATTTGTTTATTGGATAAACACATTTGAATCTATTTGCATTATTATCCATTTATCCATTATTATACAATGCATTAATTTGCATTATTAGCAATAAAATATTTTTTTTCTATTAAAAAACATTTTTATTTTAAAAGTTCTCAACATTACACTCAAAATTCAAAAAAATATTGTGTTTGTTTAATTGGTGTCCAACAGTGTGTGGCTTAATTGTAACCAGCCTGGTTTATACTTCTGCGTCAAGTGATCGGTGTGACCCACGGCACAAGCCTCGCGCGTAGCTGTACATTTATACTTCTGCACGCTGTTTCTGTTTCTCTTCAATACACTTCCGAAACGCTAGCTGGCAGTAGGTGTTTATGTTTCTCTGTGTCAAGTTTCTTCGCTGGTGTTTTGTTTCTTCTGAACACTTCCTTAATGTACAAGTGCCTTAAATTCGCTCATTTGAGGCGGGAACCAGCGGACGTGCAACAACTTTAATCATAAGGTAAACACAAAACAACAGTCTAGATACGGAGCTCCTTTACGGGACTCCACACTTGTAAACGCTTGCTGCATCGGGCGCGCGGCTTTCACCTCCGCCCACACTCGTCAGCGATACCAAGCTGACCAATCACAGAGCTTGCGCTACGCGTACGCGTTACATTTTTTGAGAGGTGCGCGTCAACGTTGTCGACGGGCACGGCGAGGGGCTATGCATCCACGCGTAGGCTGTGCCATAGCATACGTGTGCGCTTGACGCAGAAGTATAAATCAGCCTTAACCCCGCTGTGTCATGTTTTACTCAAAACCAGCTAGCAGTCACTGTGTGTTTTCTACATCTTTCAAAATGGTTTCATCTTTTAGCCTAGAAGACTGTAATCACAGCAATATATTACTTTACGCTCATACTTTCACAGATTTCTTTAAAATAAAAAAATATCGACTACTGTATAATAAAAAATACTTTTATGCTGCAAAAATGGTTTCTCCTGTGTTTCTCTTCCAAATTTCTCCGAACTTTTTCAATAATTGGCAGGAAGGCGTCTGCCAACACTGTGGTGAAAACCTCGGAAGCATGCCATGGTTAACCCTGTTACATTTAACCCTGCGTTACTTTGTGCCCCGTGCTCCCCTACCCTTTCAACAGGGTACCTAGCACGACAAAAGGGTACCAAAAGGCATAGTTAGACGCACAGCTGAACGCTATTGGTTTACAGAGAAGCATCACTGGCGCGTACACAAGCCAGGAGAATAATAACAAAGAAACTGCCATTTTTAAATACACAGCCGAGACATTACATCGTAATACTACATATAATAACGAGCCATGGTTGACCCCAGCTTAAACAAACACTGTCATCGTATTGATGAACAGCCACAAAGCCAAGAAGAACAAAATCTGCCGTGTCCTGTTTTGCTTTACGCGAGTGGTTTCACTTTCTCCAGAGAACTCGCTACAAATCTATTTTTGAAATAACAAACTTCTTGAGCTGGTGATATTAACGCATGCATGATTAATAAAGTGCTTCCGACATCATTTCAGAAATGGACAAATGCGAGAGTGAAGCGTAAAAAAAAGGAGAAGCCAGAAAAAAAAAACAAACGAGCAAATGATTCTTTCAGCAACCTACGGGGTTACTTTCCAACAAGAGGTTACATGTGCTGGTGAAGATTAAGATTAAAGATACAGATGAGAGGTTTGCACTGACTGTAAGCTACGGTATATGTTGCGGTTTTTTGAAGTCAAATAAGGACTAAATGTATGGTGTGTGTAGTTTTTCTGTAATTGGTAACATACCAGAGACTGTTATGTATGTGTTCATATAAGTTGCATTTATTTATAATTTATATAATTGCAGACATTAATCAAATCAATCAAATGCAGACATTAATCAAATCATGTTCATAGAAAGGTTAGTAATGAACATTTATACACAAGTATTTATGTGTATTAAGCATCTTTTTTTGTGAGAAGTGCTCCTCATATGATATGTAAACAACCCGCACAGCTTTACTTTGACATTTCCTCACTCGAGAATGACGTTGACTGAAACTTTCTGTTGTATACCATGCCCACTAAAACCACAATTGGTACTCTTTTGGCAGTGAAAACGCAAGCCTGATAAAGGTGACCTGAACGACCTGTACCGTACTGTACCACTCAAGATTCTTCCTTATAATAATAATAATAATAAATAATAATAATGATACATTTTATTTGTAATGCGCTTTTCTTAAACTCAAAGCGCTACAAGGCAAAATACTAGCAATACAAGGCAAGCAAAACAGCACAACAATAAAAGATGCAATAAAACAATAAAAATATGAACCATAAGATAGAATAAAAAGTTAACAAATTGATCATCCTAAGTTAAAAGCAATGCTAAAAAGGTGAGTCTTAAGAAGTTTCTTAAAACAGTCCAGAGAGGCAGCATTCCTAATGCTGATGGGTAGTGCATTCCACAGCTTAGGCGCACTGTATGAGAAAGCCCTCCCACCCATGGTCTTGAGTTTACAGCGTGGCTGATCTAGGGTAAGTCCCAATGCAGAAGGAAGACTGCGGGCTGGGGTGGTGAGTCACCAGGTCACAAATGTAACCAGGTGCTAGCCCATGCACTGCTTTGAAGGTTAAAATCAAGGTCTTAAAATCAATCCGTGATTTAATAGGAAGAGTGACGTGATGATGTGTATGTCAGAACCAGTGCAGCAGAATTTTGTATATACTGTAATCTTCTGAGAGCTTGTTAGAACTTGTAGGTAAACCCTCAAAAGGTGAATTACAAAAATCAAGACGTGATATGATAAAGGCATGGATAAGCCTCTCTGCATAAGGTTGTGAGAGAAATGGTCTAATCCATGCAATATTGCGGAGATGAAAGAAGGCAGTTTTTGTTAAGTGTTTGAAGTGGGAGTTAAAACTGAGCTGTGCATCAAAGAGCACCCCAAGGTTATGCACCTGGGTAGAAGGAGACAGTTGAACATTATCAACCGAAAGTGTGAAATCCTTATAGTGGCTAACCTTAGTAGGGGTGCCAATTAATAAGACCTCAGTTTTATTTCTAAAAGACAGGCAGATAAAACTGACGTATAGTGTTAAGATCGAGGCGAGCACTGACATAGATTTGAGAGTCATCAGGATAGCAGAGGTACCCCAAGCCATATTTACTCATAATCTGGCCAAAAGGCAACATATAAATACTAAACAGCAGTGTACCAAGGACAGACGCCTGAGGAACACCCTGATTCAATGGAACAGTCCGAGATCTATGAGCACCCAAACAGACAAACTGAGAGCAGTCAGCGAGATAAGAGACAAACCAGTTAATTACTGTACCTGACAAACCAATCCACTTCCTGAGCCTGTTCAGCAGTATACTGTGACATATAGTGTCAAAAGCAGCAGTGAGATCTAACAAGACGAGAATGCCACAGGCCCCACTATTCACAGTTAGAAGAAGGTCATTTACGACCCCAACTAGAGCAGTTTCAGTACTGTGACCTGCTCTAAAACCAGACTGAAATTTCTCAAATAGAGTTTTTGCATAAAGATGATTATGGAGTTGGCTCACCACCACACGTTCAAGGACTATAGCCACAAATGGTAAATTTGAGATGGGTCGATAGTTTGATAACAGTGCAGTGTCGCTGTCAGGCTTTTTAAGAACCAGTGTTATAGCAGCCATCTTTAATGCTGATGGAACAATCCCATCACGGAAAGCATTAACAATGGCAGTGATGTGGGGCTCAAAGACAGATACAGAATGCTTCAAGTGGTAGGGAATGGATCAAGTGTACAGGTGGAAGAATTGATTGACAGTACAATACGTGTAATAGAATCAGAGTCCACAGCCTTAAAATCCTTGTTACATAAGCAAATTTCGGTCTAGTCCATGTATGGTTATTAACATCTATTTTGTTACTTCAATTAGATTGGTCTTAATTGGCAGCACTAAAGTTCAGTAATTTCCAAAAAGTACACTCAAAAATAATTTGTTGAATCAACATGGTTTAATCGTAGCACCCGTTGTGCATCTAAACGAATCAAGTAAACTTGAACTGCTTTGAATGTGTTAGATGAACACAATATAAACTCATTAATTCAACATGGGTTTAAATAGGTCTGTGTAACTTCTTTGCAGCTAATTGAATTAAAATGTTTGTGTTGTGTTTATCTAATTAAATTTATTCTTCTACTCACTCAATGTCAGTAAAGCATTTTAACTCAACAAGATTCTTCTTTGTTACATCAACAAGTTTCTGTCTTGTCCATATGTGGTTATTAAAATCTATTTTGTTGCTTTAATTAGATTTGTCTTAGTCGGCAGCACTAAAGTTCAGTAATCTACAAAAAGTACATAAAACATGCAAACAATTTAACATTGTTACTTTTTCATTAGACATTAAAATAAAGTTCTTACTGTATTCTTTACTTTAAGGTCTCCATTAAAGTAACAATGTGTAAAACTTTAGCCAACCTTGCTCATAATAAACCTGATAACTAAGCAACCAAGACTTTAATTTTGCCCTAACAACAAACCTTGGCCGGACAACCAGAAAAATAAACATTAACATGGATGATCAGTCATTTGCCATTTTGGTTATAATTTCTAAAAATGAATCCGTTATACACCCTTTTGAATTGTAAAACACTGGCTTAACAAAACAAACAAAAACATAACAGTAACATGAATGAACATGCATATGTAACATTAAGCAAACATTTGTGAGTTTTTTGTTTGTTTGTTTGTTTGTTTTTAGCTGTAACAAAATAAATAATACATAAAATAACTTGCAGCCAATTTCTGTGATTTCACCAAATTACAAAAATAGCAAATTTAGCTATATTGCCTCACTACCTCACAATAAAATAACAATTACAAAAAAAGATCAGTGATTGTTCCACTCTCAGAAAATATTTGAAACAGCCAGTTGTCAACTGCGCTGCAAAATCGAACCATTTAATACACTGCAGCTTCACAATCAGAAGACTGTCATAATTGCTGTCTAGGAGAGCTTCTGTCCAGCTACAAATGTGCATCTTCTTCATTCAACCACTACATTAGTCTTGTTCAAGCTCATGGACCAGTGTTCATGCCCCAGTAGCTTGTTTGAAGGTAACAGTGCAAAAATTACATCGTCAGCATGCAAAAGGAACTCCAAGTGCATTTTTGTTTTACTTTACTTTTGTTTTAGTTACTCAAAGAATAAGTTGTCCATATATGTGGAACAGCGCAACTGCAGAAATCCAAAAGTTCAGTCTGTTAAGCTAAGCACGCACAGTGATATCTTCTTAAGCAGTTTTATTGATGGGTGTACAAACCAGCTTATAATGCAGTGCCAGCCTGTAGGGTTGAGGGGCCCTAGACGAGATTAAAAAAATTGGGCCCGTTGGTGTAAAAACAGTAAGAAAGCACAAAAAAATAAAAATGTTATATTTAAGAGTATACATTTTTATTAACTGTAACATATTTAACCTATAATACATATGTAAAAAATATTTACTCATATTTAAACAAATGCTACTAAATAATGTATTATGCATAGCAGAACATTACGTTGAGCATGCTTTTTTCCCTCTGCTTTTATTTCTTTCTTTTTTTTGGCTCCGGAAAGAGGCCGTTTGAACGCAGTTTCATTTCAAATTAAGATTCGATTAAGATCGATTACAAATAGCAATGACACTTGTGATGTTATATTACTTAAGACTTTTTCGGGTTTATATCAAATGTGAGCAATTTGGAGAGATATGTGGAATCTGTGTAGGAATACATTACGTCATTCTAGTTCACCCAATAGCTGATTGCGTTCGGTGTTGTGCAAAATAGAGTGTGGTGCTGCTGGGTATATTTCTAGTATTTTCTGCTTTTAGTCAAACTTTTGTTGTGTAATATTATCGTTTTCAGCTTTGTCATGTATGAATTATACAGAGCTATTTTTTTTATAAAACAGGTTTTTTTTCTCACCGTCATTGTGATTTGTATCACGTTTAATGGGGTTTGTACATTGCGCATTGTTCATGATTTAAACGTACGCGCTGGTCCTCACACTTATGTTCAAAATAAATGTTCAAGAGCAGCTTTCGTGGGGCCCTCCAAGAAACACGGGGCCCTAGGCAACCATCTTTATTGCCTATAGGACAGGCCGGCCCTGAGTACATGCCGCCACCTGCTGTTATAGAGGCGCATAGTAACTCACTGATCCTTTTATTTTCTCATCTAATTCATTAGATTATTTATTCATTTATTTTCAAACAACTAGAATGATTTTTTTGGCAGAACTAAACTTATTCCATTCTTTTCCAAAAGACATATTTATATTTTGCAAATTGAGCAAGTAGCTTGCTGACTTTTCTGAGTCTACATAGAATAGAAAAGTAAAGAAAGAATCCCCTAAATATTTATTGGATACTGAGAGCAGCGCAGCCACAACACAACATACTCTGATTACCTCTCCTGCATTCCTGCCAACTGCTTCTCAGTCTCGCCCAGTGTCAGCTCCCAATATGCCCAGCAGCCCAGTGTCAGCTCCCAATATGCCCAGCAGCCCAGTGTCAGTACCCAAGATAGTCACCAGTTTAGAGTCAGCACTCAGTTCAAAGCCTTCTCCCAAGAATGTTGCCAGCTGAGATTCTTTTCCCAAGATGGCCACCAGCCCAGAGCCTCTTCCCAAGATGGCCACTAACCCAGATTCCTCTCTCAAAGATAATTGCCAACTCAGAGCCTCATTCCAACATGGCCACCAACCCAGAGTCTCTTCTCAAGATTGCCCCAAGTCCAGTGTCAACACCCAAGATGATCACAGTTCCAGACTCTCTCCCCATCACCGCTGCCACCACTGAGCCCCCACTCTCAAGCACTGTGAAGCCCTTGCTCTTAAGTGTCATTGACCCAGCAGGCATCTTTCTATCAAATTGTCTGCCCATCATGGTCACCATCACCCTCCTGTTCATCCGGGCTGCACACTGCACGCTAATCCCACTGCTTCAGAGCCTATTTCAGAGCCAGGTCCAGCCTGTCATTTTTCTCCTGAGCATGATCTAGTCTATAACTCCATTTCAGAGCTTGTTCCAGTCTGTAACTCCACTGCAGTGTCTTTTCCAGTCCGTGACTCCACTCAAGAGCAAATTCAGCTGATTTACCATGATGGTTCTCAGCATCACAAAAGTTGTCTTCTGCTCCACCGTGGAAGTTCTCAGCACTGCAGAACTGGTCTCTAGCTCTGCCCATACCATGGTATGGTTTGAGTAGTGAGCTCCCTCCTGGTTCTCTGGCTCTGCTCTTGTTTTCTATGCTGCACACTTACAGGACTCAGTTACTTTATCTGTGCAAGCTCGGCTCTAGCCTTCCATCAAGTCCTGCCCACTCTGCCTCTATCCTGTTCTTTCCTATAGACCTAGGGAATTTTGTACCCCCATCCCTCCTGCTTTATACACATTCTGAATGTCTGGAAATCTTTTATTTTCTCTTCTCAGCAATTTTTTTTTGCAGTGTCTGGAAGCCAATACTTAGAGGGCTGCAGTCCTGGCCTTCTGTGTTCCCCATTACTTTTGTTTTCTTTCAGTTGATGAAAATCATATTTCATATCAAAATGTTTGAGCATTTAGTATCATGTACTTTTAAAATGCTTTGTAAGAGTACATAAATGTATGTAAATGCATGTAAGTGTACATGATTACATCATAAAAAGGATCTCTGATTGGTGCATTCTGAGTAGTTTGCCCAGAACTGTTGAAATTAGAATAAAAATGTTTAGAAGAATTCGGTCATGGCATGAAATATAAAAGGGAGTTTTAAATTAAGGGAGTGTAGTTTATAGTTCGGCATCAGCATTTTTGCTAAAGAAATTAGAACAAATGAAATCTCAAGTCATAGGAATAGGATGTTAAGCCTTTAGAAAATCTCCAGTCTCAGTACACAGTATATAGAGGAGAGCGGGGCACAAAGTAACACTTTTTGGTTTTGGTCAAATAATGAACAAAGTAATAGGGTTAGACAAACCATATTTTTTTTACCAACAACACACAAACCTCTCCTAAAATGAGCACTGGAATTATGATCACCAGACCTATGGTTTCTGTGCAGTATTGCCAAAAGTGCCAGGAGTAATAATGTTTAATAATAAATGTTACTCTTTACCCTACCTGCGGGGCAAGTTATAACAGATAGAGGGTTAGTTGTAACACATGCTTATAAAGGCAGATTTCGCACAATAATTTTAAATTCAGTTCACTTTAAGTAGTAGCTATATTTCCTCAGTAATTGGCTTATTTCTATTTTATTCTACATAGCACAGTATGTTTATTTATTTTTTGTTTATTGGATAAACACATTTGAATCTATTTGCATTATTATCCATTTATCCATTATTGTACAATGCATTTATTTGCATTATTAGCAATAAAATATTTTTTTTTTCTATTGAAACAATATTTTCTATTAAAAAACATTTTTATTTAAAAAGTTCTTAACATTACACTCAAAATTCAAAATTCATTGTTTAATTTGTGTCCAACAGTGTGTGGCTTAATTGTAACACGCTGTTACATCTAACCCCGCTGTGTCATGTTTTCCTCAAAACTGGCTAGCACTCACTGTATGTTTTATACATCTTTCAAAATGGTTTCATCTTTTAGCCTAAAAGACGGTGATCACAGCAATATAAGATTTTACTAACATACTTTCACCGTTTTTTTTTTTTTTTTCAAAATAAAAAAATATCGACTGTAATAAAAAATACTTTTAATGCTTCAAAAATGGTTTCTCCTGTGTTTCTCTTCCAAATTTCACCGAAAATTTTCAATAATTGGCAGGAAGATGTCTGCCAACACTGTGGTGAAAACCTCGGAAGCATGCCATGGATAACTCTGAGCAAATACCTTAAAACTCTGTGTTACATTTAACCCCGCGTTACTTTGTGCCCCGTGCTCCCCTACTGCAGAAACTCAACCAGCTAAAAAAGTGCTGAAAAACTCTTAGGTGCATGAGTGTACAAATAATAGTACTTTTGGATATAATATTGATGTAAAAGCAAAGTGTTTGAGACAGTCAGTCTCTATGTTATGATATCTAAGTGGCTGTATGTGCTGCATATATTTCAAAGAGAAACTCAAGTTAGGCAACCCAGTGGCGCAGTAGGTAGTGCTGTTGCCTCACAGCAAGAACGTCGCTGGGTCGCAGGTTCGAACCTCGGCTGGGCTGGGTCAGTTGGCGTTTCTGTGTGGAGTTTGCATGTTCTCCCTGGGTTTGCGTGGGTTTCCTCCGGGTGCTCCGGTTTCCCCCACAGTCCAAAGACATGCAGTACAGGTGAATTGGGTAAGCTAAATTGTCCATAGTGTATGAGTGTGAATGTGTGTGTGGAAGTTCCCAGAGATGGGTTGCGGCTGGAAGGGCATCCGCTGCGTAAAATCGTGCTGGATAAGTTGGCGGTTCATTCCGCTGTGGCGACCCCGCAAGGGACAAAGCCGACAAGAAAATGAATGAATGAATGAAACTCAAGTTATATATTCATGGATACCTGCTCAAGTAGGAGTATAGGTGAGTGAGGTGGCAGACAAGCTAGCCAAAACATCATTAAAACAAGATGAGGTACAGTACACATACTGTGCAAAAGTCTTGGACGGTAGTATTTTCACTACCAAGGTCTCCCTAATCCTGGACCCAGCTCATATCTTGAGCAGATGCTGCGGTGGTCAGGGAGAAGTAGAGAAATTGAGACTGATTCCTGCAAAGACGACAGTAACAGAAGAGGCTCTGTATTGATCCTGTGGGCTAGTCTGAACACTACCAGTTACCTACTCAGACCTGTAGCTTCTCTACAATGAACGTCCATAGTTCTCAAGCCTCCAGCAGCTAGACTGCAGCTCTGCACAAGAAGTTTGGCCAGAGCAGAACTGATCATGCCCAGTTGAGCTTTGTTTTTCTTGAGTTTTTTTATTTTTTTATTTACTTTTGTCAATTGGTGAATTGTTTTTTTCCTCACCACTATTACTTACCACTGGACCTGTGGAGCTGCTCATTATTGCATTTGCTCCTCAGTGTTTGGCTTTTAGCAGTGACATTTATATTACTGTACAATGAGCTGATCTAAACTGATCTAAACTGTGACAACTTGCAGTTACAATCTACTAGAATGTCGTCTATGTTAAGCTGCTTTTACACAATCTACATTGTAAAAGCACTATAGAAAAAAAGATTATGTCATAAAATATTTTATTTATTTACATTCGTTTTTTATTTACAGCAGTGAAACAGTAAAAAAGTGTTTTATCCCTGACTGATTTCTTTTTTCTTTTTGTTTTTTGCATATTTGTCACATTTTCCATCAGACCGGAAATGCAAGGTCATGCGGCAAGTTTCGCAGGTCGCTGCAGTGCAGAGTTCAAGTTTGGTGAACTCTGACCTGCAAAATCACATCACTTGACTGCGTGAGACCAATTGAGGATCAAAACATGACCTTTCTGGACAGAAATTTAAAATATGGACCAATCGCTCGCTTTTTTTTAATGTCTAATCATCTTGTTTAATCCCTCCCTTTTTCGCAGCGCCGTACGACAGAATTTGGCACGCACAAACTCTAGTGTGACCACAGCTTTATGGCTCATTTCCACTGACTGGTACAGTACGGTACGGTTCAGGTCGATACGGGTCACCTTTATCAGGCTTGCATTTCCACTGCTAAAAGGGTACCAAAGGTACTCTTTTGGTGGGCATGGTGTACGACAGAAAGTTTCAGTCAACTCATTTTCGCTCGAGAAAATGTCTACAGTAAAGCTGTCACTCACATTTAATATGAGAAACACTTCTCACAAAACAGATGCTTTAAACACATAAATACTTCTGTATAAATGTTTATTACTAACTTTTCTATGAACTTGATTTGATTATAATCTGCACATCAATGACAGTGCGAAATAGCCTACTGTAACGTCTGTAATTATATAAAATAAATAAATAAATAAATGCAACATATATGAACACATATAGACCCTTACAGTCTCCGATACGCTACCAATTATGGAAAAACTACACACAGCATACATTTAAGGCCCAATCCCAATTCTATTTTTGTACCCCTACCCCTTCCCCTTCCTCTTGGCCCTTACAACCGAGGGTTAAGGGGAAGGGCTTCAAAGCTTACCCCTAAGAATTGGGACAGCACTACAGCACCTGCACAAGTCATCATATGTCATCGCGATCTCTTGCTTCACATGAGATCAGACGATCACGATTGCTGTAGTTATTCTGTAGTTGTGTTATTTTTTGTTGTTTATCATCAGGAAATCACTGAAGGGATATATTATGTTATCATAACAATCTATTGTGGCAATAGGATTATAACTGTTCTGTGCATTTACACAGTGGCCATATTCATCTGTAAAGACACGAAAACAACATTAACATTATCCCAAACACTGTAAAAAGCTCATTTTCAGCCACTAGACTGCTCTGACAGGGTATTCGAGTGTCATCGAGTGACAGAATGTTGTGGGACTGTTGTACAAGAGTTATGATTATGGATTATAGATCACGAAATTTAACAGGGTTTTTTTTGCATTTCTTTTTTAAAAGCATGATGGTAAAACATGAACCCGGTTATGAATATATTAAAACATGTGTTTGTTTGTCATAAAAATTCGTAATAATGACAAAAAATACTAATTTGTGGATCTCTTATTTCCGGGTGCAGTGAAACTGCCGTTGTGGCAGGTAATTTTCTTAATTCAATTCAATTCAATTCACCTTAATTTGTAAAGCGCTTATACAATGTAGATTGTGTCAAAGCAGCTTCACATATAAGATTATAGTAAATTGAAACAGTGTCAGTTCAATTTTCAGAGTTTCAGTTCAGTTTAGCTCAGTTCAGTGTGGGTTAATAATCACTACTGAGAGTCCAAACACTGAAGAGCAATTCCATCGATGCGCAGCTCTACTGATTCCGAACCATGCAAGCCAGTGGCGACAGCGGCGAGGAAAAAAACTTCACCAATTGGTGAAAGTGAAGAATTAAAAAACCTCGAAAGAAACCAGGCTCAGTTGAGCACGACCATTTCTCCTATGTCCAAACGTCTTGTGCAGAGCTGCAGTCTAGGCGTCGGAGGCTGGAGAATGCTGGACCTCAGCGAAGACTCGTCTGTCCTTGGAGCGTCACAGGAATCAGTCTCATGCTCTCCACTCCTCCACGACCACCACAGCAGCTGCTCAGGATGCAGCCTGGTCCAGGATTATGAAAACCTTGGGATTATCTCGTCGCTGGTCTTGGATCGCATCAGTGGCGTTGCATAGTCTGAGGGCCTCGGGATGAGTATCCCCAGGTGGAAATAGAGAATAAAGAGAATATTTAGCGTAGCTGCTGTTCATAGTGTATATAAACAAGATGCAAAAAAACCTGCGTGGGGCACATTATGCGTCATACCGCTAAGTGATACACTGAGTGTATGCTTTGCTAAAAAAAAATTTTAATCTAGTTTTGAACTGTGAGAGTGTGTCTGAGCCTCGGACATCATCAGGAAGGCTATTCCAGAGTTTAGGGGCCATAAATGAGAAGGCTCGACCTCCTTTACTCGACTTTGCTATTCTAGGTAGGGTTGGGCGATGTTGACCAATTTGGCATCGTACGATGTCTAATGTGAACATCAACGATGGACGATGGTATCGTCGTCGTAGGCGGGGTGGGGGTGGTTGTTGTTAAATATCAATTAATTCATAACGAATTTAATAATTGTAGCCTATCGTTTTCACTACCTGACCCACATGGTCTTTGCTTTACCCAAAACCAAACCATAAATAAATAAAGTTATACACAAATTACTACTTGTCAATCACTTTTTTTCCGCGGGACTCTGGCATGAATAAGCAGAGTAATCTGTGTCATAATGGCTTTTTCCCCACAACTGGTGGCGGAGCCCAGACGAGAGTTCGTTTGGAGTTCACTGTAATTTGTATTGTGATTAATGATAACTTCCTTATTTTATTACTATTATTATGAGGAAATAATAACAAGTAAAGATGCTAGGGCTCGCCTAGGAATTCTAGTGACGTATTTGGACTGGAGGTTTTTTAGTTATTGGAAAGGTTCCAGAATATAGCTTCTGAGAGCAAGTTGAATATTTTTGGACTACTTTTGCATTCAAAAGTTAGATGCACTGCGAAATAGAATTTGGATATCCAGAAAGAGGATACAGCAAGAAAGGGGCCTATCATGAAATTATTATTAATCTCTTTCTTGATGAATTGTTCTACAACTTCTGGTTCTGCGTTGGCGGATTGTAGGTTGGGGCAGGCAAGGTTGTAGGAAGAGACGCTGGGGTGAAATCCGTTGGATAGACCTGAAATGGGAAATTCAGAGAAGTTCAAATCAGGGTATAAGCGCAGGAAAGATTACAGCGACAGAGGAAGACTCTGTTGTGAAGATCAGTGTCCCCCAATAAAGGCACTGATTCCACTGTGAGACAACGATTGCGCATTTTGCTGAAAATAATTTATGGTAGGTGTAAAAATTTGTTCCCTCATAGGAGAACGCAAGCTCCGAAATGATGGCCATATAATCATTCAACTCGCGCCTCCTATGGGGAAGGAATTATCCCTTTAATGTGTGTCCATGGAGCAACGCATGGCAACATTCCTAGTACAAAAATCTAAAACAATATTATTATTGGAAAAATCCTTGCCCCCTCCAAAACTGGGGATTAACTTTTATGTCAAATCTCAAGTTTTAAAAACTGAGCATAACTGTCATACACGCAACCTTACCAGAAGTCTTTGTTAAGCCTAAGCAGCAGCTGATTTTCAAAGTTTGTGGAACTTACACAAGCTCGTTTGGGTTTAAAAATTAGTCCTGCAGTACTGAACATTCGCTCACAAGCAGCTGAGGCCGGAAGTGGAGTGTTAAGCCTTAAGGACAAGTGGCATACTGCAGAGAAGGACTTTAGTACCTCTATGTTGTCTCCAGGACAGTTGAGGTAGATCTCCAGCTGGTTGATATTGTCTTGAGAGCTGAAATTTTTCATTCCTGAAAAGAAGTCTTTATCCTCAGAGGTAGGGCTGGGCGATTTATTTATTTTTTTTTTCGATTAATCGAATTTACGTTTTAAGACGATTTCATTTTTTATAAAATCAAGGTATCATAATTTTTTTTATAAAAATAATAAAGCAGCTTTTCCACTATCATGCCAAACCATTCTAAACTGTTAGACAACCGTGCTGAATTGAGCTGATAGATTCTGTGTGTTGACATCGCTGCTCTGTCGATGAGCTACCACAGCTGGCTCAGCGCAAGCGCGGTAGCCCATTGTTGCGAGGTGCGCGTGGAGGCGCGCGATGCGACACCAGGCGAAAGTATAAATCCAGCTTAACACTCAGGGCTGGCGCGTCCATAGAGGCGACCTAAGCAGAATAGTGAGCGAGAACCCCCCCGGTCCTTACTTTTATCCGCGACACCTACCCCCTCCCGGTCCTCTTTCATCCGCAAACCGGTAAGTTTATATTTCACTTTCGGGTTGAGGGCTGCGTGATTGCTGTTCGCCTAGAGCGCCAGTTCAGCTTGCTCCGGCCCTGATTACACTATAAACTTTACACAAAATAATAAAATAGGCTAAAAGTTTTATTCATGGCTAGAGCTTAATTCATTTGATTGACATATAGGCAATGAGACCTTTACTTCGCCTGACTGAGCGTGAGTTTATTGCATGCTGCGCTGTATTCAGAATCAGAATCAGAATCAGTTTTATTGCCAAGTGTGCTTCACACACACAAGGAATTTGTTTTGGCAACAGAAGCTTCCAGTATACATAAAGTGACAAGTGACAACACAAAATTAAATATGTGAAAAGAAAAAGGCGATAAACATTAAACAGAGATGCAGTAAGTAAAAAATAAAAAATATCTGGATGTTGAATTGTATGTACAGATATGTTGTAAATATACAGGTTATAAGGTGCTGTGTACTGTGTGCTCGGTAGCACAGATCGCTCTGATCTGGGTGAGAACTTTACCAGCGACTACATGCACAGCTGAAAGCCTTTTTTTTTCTGCCTCGCATCGAATCAACAACAACAACATATATCCATGGAACACAAATTTGCAGACTCTTTGAACAATGAGGAAATAATTGCACCTAATTCAAAGCCCAGACGTCTGGTTTTGTATTTTATACCTGCGCACCACCTGAAGGACGGTTACGGCGTGTTGTGAATGTCGGCTGTCACCGCAGAAAGTCAAATCTTTCTTTAATTTGGACTTTTGCTTGAAAGCTTTACGAAGTGGCACAGTAGCTGTCCAAGGTACTGTAGCTATGAATTAAATCATAACCCATAAATAAGTAAAATGAATGAATAAATAAAATAAATATGGATTCTTAAATGTCGGTATTGTTTTAACTCCAAAAAAATATCAATACCTTTTGACAAATGTTTTATAAAAATAAATTGAGCAATTTTCAACATTTCAGCTATAGTCTGTTATACGATTCAGTTAAATATAAGATAGACATTTAAATATAGATAGATATGTAACAGGTTTCTGTGGGGGTTTTTTGTTGTTCACGGTGATCTTTAATATATACTGGGTGGTGTAGCTACGCACAAATATTTTCTAAAACGTCAAGCAGGAACTTGTCTATAGGAATGTAATAGGCTACACCTTGTTGACCAATTTATGTATGTATGGCCATTAAAAACTTCATGACTTCAGTCATGTTGTTGTAATGGTTTAAGTTGACTATAGTTACACAGTAAAAAAAAAATTAAAAATCGTGAATCGGTCAAACTTTATGAAAAAATCTAGATTTTATTTTTTTGCCGTATCGCCCAGCCCTACTCAGAGGAATGTGATGCCTCACCTTTGCACTCCCCCATTTGTTGATTCAGGTGGATTTTGATATAATCAAGACCTATGAAACACAAAAACAAATAAGTATTTAGAAGGATGCTAAAAGGATTAGGTAAATGTTTGTTCTGTAAATTCACTACTGCTTGGAAAAAAAAACTTCTTTACAAATCAAAACTTTTTTACGTTATCAAAAATATTTCAAAATGCCATAATTTTCTTTATTTCCAGTAATAATGCCTAAAACAATCTGTTCAAAACTTACCAAGTTTTAGGACACATTGGTCACTTGTCCAGCATGTTTTAAATTTGGGGAGGAGAATTGCAGCAGCGATTAGCTCTGGATCAATGAGCATCTCTCCAAAACACTTCTCAATTCCAGCTAGAAGAGCATCAAGCAAAGAAACACAGAACCTGGAGGAAACTCTAATGTGCTGAAGCTTCTTCTTTAGAAGAGTTACAGTAGGCACCAGCCATCCCATTTGCACATTGGTCTCCCCTTGAAGTACATCAAGTGCTTTAGCAAATGGAGCCATTGACTTTGCATATTCCTTCAGAAATGCAAGCTCAGCAGGAGTGAACCTGTTAAATAAAAAAAATAAAAAGATTTGCTGCAAGCTAAATATGACTTGGCATGATTTTGATTTGTAATGCTAATATTGACAAATGTCAGAATTCGAAAACATTTGAGAAGAGAAACAACTATACTGTATGTGACGCTATTAAGAAACATAAATTGGGGTTGTTTGGGCATATATGCAGAATGGGAGAAGAAAGATTAATCAGAGTAATGATAGAAAGAAACAAAAAATAAAACTGGAAACGGTGAGTAAGCTAGAAAAGGAATAGATGACATTAAAAATGGCTTAGAGATTGTGAGTGGACAGCAATAATGATGGCCAAGGAAAGAAAATTATTCTAGAAAACATTGGCATAATATTATGGATTAATGAATGCTAATGAGTAGTACTGTATCATATATAATACGTAAATGTGAGCAACAGAAAATTTTAGATTTTGTGTTCTATTATATTGTTTATCAGTTTTTAAAAATTATTATATTTATAAATTAAATGTATTAATAAAGTCTGTTTGAATTAATCCAAAATTGTCAAATATGCATTAATAAATAGCATTTTATCATTTTGCAATCAATAATCTATGCTGTAAAAATTATGTAGTACTTACATAGGAATTTTTAATGCACTGGAGACAGCTGCAATGGCTCTTTCTCCTTGTTCTCGTACAATTCTCACAATCCTCTCCACAGCTAGGAAGAGGGAATTCCACCTAGTGTCATTTGGTCTCAAGAGCTGGAGTTTGCAGTTTTCTTGAATTATTTCAGCAGCTGTTGTGGATCTTGCACTTTTATTCCACAGACTTGAGCACTTAGAAAATGCTGAGCGGGAGAGCCTCTTGTAAGCTGAATTGGAATGGGCTACTAAAACATCAACTGTAGACACCAAGTTCAGAAGGTGGCAAGTACAGCGATGGTGGTTGGGCAGACGATATTCCAGGCCATCATCTTGGTCTAACAATGTTTCAGCTTCAACAAACTCCACAATCTCACTATTTTCCCCTTCATCATCATCATCATCATCATCACTCTCTCTTTCTCCCATCTGACTTGGCCTAGACCCATCCACAGTTTCTGGATTATTATTTTCATCCAGTTCACCGTAGACTCTAAACGCCTTAAGAAAATTTGAGCCATTATCAGTGGTTGTGCAGACAATTTTTTCACGGATGTTGAATTCTGCATGAATATCATTAAAGGCACTTGCAAGTACTGAAAAGGAATGCAAGCCTTTTAAATGTTTACATGCTAGGGCATCATAACATCTCTGCAGACTTTCAGGATCTATCCAGTGTGCTGTGACACCTATGAAGCTCTGTCTGTGTGCCGTCCAGCAATCTGTGGTGGTCGCAATAAACTCAATTTTACTCATGGCTGTTTTCAGGTTGTTCTTCATTTTTTTGTGTTGCCCGATCAACTTTGTTTTTTTAAGTGCCACGAGACATTACTACAACACTTGGTTGAAGGAGACTTACAAGGTTTTTAAAACCTTCCTGTTCAACAACACTTAGTGGGTGTAGACCATGAATGATAAAATTAACAATTGCTTCATCCACGCTGTGCTGTGAGACCCTCTTGCTTTCCCATAACTTCATTTGCTTTGATGAGGGGCCTTCATCTGATGATCTTCTTTTCAGAAGAGCTTTTTTTTTTTTGTAGTGAGCTGCATATATTTCTCTACATGAGAGGCATGCTTTCTCTCGAAGTGACAGAGACATTCCAGAAAAAAAGTTAAAATTAATTAATTACAAGAATTATAGTTCTTTAAAAAAAAAAAACACTTTTCACTCAGGGCCAGTAATGATAGTTTATTGTCTTTAGCTTGAATTAGCTTGCTATAAAAAATAGATATAACAAAGCTTACAAATAAATCTAGTTTGCTAACTAAGACAGGCTAATTAACCACATAAAGTTTGTAAACTTATGGACTGACGTTACACCTACTTAATATCAAAGTGATATCAAAATAAGCACCCGTCATTTATTTAATTAATTTACACTAACATTACTTGAAAACACTGAAAACAGGCCATTACTGAAAGCATACTGAAAGCAACGGGCTAATGACAAAAAAAGCGTAAAATAAAACGTGATTTATCTGCATGTGCTTTTTCAGATTCAATGGAGAATTCTTGAAACCCAGCACCTCTTGTGTTTTAGGCAAACACAATTTGTAGCGCATCCTCCATGTATCATTTTTTATGCTGACAATTTCAAACATCTCTCTCAAATATGGTCATGGGTGATCGGGAATGCTTACATCGCTGCTGACTCCGTCAGTTTCATCCAAATTAGCCATGCTGGTTATTATTACCCTCCACCTTGTTCGATACTCACACAAATAGCATACGCATTGACGCTGCGTCATTGAAAAAGCAGCGGTCGTGCGTAATGACAGCAAATTGAATCGATTGGATCAAAACGGCATGCAAATCACGCAGACACAAGACAAATCATATGTAATGATATCAATGATGCAACAAAACAGATTAAAGCAAAAATATAAAAGTAAAAATGTAAGAAGTAGAAAGTACAGATATTTGCGTAAAAATGTAAGAAGTAAAAGTAAAAAGTTGTCTGAAAAATAAGTAGTGGAGTAAAGTACTGATACCAAAAAAAAAAAAAAACTACTTAAGTACAGTAACAAAGTATTTGTACTTCGTTACTTCCCATCTCTGGATTCACCCAAGTATGAAGTAGTCTTGGGGTACCCATGGCTGCATATTCATGATCCAGAACTATCATGGCATTCAGGAGAATTAACTCGCTAGTTTACATTCTGTTTGGAAAGATGTATCCATGCACAACCACAACCATGTCTAACGACCAGCATAGAGAGCCCAGAGACCCAAAAAAAACAGTAATTATTCCAGAGTGTTCAGCAAAACCAAGGCAACTCAACTCCCTCCACATCGTCCCTGGGACTCTGCAATAGATTTATTACCCAATGCCATGCCACCCAAGAACCGGGTTTACCCTCTCTCTCCAAAGGAAAACCAGGCCATAGATGAATATATTGATGAAGCTCTGGATTCTGGTCTCATTCGCCTATCTACATTACCAGCTGCAGCAGGATTCTTCTTTGTTGAGAAGAAAGATGGAGGTCTTAGACCATGTATTGATTACAGAGGGTTGAATAATGTTACAGTTAAATTTTGCTATCCTCTCCCATTAGTGCCCTCTGCCCTTGAACAGCTACGTGAAGCCAATATATACACTAAACTTGACCTGAGAAGTGCATACAATTTTAATAGGAATTCGTGAAGGGGACGAATGGAAAACAGCATTTATCACCACCATGGGGCACTATGAATATCAAGCCATGGCCTATGGACTAGCAAACGCTCCAGCTGTCTTTCAGTCGTTCATCAATGAAATATTCAAAGATCTCATAAATAAATATGTGGTCGCCTATATCGATGACATCTTGATTTATTCCAAGAATGAAATGGAACATGTGAATCATGTCAGAGAGGTGCTTTCAAGATTATTAGAGAATCAAATGTACGTCAAAGCAGAAAAGTGTGAGTTTCATGTAAAGCAAACCTCATTTTTGGGTTATTACATCAGTCATCAGGGAGTGTGAATGGATGAGCTTAAGGTTCAAGCAGTCAAAGAATGGCCAGTGCCCACCACAATCAAAGAACTTCAGCATTTTTGGGGTTTGCAAACTTCTACAGAAGGTTCATAAGAAATTACAGCACAGTAGCTTCACCTATGACGTCACTGCTCAAAGAAAAACCCAAGAAATTGAAGTGGTCAGAGGAAGCTAACCAAGCATTCAATCAGTTAAAGAAACAATTCACCCCAGCCCCAATTCTGAAACATCCTGACCCTAACTCACCATTCATCTTGGAGGTGGATGCCTCAGATCTAGGCATCGGAGCAGTATTGTCACAGAGGCACGGAACACCAGGTAAACTGCACCCATGTGCATTCTACTCCAGAAAGTTAACATCAGCAGAATGTAATTATGATGTGGGAAACAAGGAATTACTTTCAATGAAGGAGGCGATTGCAGAATGGAGACACTGGCTACAGGGAGCCATTCATCCCTTTCAAGTCATCACAGATCACAAGAATCTGGAGTATATTAAAAGTGCAAAATGCCTAAACCCCAGACAAGCCCGTTGGGTCCTGTTTTTTTTACCAGGTTACAATTCACAGTAACTTATAGACCAGAAAGTAAAAACTGCAAAGCAGATGCTCATTCTCGATGTCACGACCTGCCCACAGACAATTACAACACCCAAGAATCCATACTCCCCCCTACAGTAGTAATTGCTCCAGTATCATGGGACATCATGGAGGAAATTCAACGGGAACAACAACAGGAACTTTCACCCCCACAGTGTCCAACAAACAAACACTATGTGCCAACGATCTTATGCCAGCGTGTCATGCAATGGGTCCATACGTCAATATGTGCAGGTCATCCAGGTATTACACGAACTATCCACCTAGTACAAAATTCTTTTTGGTGGCCAATTGTGGTGATTCGCCACACCTGTTGCGAGATTGGGGGTGTACCCCTTTAATTTTGTAGTGTATAAAATGGCGTTATGCTTAGCTCTAAACCATACGTCAGAGGGAACCTCGGGTGACGTTCCGGCGTGTCGTTTGGTCTGTGGACAGGTAGGAGTTGTTTGCTAGTGTGCATTACTGTTAATGGTTGGGCTGCATTTGTTGAGGCTTTCTGTATTTCCAGAGACTAGAGATTGTGGATGTAACCAAAGGAGCGCGTAATTGTGTTGAGCTTATAGTATTCGCAAAGGTACGTTCTCGCTATGTTTAACATAGTGTAGGTGTAAGGTGAGCTCTAAAACCAACCTTGTTTTTTTGACAGCATTGCGGCTTTACTGGGAGCGCCTCCAGTGTCCAGCAGGTTGTTTGGAGTGGTCGCGGTTGTTTTTATATACAGGCACTGACGTCCTTTGTCTCACGCAGCATTCCCGTAGCTGAGTGACTCATTGCGTGGCCTTGTTTGGAGCGGATGCCTTCCACTTTCAGGACTGGATGCCGTTGTGTACATGCTTACGCTTGATTGCTCGCACGTGAGTGTTTATCTGACGCCTTAACCGGCGTACATGCTCGAAACTGTTCCTGTTTAACTGTACCTCTTGGTGGAGACGCCGTGCGGCCGACCGCTGGATGATTGTTTACTTTGCAACACGTCCGTCGCAGCCACATGATTGGGGGGCGGGGCTACGAGAAGTGAGTTTCTCTTTAGTTGAGCCTTTTGGGGCTTTATTTTGTTTGCATTTTGTTTTCCTTGTTAATATTGGTCTATTTTTTTTACTTTCTATACAGTATATATATATCTTTGTTTTTGTTATATTCTGATTATATAATAGTTATATTGTGATTCTGTGAGTGGGTTCCTGTTTTAATAAGATGCAGCCGACACTTTGGTCAAGTGTATGTAAATGTATACCTTACTGGTGCTGCTTACCACGCTCGTACTGTAGGTGGAGCTAACGAGCAAAGTGTTTATTTCCATTTAAAACTGCTTGCTTGATTCAATGATATTGTGGGGGTTCACTTTTGATTGTTTTCTTTGTTGTTATAGAACTGATTGTTGGCTGTCTAGTTGCTGTAAGGACACTTGTTTTATTAAGGGTGAATAACGCCTTTTTTAACTGTGTGTGCATTGTTCAGTTTTGCAATATTGATGCTGTTTTCCTTCTCTTCCAAGAGCGGAGTGCCATACAACTTTCCGTTTCCATTACTCGTATAATGGTGGAGGGTTTGCTGAATTTGATTCGTCCACATTGGGTGAATTAATGTAGTGCTGTGATTTTTGTAGAGTCAATTTTCACGGGTGTTGCAGTGCTATGAATGGGTAGCGGCAGGGACTCTGGCTCTGGAGAAGGGGAGGACGGGCAACCTATGAGTCCAAGAAACTCACTGAAACTCTAAGCATTGAACTTTTTAATTGTGGTGTCCATTTATGGTGTTGCAAAAAATAGTAATACATTTTTTTACATTTGCATTGATTCTGAGTCCTGGCCTCTGTCTCACTGAACCTGAGTAGTCTTTTGTTAAAGTTTTGGGTCTCTGGTCCCTTTTATACCAGGGTGGCATAGTCAGTTTATTCTTTTATATTTGTAAATTGTATAATTAGATGTCCTTCTGAAATCAATCAATCCCCCACCGCCCGGTCACACAATGATGAGCAAAGATATAACCAACTACGTCAAGTCATGTCAAGTCTGCGCCCAGTCGAAAACAACCAAGGAATTACCTTGAGGACTACTCAAGCCATTACCCATCCCACAGCGACCATGGTCACATCTGTCCTTACCTCCATCTAACAACTTCACCACTAATCTGGTAATAATAGATCATTTCTCCAAATCATGTCGTCTTGTCCCATTACCAAGTCTACCCACAGCCATGGAAACCGCTCAAGCCCTGTTCCAACATGTCTATGGATTACCGGATGACATCGTCAGTGATGGGGCACGCAATTTGCCTTACAAGTATGGAAAGCCTTTTGTCACCAGCTGGACATGAATGTGAGCCTCACATCAGGATATCATCCCCAAGCTAATGGCCAAGTCGAACATCTCAACCAGGAAATAGGCCGCTACCTCAGGACATACTGCAGCAGAGAACAACATCACTGGTCTAAGTTTCTCCCATGAGCTGAATGTGCTCAAAACTCATTAACTCACTCATCAACAGGACTTACCCCCTTCCAGTGTGTCTTAGGGTTTCAGCCTCCATTGTTCCTGTGGTCTGGTGAGCCCTCTGCAGTCCTAGCAGTTGATGAATGGATTTGGCGTAGTGAGAGGGTGTGGGACAGTGCACATGTCCGTCTCCAGCGGGCTGTGAGAACACAGGAGTTCCAGGCCAATCGCCGATGTCTTCCACACCCTCCCTACCAACCTGGACAGTGTGTCTGCCTCTCTACAAGGGACATCAAGCTACGGTTACCCAGCATGAAGCTCAGTCCAAGGTACGTTGGTCCTTTCAAGATTATAAAGCAAGTCAACGAAGTGACTTACCAGTTAGAGCTTCTTGCTAATTACCATATATCTCCTTCCTTCCATGTATCCCTGCTCAAACCGGTCCACACGGAGGCTGACCCCCAGCCAGGAGGCCCCAGAACCACCCCCGCCAATGGACATTGATGGAAATCCGGCGTACAGTGTAAATGTGTTGCTGGACTCGAGACGAAGAGGGGGTCAGCTCCAATATCTGGTGGACTGGGAAGGATACGGACCTGAAGGGAGATCATGGGTTTCTGCCAAGGACATTCTCAACCCTTCCCTCATCGAAGAGTTTCATCGAGCCAGGCCCGACCGACAAGCTCCCAGACCGCGGGGGCGTCCACGTCGAGCTCCAGGAGTCGCTCCTAGAGGGGGGTTCTGTAACGCCACGCCAGCAGATGGAGCCCTCGCCGGACTACTGACTCAGCTCCGCTCCCTCTGCGTTCACTTCCTGTTTGTGCAGTATTTCAGTGAGAGCTCAGGCTATGCTTCCTTGTGAAGTATTGCCAGTTTACCTACCTAACCAAGCGTTGTTCCAAGTGACTTTCATGACTGCTATCCTGTGTATGACCCTGCCTGCTTTGATTATGTACGTTCTCTGTCTTTGCCCTCTTGATCTGTTTTAGACTGATTGTTGTTACACTGAACTTCTGCCTGCATCTCAACGTCTTCTGGATTGTCCCCTGTGTCTGTCAATTGGTTTGGACTGCTTACATGTTGCCAACTATTTGCCTGTTCATACGTTGATGTCTCTGCCTAAGCCCCTTAATAAACTTCTGCATATGGATTCTAATACTGTCTCAGACTCCACACATCTAATTACAAGTTCATAGGTTATATATGCAACCACTAGAATGCAACAAACTAAGTGGAGACTCAGTGGCCATTAAAACGAAAATAATTCCAATTAACCATTAAAACCATTATACATTTTATTATCTTTTTGTTATTGTTGATTTTTCTCCTATGCACTTTTAAAGTTTTTTTTTTTGTATACACTTGACAATTTTGTCAAATGATACCTGTTCTGTGATCTGTGAAAACAACAAAAAATTCTGTATTATGCATAAAAGAAACACTACACTTGTACTGTACATGTGATCCTGTAATTTAGAACTTGTTTTTACAGTGTACATGGAATTAGTGGTGCTTGTTTCTATGCCATATACATTAAAATACAGACAGTGAAACTCTAAGCAGACAAACAGATATATGTGATCTCCTGTCTGGAGAGAAATGTTCAGGAATGTATGTTATGCATACATGAACACATTGTTTCTGTCTTTTCGCACTAATGAACATGTAATAGCTAGCTAGTGAAAACTGAGATGCTGTGTCATCTACCAGGTGTCATGGTACAGATACAGGAGATCACATATATCTGTTTGTCTGCTTAGAGTTTCACTGTGCGTGAGTGTCTGCACACAAGTACCACACATCCCATATACACTGGTAAAGACAAGTTCTGTCATAAAAAAAATAAAATTAAATTAAATTAAGGCTAGGTTAGAATGGCATTAAAAATAATATTTGCAAATGCTGTGATGATTGCGAACAGTTGTCTGATACTACAAAGATTAATTTGAATGAATTATTTCTGCAAATACTTCCAGACCACAGCCATTGTAAAGTGGATGGTAAAATAAAAGTGTAAAGCTTAATATAGTGTGAAATGTGTTTAATTGACTTTGAAGGAAAACCTAAACCTTCATTAAATCTTTAAGGAGGTTCTTCTTGTGACAGCAGCACTTGGTGTCATGTGTCCCAATGAGTGAGAGTGCATTGAACAGTTTAAATGGATGTTGCATACCGTCCCGGTGGTCATCTAGAACGCTTCTCTATTGTTCTTTTAAACATTCCTGGAATCGAAATGTACTCTCCTGAGAGGTGACACTTGTTTTATTTCATGTAAGTGTATCATTTTAATAATGAGCCATTTTTAGTTTGTTTAAATTTCTGTTAGACATATATCTATATTTTTTTTTTCTCTAAAATAACCGGACTCGAGTAATTTGGACAATATTTCTAGCTCATTTATCACAATATTTTATTATTACAAATGTGACGTCACATGGTGTTGCTATGGCAATAGAGAGTCAGTTACCGGAGATCAGCTGCACACCTGTGCAGTAATCTGTTAGACCACAGGAGCAAGGGAAGAAATTCTGAGACTAACAGAGATCAGAAGGGCAGCAAAATGCCAAAGAAAAATGATACAGCAAGAAAACTTGAAGATGGTAAGTTATGTATTTTTTATTTAATTTTTATTATCATTATTATTACATTAATTATTATTATTATAATTATTGCAGTGACAGCTTGTTTAAAGCCTTATCATCTCAATACCATTCTGTACTTTTTTATTTAGTGGGGATAGAAATTGATGGGGATGTGGAGAGTGCTGAAGGTAAGAATAAATATTTTTATTTATTTTGTCAATTTATTTGATTACTCTTCTTTTTGCTTTTAAATTTTACAAGAATTTGTATTTTGCTCCTATTGCTTATAACCTAGTCCTAGTGTATTGCTTATATTAGCAAGAAAAGCCTAAATAGTGACATTTTGATATGGCAGAGCTTGCATTTTTCTTTTGTAAAGATTGCTGTACAGAAGTTAATCAGTAAGAATGCTTTTCAAATGATGTTATTTTGTAAAAATGCAATTGTGTTCTCTTTTACTCAGAGGACAAGAAACCCAAAGGCAAGGGTGGTAAAAAAGCAGCAGGCGGCAAGCGAGGTAAAGCCAGTGAGGATGGGGAGGATGAAGATGAAGATGATAAACCCCCCAAAGGTCGTCGGGCAGCTAATAAAAAGAAACCAGCACCAGTAGATGAGGAAGACAGTGATGATGATATTCCACAGAGGAGATCTGCTGGGAACAGGAGACGAGGAAATGTACGAGAGAGAGGAGATGGAGACAAAAAGAAGTCTGGAAAAAAAGGCAGAAGAGGTGGAAAAAAGAATGAAAAGGGAAAAGGAAAAGACAGTGACAAAGACAGTGACAAAGATGAAAAGAAGAAAAAGAACAGTAGGTATGCTGACACAAATACAACTGTTGGTTGATGGTTAATTGATTTCAGCACCTGATTATGACAGTACAACATAGAACATGAGACAAAGCTCTAAAATTCCCAATATAGCTAGGTCTTTATATGTACTTGGGTTCTGGTTCAATTTACATCATATTAGTAAATTGCTTTGCTTTGTTTTATATGGACAACTGCATGTCCCTATAACCGAGACAGTATCATTTTAACTATTCAAGGCCATTGCATTTTTAATACTATGTCTCCCCATACACTCTACATGCACAGTTAGAATTCGATGACGTTAGTCTCCATTTCAAAAGCATAGATTATTTGGTTTGTGTTATACATATGCTACTATATCATATATGCACACACAAACATAACCTGTTTTAAATTTTTATATTTAAATATAAAAAAATGTTTACTGCATTAGATCATTTCAGAGTTGCTGATAACATCTGTTGTAAGTCTTTTGGTGCCAAATCATTTGCCAAATTAACAAATATTATTATATATTTATATTATTATATAATTAAGGGGTCATAAACTGGCTTTTTATGATTTTTATACTGTTTTATGAGATAGACTTGTAAGAGTCGTGTGTTTTTACGCTCAAAAATCTAATTCTTTTGAGGCTGGATTGAGATTCTTTTTTTTATTGATGTGCCTTATTTTCCTAGTGGTGGGTTGCAGCTGGAACGGCATCCGCTGTGTAAAACATATGCTGGATAAAATGGCAGTTCATTTCGCTTTTGCGACCCCAGATTAATAAAGGAACTAAGCCGAAAAGAAAATGAATGAATGATGTGCCTCATTGCGTGTACGTTTACATGGACACCAATAATCCAATTTTACAGAAATCGAATTAAATTGCATTATTGAGTCGCATTATTGAAGTGCAGTACAGACATGTAAACACTTTAATCAAACACCACATTTTGCGGAAGGATATTCCATACACAGACGGCTGTATTGCACACTATTCTCTGCACCTACAAAGTCAGTAAAGGACCACAGACACACACACCGTTAAATGCAAAGTTTTTTTCTCCCAGTCGTCGTGCGGTATCAAATTTCATTAAAACAACACTCTTCCAGCAGTTCATACTTGCATCCAAATATCTCGTTTGTCACGGGGGGCACGCATGAAATGTTCTTGAACATGAACAACCAATGGAAGTGAAAGTGCCAAACTGCAGTTAAACTTGACAAATTAAAAATGAAACACCCGAAATGACATGAAAGTCTGGAGGAAACGTAGATAGCGCGGTGAAGCAATGACGTGAATCGAATTATGTGCTGTAACATGTAAAACGGGATCATGAAAGGAACATTCATAAAGCAACTCATGTAAACACCTTAATCATATTATTGTCTTATTAAGATTAAGGCAAATAATTTTATTACTGATGTCCATGTAAACCTAGCCATTAAAGGCTTGAAGGTAAATGCCCATCGTTATGATTGAATAACAGTTTTACATAGTAATTTAACTGTCTTGGAGAATTGTTATGGAAACTTTCAATATGGAGAAATGACAACTAAAGTGAATCACTTAAATATGTTTGAGATGATGAACCGATGGTCCAGCCAGCTCCAGAGGTTGTTAACTTTTCCATCAATGTCATTTTTTAAAGCCATGATGGAAAAATTTGAATGCTGTTTATTGTCTTGACAAATTGCACCGAGATTTACCTTTAAAGTTGTTTTGTTTTTAAGAATGTGCATACACTTCAGTTCCTAAAATGTGTCTGTGAAACACTGCAAACACAACACAGAGCCTTTTTCAATGTTTTCACTTTTGAATATGCACTTTTACCATTGTTAAAAAGTGGCATATCAAGTCACATTACTCTGCTTCACTCTTATGCTGCGTTCACACCAGATGCGGAAAGCGTGGATAAATCGCGCTATTTGCGTGTAAATAGACGCGTGAACATTTGAGTTTACTCGCTTTATTCGCGCGTCACACTCCGCTTCATTCACGCATCAAATTCACTTCAGAACAGATGCAGATTGGCGTCATGGGCCGGGCTTCTGTCTTCCCGGTGACTGTAGCTTCATTGCTAAATGGCTAACATGGATTTTATTGAGAAAATAACTGTGTTTATGTGCTTTAAGAAGGCTGTAAAACAGCGTCGATATGTTTGGAGCTGTGTCTGAGTCCACTACATACTTTCAGATGTGCACCAGCTCTGTGAGCTCATAAACTCCTCCAGAAACTTAACCTGGACGACGAAGGCTTCCAGCGGTGCTTCAGACTGAGTCAAGCCCAGTTTGATGAACTGTTGTCGGTGTCGGCTGAAGGATTTCCCCGGGACACCAACAGCAGGTGCTACGTCACAATCATGCCCCCACAAGAGCAAGCTCCTGATTGGTTAACGCGGCGCAAATCAGTGTTGCCAGATTGGAAATGTGAAAGTATCGTACCAGAACCTCAAAATTATCGTATTTGGAGGAAAATTATCGTACAAGAGTCAAACGGAGAGTATACAGATATTATCTAGACAACCTTAGTGGGAAGGTTCATTGAAAACCTGCGTGTGTTGCTAGATGTTTTGAATTGAATTGAAAATGTTGAGGGATTCATTTTGCGGTACAAATATGATATAGAGGTAAAGTTGGTTTTATATTCGCACATTCGGACTTTCCCCATAATAATATAATTTAATAAATGTATTATTTGCAAACTCTAAATAGCAAAATCATATTAGCAGCCAATGACTATAAAAGTTCAACATTGTTCACAGTCAAATAAACAGTGTTAATGTTGTTTTCAAGTCACACTTGCATGCTAATTTCGATCGAATAATTAAAGTAACATGGTAAACAATATAGAGACTTCTAAATGAACGAATGTGCAAATATAAAACCAACTATACCTCTATAAATATGATGCGTACATGGAGCGCAACATAGTGCTGGTTGGCTTGAAAGCAGTGCACCCTCCCGAATTTTTAACAGTCTGAGGGTGTTCACGAGCCCATCCAGAGGATCTGTAATGAGCCGATCTCGTGGCTTCATTTTGATAAGATTAACTTTGGAAAAACACGTTTGCATGAGCATTTGAATAGGGGAAAAAATGAGAACATCAAGGGCAAACTCTCCTGTTCTTCTCGCCTTCCTTTTCAGCACTACTTTTTAAAACTTGACCGACCTCAACCTGAAAACGACTGACTGAACCACGGCCGCGAGCAGCAGGAATGTTAACTCGTGAGAGAGCAATTCTCCACGTTGATTGGCTGAGATTTAACGTAAGATGAGATAGAAACTAGTCATTGGATAGAAAACGTGTCTAACTCCACCTTCTCCTCACAGACATCAGACACAAGATGCAGCTATCAATAAGTATAGAAGCCCTAAGATTACAATGAAACTCATTTTAAATGCCATAAAATTCTGAAATTATCGTACATTATAGGATTTTTTACATTATTGAACGTACAGAGGTCAAAATTATCGTACAAATACGCTAATTATCGTACGTCTGGCAACACTGGCGAGAATGTCCGCTAAAGTTCAGATTTTTGAACGTTTTGAACGTTAAGCGCGTCAAATGCGCAAAACGCTTATATCGCGCCCACGCCATTCGCGTTTATCGCGCCATCCGCGCCGCGCCATTCGCGCAATTGGCGCTGCAGGATGCCTATTCGCACGTTTGCATTGACTTAACATGTAAATCACTCGCGCTTGGCGCTTCTTCTGCGTCTGCAGCATGAGGTAGGTTTTGAATGTGATCAGGCTGCAATGTCAAGTTTTCCAATGATGAATGAAATATTGTGTGTATGAGTCTGCAGTAACCTCATGTGCCTTTTCTTCATTAAAAAAAAAATTCAAATAGCTTATTCCTTATTTTCGGCCATACTTGTTATGCTACCCCATACTAATATTTGTATGGGGTAGCTCAGTGGTTAGCACTGTTGCCTCACAGCAAGAAGGTTGCTGGTTCAAGTCCCATGTGGGCCACTTAGCATTTCTGCATGCTCTTCACGTGTTGGTGTGGGGTTTCCCGGTTTACCCCACAGTCCAAAGACATGTGGTATAGGTGAACTAAATTGTCCGTAGTGTATGAGTGTGTGTGTGTGTGTGAATGAGTGTGTATGAGTGTTTCCAAATACTGGGTTGCAGCTGGAAAGGCATCCACTGCGTAAAAAACATATGCTGGAATAGTCGGCAGTTCATTTAACTGTGGCGACTACTGAAAACACAGACTAAGCCGAAGGAAAATGAATGAAGGTATTTTATGACCACAGTAACAACAAAACGTATGTAGAATAAATAATACAGCTCCCCTTTATCCATACTTTGCATTTGTGGTGTGATGTGGTTATTTCATTGATTTTGTTCATGAGTTAAGTGAAACATTTTTGTGTAGGCATTTTCATGTTGTACTTTTTGCATAGTATTTTGCATTATGTAACAGCTTGTTTATTGCTCAGTTACTCAATCTGGGAATGTCATGTGTAAATTGGTGGGTGAAGCTACAGAATTAGCCATTGATATTTTTCTGTAAAGGCAGTGTTTACACTATTATAATAGGTAGATTCCAGGATCTGTATTGCCTAAAAACAACACTGCATCAAGTTAAATTGTCCTCTCATATCTACATAGTAGGTTTATCGACTTTGGTAGGTTTAAAAACATCTCCAGAAATGGTTTTATATACTCATTTATTACGCCATAAAACACTCATAAGAATCATAAGTTTCATAATTGACTTTTATTTGACCATCCCATCAGAGTAACATTAAACTATTTTGCTCACGAGATCTCTTGTGGATAAAGGCTAAATTATAATTAAACTTTTAAATTATAATAGACTGATAGAGATGTATGGCATTGCATTTTTAAGCTATTATGTCAAAGAAAACACAGCCAGGAATTAATAATAACCTCTGCTTGAGCAGATGACAGTTGAGCTGAGTGATTTGATTTGAACAATGTTTTAGGTGTTTTTTTTTCTTTATTTTCATAATTTTCTAAGAAGTCAAATATATATATATATATATATATATATATATATATATATATATATATATATATATATATATATATATATATATATATATTTCCAAGACAAAACAACTATGTTAAAATGAAGTTCATGTTCAACATTGTTCATGTTCAAATACAATTGATCCATAAAATAATTTCTCTTCCTCAGTGGTGATGAATCCAATTCAGATGAAGAGGATGAGTCCATGTCTGAAGGAGAAATGGCCAAACTCATGGAGGAGGTGGAGGAAAAGAAGAAATTAATAGCAAACATCAGAAACAAGCCCTGGCGAATGAGAAGACGACTTAAAGTCCTCAAGTACTGCTTGATTTTAAACGTGATTAAACAATTCACTGTCTGTTAGGTTAACAACACATAAATTTCAAGACTAAATTTTTAATGCAGCATGGACGTGTCTTATAGTTTTTCTAAAGCAATTACTGTAAAATAAAAGTATTAAGAACAATATTTAGAATTTCCAATGAGAATATAATTTATTATTGAGTGGTTTTTATTAATTAAATTATTCCACTGTAGTCCCCAGACTCCTCACATGTGTAAAAACACATATAAAAATATAATTTTGCATTAATGCAGAAATAAACTGTACTTTAAAAAAGCCTACTGCTTTTTTGTAGCTTTTAATAAAACATCTATGGGTTTGTAATAAGTGAGATCATTTTACACCTTGTAAAGTGGACCCAAATAAACACAGAACATGTTGTTGATAATTTAACACTTAGAATTTAACACACACAACAAGTACACACACCACAAAATTTTTTTTTATTAGTAATACACTGTAAATATTTATTATGGGAATTGCAAAAATATCACTTTTTTAAAAAACACCTTAAAAACGAGAATGGAGATGCAGGTTGCAAATGAACAATTATCTTATTTTAATTCAGGAGGATGGTCATGGAGTCTTGAAACATTCCTGAAAGTGATTAATAATCAAGGGAGTGTGAATGAGTGGAGTGGGAGTGGAATTGATGCCTGACATTACCCCTTTCTCAAGTGGTGGCTTCAGATGCTTTTAAGCAGTGGTGTAGATGACCACGGTCTCAGGGTGGAATTTGTGGAAGTCAGCCAGGAGTGGGGAGAACCAGGATGTTTCTTCTGGTCTGAATCTATCCCAGTCAAAAAGATAATCCAGTTGGCCATCCCTACAATCAGAGTTTTGAATTTTCTTGACAGAGTAGATGGAAGGTTGATCAGTGATATCTGGACGATGTGTCTCTGGGTATGTTTAGTTTTGGCAGAGAGAGAGGTTTAAGCAGGAAAACGTGTTGTGGCGGGGTGGGGTGAGCCTGGGGAGTTGATAGTTGATGTGGTTGATCTGCCTCTGGATTGTGAAAAGACTGATTGTGGATTGTGAATAAGTGGGAACTAAGCTTTCTGCAAGGCTTGGGGAGGCATGAACCAGTGGTGGTCACCTACGTCTCCCTGTTGGTACAAAGGGGCATTGGTGAGTCAACCATCAGGTTGAAACTTGGCTCTCTGCACAGCAAGCTGAAGATAATTATGAGCTGGGTCAATCACTTTCTTGCTCTCTCAGAATCAGTAGCCAGAAGCTGGAATGTCAAATGATTCTCCTGTCCAAGGGAAGAGTGGGGTCTGGTAGCCAAGTACACTGGAAGACTGTTAGGTCAGTGGTCTCTTGGCCTCTAGAGGGATTTGTGTGTACTCAACCAAATGAAGGAATCTTTTTCAGCTGTGTTGATCATCATAGCAGTACGACTGGAGGAAGTGTCCTAGTTCAAAATGAACCACAAAGCCACAGAGAGAAAACACAAGGAGTAAGGAAATCTTGAAAGCAGGCAGGTAAGAAGCACGGAGGTAGTCTTGGAAGAAGTCAGATCAGGTATGTGGACTGTAGACCAGACACAAGGGAAAAAACAGATACGTAAGTGTGCACAATCTTTCACAGGAGCGATACTAATATGCACATCTAAGATACTAAAAGTCTGCAAGATAACCAAAACACAGCATTAGTGTCACTCCAAAATCCAAGCTCAACTATTTCTTTTCATCTTAAATACTGTTACTGATAAGTTTCAGGTGTTTAAGTTTGGAATATACTGTTTCCAAGGCTTACCAGTGTTCGGGTTCCATCCACTTTTTAAATCAAATTGATGTAATAGATCTGCTTCTGCCTTCAACATGACAAACCCTATATGGTTGGTTGGCTGCTGTTCCCATGCCTCTCTTGCCATATCCACAGACTGATAAACAGATGTGCAGATATATTTTAGCTTGAGCAGGTGACAAAGAAGTCAGAACATAGAGAGTTCTCTGGTCACTTACGTTTTTCTGAGGAATTTCTACCCAGCTGATAAGCAGAAATAATTTGCCTGCAATAGTTTTGGCTGTGGTCTTACTTAGGGCGTACTCACACTATGTACAGTTGCATTGAACCGGGCCAAAGCACGCTTGTCCCCCCTCCCGTCTCCCCCTACGGCCCGCACTCACATTACATTCGGGCCTGGGCACGTTTACGTCATCGATGACGCGCTGTTCAGTTTAGGAAGAGAAGCGCTCTCGCTCAGCACAGTGGAGATTTCTTTGTTCCATTGTTTATGTCGTGTGATATGCGGTGACACACAGTCTAATATTTCGCCGAACAGATCAGACACTTTTGACGCTCATAAACAGTCCTCGTGCTGCAGGAATTAGGAAGTTTACTGAAGGCGCAGCTGACGTGCAGTGAGGGATTTGCGTCTTTAATAATCTACGACAGTTTGCGTTCATTGAACAGTACGAATGATTAATTAATCCATATAATAGTCCTTTAAAAGTCACATCTCACTTTCAGTTTCGGGCTCGTGCACGCTTGCACTCACACTGTAAGCGTACCGCGCCTGAGCCCAAGTAAACCGCGCTCTGGCCCACCTCTTCCAACCGGGCCAGGGCCGGCCAAGTGCACCGTGCCTGAGCCCGATTCAGAGCACTCACACTTCTCAAATGATCTGGGAAACGGGCCAGGGCACGGTACGGATAGCATAGTGTGAGTACGTCCTTAGTGACATGTTTTCAGGGTATCATGTTGCAAAACACCACACAAATTATTTCACTGTCAGAGCTGTCCAACCTGCCAACAAAAACAACTTGTAATCTTTTGTGTGGTATTTTCTACTCCCAGAATGCCAGTTTGGATTTAAACTTTGCCAGCACTAGATAGATTCCATAGAGCAGTCTTGTTAAAAAAAAAATCCTTATCCTGCCGTGACCTGCTGGATAAAGTTAGGGGAATTGACACACTCACCACTCTCACTGGCTAGCAGCCCCTGTTTCACTCTATCCAATGTCTTTGGAAAGATGGTGTCTTTGGAGTCAGTGGCATCATGGCTGCCAGCCAGTGGTGTTTGATGGTTGGCTTCACCTTGCAGCTGCTCTGTCCTGTCTTGTCAGTTGTTTGGTTGAACTACTGAACTACCAATACTCAAGACCGCAAGTACAGAGGACGCATGAAACTTCCCGGATGTGTTCTTGATATCGAGGACGCACCGATGCAGACTTGAGCACCGATCTTGCTCTAGAAGTGCCAGAAGTCATTGAGATTGGAGGTGGGAAGTGCAGCATTTTATTTAGATTTATTATTAAAGTTCAAAGATATCACTTATTTACCTCAAGAGTTTCCCTAAATGAGAAGGTGAATATAAACATTACCATAGACACCATAATAAAGGAATAAACACATTAAGAGTGTTTGTTTGCTCAAATTTGTATTAAAATCTGTTTTATTTTTATTGTGCAACTTATATTTATAATGTTTTTATGCATAATATATATTTTGAAAAGGGGAAAAACAATAAATCATTGTATGAATGCTGTAATGTTTAACCAATTTTCCATTTAAAACGCGTGAAGGTCACGTGACCATCAGGAAGAACCAGGGAAGAACGCAGCATCTCATTTCTCACAGGACGCATTCTCTGTTCTCGTGGTCTCCCAAGTTCGTTCTACCGAGGACACCTGGCAAGACCGGTCTCCACAAGAACGCAAGTCCGTTCTCTGTGTTCTTGGAATTGAGAAACAGCCACAGATAAAGTTATTATACGCTCACTGGCTACTTTATTAGGTACACCTGTCCAACTGCTTGTTAACTTCTGACTCGTTAATGTTAATTTCTAATCAGCCAATCACATGGCAGCAACTCAATGCATTTAGTCATATAGTCAAAGTCAAGACGATCTTCTGCAGTTCAAACCGAGCATCAGAATGGGGAAGAAAGGCTATTTAAGTGACTTTGAATGCGGCATGGTTGTTGGTGCCAGACAGACTGGTCTGAGTATTTCAGAAAATGCTGATATACTGGGATTTTCATACACAACCATCTCTAGGGTTTACAGAGAATGGTCCGAAAAAAGAAAATATCCGGTGAGCAGCAGTTCTGTGGGAGCAAATGCCTTGTTGATGCCAAAGGTTAGAGGAGAATGGCCAGACTGGTTTCAGGTGATAGAAAGGCAACAGTAACTCAAACAACCACTCATTACAACCGAGATATGCAGAATAGCATCTCTAAATGGACAACAAGTCGAACCTTGAGGCAGATGGGCTACAGCAGCAGAAGACCACACCGAATGCCACTCCTGTAAGCTAAGAACAGGAATCTGAGGCTACAATTTGCACAGGCTCACCAAAATCGGACAATAGAAGATTGGGAAAATGTTGCCTGGTCTGATAAGTCTTGATTTCTGCTGCGACATTTGGATGATAGGGGCAGAATTTGGCATCAAAACCATGAAAGCATGGATCCATCCTGCCTTGTATAAAGAGTTGATGGTAGTCGTGTAATGGTGTGGGGGATATTTTCTTGGCACACTTTGGGCCCATTAGTACCAACTGAGCCACAGCCCACAGTCTTGTTGCTGACCATGTCTATTCCTTTATGAACACAGTCTTGGATCCCATCGAGTGCGCTGCACAATCTCTAGAAGCCTCGGGATGGGCATCCCCAGGTGGAAATAGAGAACAAACAAAATAATTAGTGTAGCTGCTGTTCATATTGTATTTAAACCAGAGATATTAAATGTTAATGTGAAAAGGAAGTGCTATAAATAAAAATAGGAGTTTTATAAACAAACAGCAAAAACATATAAAACATAGAATTTTACATTTTAACAAAGTGCTTGGTATATTAAGACAAAAACAGTGTGTCCTATGGGTGGTATTATCAAGCCCACTCACCAGAATGGAGCACACTCACACATCCTATTGTTTCAAGAGTTCACACTTAGCTGATGATTGATAATAAAGCGTATTTGGCATGCTGTCCTGGGAGAGAGCCCTGAGCTCAGAATATCCTTGAGCCCGGGACTCCCTCACGTTTGAAGGGCGAGAGGAGAGTTTAGGTAGGTCTCGAGAACTCCCCTACTTGTGAACTGCTAAGATATATCTGACTAAGAGTTGCCTTAGGATGCTATTTTGAACTAGTCAATTTATTTATGGTGTATGTCTTTGGACGGTGGTTAGGAACCGGAGAACCCGGGGAAAACCCACGCGAACACGGGGAGAACATGCAAACTCCGCACAATGCTGATTGGCTCAGAGAGGGTCGAACCAGTTCTTGCTGTGAGGCAACAGTGCGACCCACTGGGCCACCGTGCTGCGCTATCAGAGAAGGGGAGGAGTAGGGGTGGAAGGGGGGATTCTTCAAGATGAAGATGACTGGAGTAGAAAGCTCTGGTAATTTATAGTGTGTCAGTATTCATCTGATTGGTACAAATATACAGAGCTAAGTCCGAGTTTGAGGAGTGATGGCCTTTGCGAACATAGGGAAGAGTAGTGGAGGAACTCAATGCTAGAAGGAAGGAAAAAAGTAGCGGAGTAACTCGACACTGAAGAAAGAAAAGTAGTGGAGTAACTCGACCCTGGAAAAAGGTTAGGGATTAGAGGTGGGAAGGGGAGAGGAGCTGGAAGGAAAGGAAGAAGATGCGGAGGAACTCAACGCTAGGAAAGAGAGAACAGGAGATGTGGAGAAACTCGACACTGGAAAAAGTAAAGAAAGAGATTTTCACTAATGATTTTCACTACTCCTGCGGGAGTCGGGGCTCGGCGGGCACCTCGGGGAGTAGAGCCGTGGGGGGGTTGGGGTCCTGCAAGAGATGGGAAAGGGAGGTGGCAGTGAGAGTATGAGTGAGAGTGAGGGGAGCGGAGTATACCTCGCGCTAAGAAAAGAACACAGAGGAAGTAGTTAGAGCTGAATTTAATAAACAAAAAAGGGGGGAGTGGCGAAGAAACTCAATGCTGGAAGGAAAAAAGATAGCAGAGGAACTCGACGCTAGAATAAAGAAAAGTAGGGGACAAAATCGACACTGGAAAAAATTTGAGGGAGAAAAATAGTGGGGGAAATCCAAGGCTGGAAGAAAAGGGGGTAGCAGAGTAACTCGACACTGGAAATGATCGAAAAGTAGCGGAGGAACTTTTTTGGTAGAGTCGTGCTTGTGCCCTTGTGCTCTGGATGGTGGATGTGGTCTGGTGAGAGACAGCTGGGCTTCCTTGAGGTGATATCAGCTGAGTCGGATGTTTTGAATGCATCCGAGGACCAGCAGCCGAGGGCCTGGATTTGGTTTTGAGAGAGCCCGTTGTGTGCAGCTGTAGTGGCGGCTCCAATTCTGAAGGAATGGCTGGAAAATGATTCGAGAGGGGGTATGGATATCATTTCCGAGTAAGGATGGACAGGTGTTGGATGAGGATCCGCTTCTGGAGCCAATAGCCAAATTCTAGAAACGCGTGTGGGTGCAAGTCAGCTGGGAGGATCAGCTGGGCTTCCCTGAGGTGGTATTGCTCTTCTGGTGTAAGGATGCTAAGAGGGTTTGGAATGGGTGTGTGGAGGAGAGGGATGTCAAAATATATAAATAGAATATACTTTGAATTTTTCCTTTGCTTAATAGAGAAAGATAAGAGTTTCTTCATTGTGCAAAGTTAGATCAGATATGGTGGGGTGGATTGTAGGATTGAAATTTTATGTTAGTTCAAAACATCTAAAAAATCAATAAAGGCAATGGTATTGAGGTGTGAAGTGGAAATATATCCTTTGCTTAGAGCGTGAATGCATTTAGAAAGGATGTGGTGTAATAGGTTGTATGATGGTCAGCCTCTGGAGTGGTTGCCATGATCTCTGAAATAAGAAACAAGAGAGAATCAGAAATAACATTTTTACAACATGGTACATGTACAGCAGATATAATGAATTATTTTAGCTGATATCCATGCGAGGCGTCTTAATAAGGGCATGGCCAACTGTGAGTGGAAGCGCCTTTTGTTAGTGCATGGTACGATAGCTTCATTGTCGCAATGTGTAAGGTTGGTAGAGGTGGGCATTCGTCCCCCCACAGGATGGCAGATGGATGGAGAAGTGAGGATATGGGGCGTGGCTTGTCTGGTGGTCCTGGAAGTACCTCTTGAAGACTGAGTAGGTGAAGTGATAGTGGAGTGGAGTTTAAACCCCTTAGTGATATAGAAATTTGTTAAAAATGCAAATGTATCCAACACAGAGTCAATGGATGAAACATTACTCCATTTGTCAGAAATGTCCTCCTCCTATTCATAGCAGTCAAGCGGGAAGTTTGTTTCTTTGCCTTTTTCACATCCAACCGACTTGCCATTATATACTTGCATATGACACTTTTGTGTATGGACATATGAGTCACTATGGCGTAGTGCAATTGGACTTCTATGCTTGATGTGTTGAATGTTTTTGACTAGCTGGGTAATAATCTTTTCAGAAGTTAAGTGGCTATCAGATGTGGCAGATTTATTTATTTTATTTTATTTTTTTAATAAATATAAATATATCGACTGCCAACATCCAACCATGAATTTAAAAAAACGGTGTCGCCACTTAGTAGAACTGTGTGAATGGAATGTTTATCATGGGCTTTACTTTAATCCATGATTAAATAACATTACGTTTGGAATTTTAGCATGATTAAAATAACAAGCATATCTGGCCCAATTCATTCACAAAATCTTTTGCAACTGGGTCCGTTTATAAACTGTCAAGAGAGAGGGCGGGACCATCTCAAGTTTTTGAAGCTCCTTGGGTGGTGGCACTTCTCCTTTCAGCTATTGGCTCAATGGAGCATCAATTAAAGAGCAAAAGGTCGGCGGCCGTTTTGTTGACCAAGAATCACTAATGTTTATGTCTGGAGATGCTACTCTACTGAACGCACTCAACCAACTAGTTTGGATGACAGCAGTGCATTCCATGGATGTTTATCAACGTATAAATATGTTGTGGACTAATGTTTGGCAGATTAGGTTGCCTGGACCCTTGCAGTCAAATTACTTCAGCTGTTAAAATGTTATGGATCTTTGGACAGGCGGGAGGCTTGAGGGTGAGTTTGTTTGGTTGAATCATTCTATTCACGCAAGTCTCGTCTTTCAAAATGTTTAGTCTTAGTTGGGGAGTATTTTTTTTTCACAAGGCTTCCCCCTTAAGCATGCTATGTTTTGTACGTTACCGGGGGTGGACCACTAGGAGCGCAGTGAGAGTTTGGCTTCATTGCAATGGCTTGGATCGCCGGCGTCTTGAGACTTTAGGCAGAGTTTGTGGATGGTTATCGAGTTTTTGACTATGGTCTTGCTGGAGAATTGGGTTGAAGACACGGCGGATGTGTTGTGTGAGGCAGTTAAAGTGAAAGGTTTTGATGTTGTTGTTGTTGAAGTTGTTGTTGGAGATGTGATTGTTGTTCTAATGTAGTTGAGCAGTAGCGGTAGCAGCTGGCTGTGACGGAGCGGTCTTCAAGATGAAGATGACTGGAGTAGAAAGCTTTGGTAATTCATAGTGTGTCAGTAGTCATCTGATTGGTGCAAATATACGGAGCTAATGCGGTACCAGCTGGGTTCAATCATAAGCACGTGATCCTCTCGAAATTAGTTTATAAATAAACCACACTATGTGATGCATTGTGTGTATGCTTTATTAAATAGATTAGTCTTTAATCAAGTTTTGAATTGCAAGAGTGTGTCTGAGTTTCAGAAATTATCAGGAAGACTATTCCAGAGTTTAGGTGCCATAAAAAAGAAGGCTCAAACTTCTTTAGTAGACTTTGCTATTCTGGGTACTACCAGAAGCCCTGAATTTTGAGATCTTAATGAGCTGGTTGGATTGTAGTGAGACAGAAGATTGGTTAGATAAACAGGAGCTAGACTGTTTAAAGTTTTATAGGTAAGAAGCAATATTTTATAATTAATTCGGAACTTAACAGGCACCAGTGTAAGGAGGATAAATTGGGGTGATATGGTCATATTTTCTGGACCGGGTAGGAGCTCTGGCAGCTGCATTTTGCACTAACTGAAGTGTATTAATAGAGGATGCTGGGCAACCAGCGAACAGAGCATTACCATAAAAAAGCATGAACTAGCTATGGTTTGAAATAGATAACATGCTTCACAGATTTGCAATAATTCTCAGATGAAAGAACGCTGTTTTGTTACATGGGAGATGTGGTTTTCAAAAGTTAAGTTGCTGTCTAATATAACACCCAGATCTTTTAGAGTAATAATAATTATTAATAATAATTCCTTACATTTATATAGCACTTTTCTAGACACTCAAAGTGCTTTACACATAGGGTAATCTCCTCATCCACTACCAGTGCGCAGCATTAACCTGGATGTCGTGACGGCAGCCATGCTGCACCACACCCAGTGATGAACCCAATTATGATATGAGGATGGTTAGGAGGCCATGATGGACAGAGGCCAGTGGGAAAATTTGGCCAGGATCTCTACTCTTTTTCGAAGTACATCCTGGGATTTTTCACAACCACAAAGAGTCAGGACCTCGGTTTTTAATGTCTCATCCAAAAGACAGCGCTCACTGAGCAATATACAGTAGAGTCCCCTTCACAATACTGGGGTGTTAGGACCCACACAGACCACAGGATGAGTGCCCACTGCTGGCCTCACTAACACCACTTCTGGCAGCAACCTAGCTTTCTCATGTGATCTCGGATCCAGGTACTGACCGGGTACAGCCCTGCTTAGCTTCAGTGGGCAACCATGTGGGAGTTGCAGAGAGCTAGCTGCTGACAGAAGATCTAATAATACTGCCATTGTTTCACTCTAATTGCAGGTTGAGTCGTAAGATCTGCTGTATACATGATTTTGGCCCAATAAGTAATACTTCTGTTCTGAATTTAAAAGAAGGAAATTGTTTGTCTTTAACATCTTTAATACACTCAGTTAGCTTAGATGGTTCAGATGGCTCATCAAGTTTTGCCGAAATATATAATTGAGTATCACCTGCATAGCAGTAAAAGCTGATCCCATGTCTTCTAATAATGTCTCCCAGGGGTAGCATATGTTGTAAACAGCAAAGGGCCTAAAACTGATCCTTGAGGCACCCCAATACTTTACTGGCCTGACTTGTGAAAGCTATCCATTTATACTTATAAACAGTTAAGTATGACTTAGACCATTGTAAAGCCTGTCCCTGGACATCTGTAAAATTTAAGGGGTCTATGAGGATATCATGATCAATAGTGTTGAATGCAACACTGACGTCAAGTAAAACTTGTTGGTTATTTTTTACTAAAGTAATTTCTGTACTGTGATGAGGCCTGACTGAAACACTTTTGAAAAACATTGTTCATCTGTAGAAAGGAGCATAATTGGACAGAAACATTTTTTTCTAGTTATTTAGACATAAATGGTAGATTTAAAATAATCCTATAATTAGCTAAGTTGCTGGGATCAAGTTGTGGTTTCTTAATAAGAGGCTTAATAACAGCCAGATTAAAGGGTTTGGAATGTAAAGATAAAAAGAGACACATGGCACAAATACTGTAGACAAAAACAAAAGTCATGTGCTCATGTCAAACAGCACATGAGCATGCAGCCAATGAGAACACTCATTAACCACATGTTGTCATAAAACAAAACACAAAAGCACACAGTCACATGTAAACTTGAGCCAGGTACTACATGCAACACCAACACAAGACTGGATGTGAGACACGAGCGCATGATAAGTGAACAAAAACCTTCTGTGCACTCACATAAGCGGCTGTTTTTGTCCAGTCATTTCACCGATGCAAAACACTGAACAGCATACCTCAGACAAATGACATGAACACCAGGAAGAGATCACATGACCGGAGCATGCCTAAAATCAAGCGTCCATGACAAAAGACGAGAGATTGTGCAGCTTGAGCTCATGAGACCACACGTTTAATATAAAGTCAGTGTCAAGAAAAACTTACATGAAAAGACAAAAGCAGTGCCCAGACTCTGCCACCAAATCAAGAATAATCAAAACCGAAGTGGCCTGACATCTTTAAATACAACCCCAAAAAAGAAAAGCTGGAAAACACAATTAAGAAAAAAATTGCATTGCATTGTCTTGTTGAAATATGCATGGGCGTCTCTGGGAAAAAAATGTTGTCTTGAAGGCAGAATATTGTGTTATATTTAGCATTAATGGTTCCATCACAGAAGTGCAAGTTACCTTTGCCAAGGGCACTGACATAACCCCATACCAAGACAGACCCTGGTTTTTGGACTTGTTGCTGGTAACAGTCTGGATGTTCTGTTTCTTTTTTGGTCCGGAGCACACAGCGTCTGGAAAAGGAGTAAAATAGATGCCCTTTAAATTCTCTGTTACTGATTGGTTTTAGTTTTGGATGATAGCTGGTAGACAAATGATTGACATAATTTCTTTTTCTATATTGCGTATTGATTATAATAATAATAAATAATAATAATAATCTCTTCTTCTTTTTCTTCTTCTTATTATTTGCAGTTCTATTTTAATCTTGCAGTTGCCATTTTCATCTTTAAAAGTTTTTAATTCCATTTCCATGTTCTTCTTGTGTCTAGAGAGGCTCAGCAGTTTGTGGATAAATTTGAAGGTGCTTTGGGCAAAGGAAAAGGCAGAAAGCTTTATGCCTACAAAGTTATGATGATGAAGGTAAGAATATGTAAATCTCAGCATTTTGGAAGTGTTACTATTTCTGTTGAAAACAAAACAATCCTGTTTTAACAGATCAAAAACAACACTCACTTTTTCTTAAACAATCAACTATCTTGCAGCTTTCTAATTTTCCTGGCATGCTTTGTGTCTCATCATATAGAAATGGATAAAGTTTCAAAGGGATTTTGAAAATTTTAGAACGGCTTGCATCCCATGGGAGCGGAAAATAAAGGAAGTTGAGAGTATGTACTAAAGCATTTTCCACTCACTCATATCACACACAGGAATTCTGCATATTTCTTCAAATGTTTTACTGTAGATAGAAAATGATTACTGTACGCTGTACAGAATTAAAACTTGAACCATATTAATATGTTTAAATGTTGTAAGTAGCTAAATAAGAGGTATCGCCTAGCTATTCTGTATTCTGAGCCTTGGCAATGTTTTATTAATTTGTAGGTCACTTTGGCTCCTCTGTTGCTTCATACTTTATTTTCCTCCGTTGGATGTATGGCATGAACTTGGTCCTCTTCAGCTTAACTTTTGGCCTGGTTGTGATACCAGAGGTAAGTGTATTATCTTTTTTTCCCCCTGTACCCAACATTTAAATCATGCCCTTTTGCTTTATATTTAAACATATGAACATTTTAAACAAGGTTCTCATGGGACTTCCATATGGGTCCATTCCTCGGAAAACTGTGCCGAGAGAAGACCAAGATACTGCAATGGACTATTCTGTTCTTACGGATTTCAATGTAAGATAAGCAAATATGTATGATATAATGGGGTCTAAAAGTATGAGACCGCAAGTGAAAGTGAATAATCACAATGTGATATGAACATGAATTTCTTTGCATTTTTATGTAATCTCAAGATGCCCTCAAGATGCATGAGCTCTACAAATTTGACTTACATCAGATGATTAATTTCTCCATGTTTAAGAATGGAGACATGTTTTAAGAATCCAACAAATATCTTATGCTTCACTACACCATTTTTTACATAATTAGTTTCACAATTGTATTTACTTCATTAGTGACCAATGAAACAAGAAAATCAGAATATGAAATGTTTCATTTTCATTTTGTTGGCTTTCATATAAGATTTGGACATTTTTTTTGTCAGTCTCAAACTTTTGACCCTATGTATATATGCTTATTTTCTTTGAAAACTGCTTGAAAGAATTGGAGAGTTACACAGTGTATGCCATATTTCTTATTATCTTAATATAAATACATGTTTATCTATAACTCTTTTTGATGCCTTCTCTTTAACAGGGTTACTGCAAGTACTCAGTACTTTTCTATGGCTACTATAATAACCAGAGAACCATTGGCTTCCTGAAGTTTCGTCTCCCTCTGTCCTACCTCATGGTGGGCATTGGGACCTTCGGGTATAGCCTCATGGTTGTGATCAGAACGTGAGTCCCTCTTTCATTCATTGCTAGATGTTGTAGCAATGACATGAAATGTTCTTGAGAAATATGTGATTATGAATTTCTATGCCTGTAAAAAAGATTGTTGTTGCTCAATGACAAAAGGTTTTACAGGTAGAATACAGTTAATTGTCTTTGATTCTAGATCTGAGATAATTAAACAGATTAATTGTGTGATTGTATTAGACAGCTGATACAGAAAACATAATAAATATGTGGTTTTAAAGGTGAAGTGTTTAATAACAGGAAAGAAGCTGAAGGGTCTTTTCATCCTGTTTCTACCTCATAGTGAGAATAAAAAAAGATTGAATTTTGAATTGCAAAAAGTAAAGTCAGAACTGAACAGAAATTGCTGTATGACAATCATAATCTTTCTTTCCGCCCATTGAAATTAGCAAAGGGTTTTTTATTTAGAACAAGAATGTTCAAAAATTGTTTCCGAAGTATTTAAGTCGACTCTTTAGTTAATCTCTTTGGCTTAAATCGGGACAGCAGATATTGTAACTAGACTTTTATAAACACCTCACCTTTAAAGTGAAACCTTCACTCCAGTCAGCATAGCAGTACAATTGTATGATTTATTAGTATTATTAAACCCTTGTTGTTATTTTGACTGCAATTGGAAATTGCGCTTCTGTTATCCTGCCGGCGAGAATGGATTCTCTACAAGTGTTGAATAAAGTCCACTCTCGCTGTTAGGATGGCTAAAAACGCAGATGTGGGGGGAGGGGATGGAGAAGACAATGAGTTCACCTTTGCCTGGAAGATGTTCACCAGCTGGGATTATCTTATTGGGAACGCTGAGACAGCTGACAATAAATACGCCTCCATCACCACCAGCTTCAAAGTATGTGCTTATGTGTATTTGTGGAAATGCTTGGGTAGGTGTTGATGTATGTGTGCTGACCACAGCAGTTTTTTTTTTTCACAGTTTTGTTGTTATTTCAGACATCTGAGGAGGTCAACTCTATAAAAGACAAACCTTTATGGATATATATATATATATATATATATATAAATGTTCCTAAATGCTCTGTAGTTCCACTAAGTGTTTTTCTCAGTTGGGATGTTCTAATGCATTCTACAGGAATCCATTGTGGATGAGCAGGAGAACCAAAAGGATGAAAACATTCATCTGAGGAGATTCTTACGTGTCCTAGCAAACTTTCTCATCACCTGTACATTGGGTGGAAGTGGCTATCTCATCTATTTTGTAGTCAAACGCTCTCAAGAGTTTCAAAACATGGACAACCTCTCATGGTATGAGAAGAATGAGGTAAAGATATACAAGTCCAGGTTCAATACTTTTTCTTGATCTGATATTTTTGTGCATTGACATAAACTGATATGCATTTATATAATTATATTACATGTAGTTATCAATTAAAAAAAAACATTTTAGCATCAGACTGTGCAAATACATACCTGACAAAAGTCTTGTTGCCTATCCAAGTTTTAGGAACAACAAATAATAACTTCTAGTTGATTATTTGGTATCAGAAATGGCTTATATGAAAGGCAAAGGCCTCTAGATTACGCCTATTTTACCAAAATAATATATGATCATGTCTTAATTTTTAATTATTTAATTAGGACAGTAAGGTCTGACTTTGTTTAGACAAAAGTCTTGTCACTTAACAGAAATAATGTAGGATATAAAATCTTATATATAAAACCTCCTGATAAAAAAATAAAATAAAATATGTACATAGATTAACCGTAATATATGTTTTATATATGTTCATCCTTACAATTATATCTAATATATCTGAACATATTTGTATGTACTTGTAATTCCAAAGGTTGAATATATATATATATATATATATATATATATATATATATATATATATATATATATATATATATATATATATATATATATATATATATATATCATACCTGCCAACATTTGGTTCGTAAATTCCGGGAGATTTGGGGGGGGGGGGGGGGGGGGGTGTTATGTCATACGCTAATTTGCATATTACTGACGTCATCACGTTCTACCGTTTCTGTTTGTTTAACAGCCTATGGTAAATAAATGGGGTATTATATTTGCACTACGCTTTATGTAAGCTTGTCAATTTAACTACATTTATTGCTGTTTGAATACAGTATATCATTATAGATGAGTAGTGAATTTGCAGTAATCTCTCAGACGTAATATACTCAGACAAGTTCTGAAAATCTTACTTAAAACATCTCTGATTGTGAACAATAAACGGTCTAATTAAATTGTTAAAATAAAGGAGAAGCAGATCAGTTTGACTGTACAAGGAAAATTCCTTCACACTCCCGGTGCTAAATCATTTGCCGTCGGTACGCAGAGGGGTGATCTGCTGTCAGGCTGCAGGTGGGAGAGGCTGCTGTACGAGGACTGGGCCGCCTGTCAGTGCTCTGAGGCGGGGAAGGACCGCCTCAGAGTAATACACAATCTCCAGTAACACACAAAAAAGTCGCTAGATTTGTCGCTTTTTGAAAATTTGTTGCTAGGGGGGTCTGAAAAGTCGCTAAGTTGGCAACACTGTCGCGAACTGAAGAGCACGCGCACAAGCACCAGGTTTCAGCCCGGACTGTACCAAAATGCTGAGGAGCGGGGGGCGGATGGGGGGGATTCCGGGAGTTTACCGGGAGACAGAACAATACGGGAGACGGGTCTGAAATACGGGAGACTCCCGGGAAAAACGGGAGTGTTGGCAGGTATGATATATATATATATATATATATATATATATATATATATATATATATATATATATATATATATATATATATATATTGATATATATATTGTGTGTGTGTGTTTGTAAGTGGCAATTTTTTACAATATTTCCAAATAAATGTTGATATGACAACTAATCCAAATATGAACTTGTTTTTTATAGATGGGATTTGCTTATATTTAAGAGATTAGCTTAAAACACATGTTTTTTAGTTTATTTAAATTTTAAACTCAAATTTAGTTGAAACAATCCAGAATATTTTAGATTTCACATGTAACATGTACACTGATGTGTGATGTAATAACAAGAAAATTTTATCTCAGCTTGAGATCATCATGTCTCTGTTGGGACTGGTGGGTCCAATGCTCTTTGAGACCATCGCAGAGTTGGAGGAGTACCATCCACGTATCGCTCTCAAGTGGCAGCTTGGGCGTATATTTGCGCTCTTTCTTGGCAACCTCTACACATTTTTGCTGGCTCTGTTTGATGAGGTCAATGCAAAAGTAGGTTTTATAACAATGACATCATTTATTTGCTGTCCATGCAATGTTTTAAGTAGTGAATCTGTGATTTTTTTTAACTGACCAAATATATTTTTGCTTAAAGCTTGAAGAAGAGGAGTCTATAAAAAATGCCAGCATTTGGTTCTTGAAGGAGTACTATGCCAACTACACAGCCAACAACCCAAATGACACAGGCACTCCACCTCCTATCAATCCAGCTGATGCCATCAGAGGCCCATGCTGGGAGACCACAGTGGGAGTAGTATGTGTCTTGTGTTAATTGTCCAGCACAAAGAGACAGCAGAATCCTCTATAAAGTATATAGTGAATAATTGACAAGACAGATTGTTTGCATATTTGTTGTGCCTTTTTATGAATGGTCAAAATAAAAAGCTTTTAATCATTCCCACCCTATCATTAGGAGTTTGTGAAGCTGACTATATCAGATATACAAGTGACATATCTGACCATCCTCATCGGTGACTTCTTGAGAGCGCTGATTGTACGTTTCCTAAACTACTGCTGGTGCTGGGATTTGGAAGCCGGATGGGTAAACCTATTATATTGGATTATCAACAGTCTACTCTTAAGATTTTGATGATTAACGGCTTTTTATGTTTGATTGTTTGTTTGTTTGTTTCTCAGCCTTCCTATGGTGAATTTGACATAAGTGGCAATGTGCTTGGTTTGGTTTTTAACCAAGGAATGATCTGGTAGGAACAAATGTACATAGATTTGGTACAATACTTGGTTTTATGCACTATACATTTTTTTCTGTTTGAATACGCATGATACGCTATGCATAAAATGTGTAAGATCTAGTCTCTCAACAGTGAAAATTTACCTGCAGCTTATTCAATACAGAATAGCCAATGCTTTTTACTGAATTACCTGAAACCTTATTTGCACTGAATGAGCACTGTAGGGTATCTTAAATCTTAGTAGTATTTTTAAAAGTATTTTTACAAAAAAAAAAATATATATATATATATATATATATATAAAATACGTCATCAAAAGAGTATAGTTTACCCAAAAACTTTAATTGTGTTATTAATTACATATCCTTATGTCGTTGCAACCCACTTGTATTCTGAAGATTTGTCCATCTTCAGAATACAAATTAAGATACTTTGGAGAAAATTCAAGAGCTCCCACATCCTCTATTGACAGCAATGGTCCTGACTAGTTCAAAGTCCAGAAACATACCAAAATGTGACCTCTGTGGTTCAATAAAGCTGAAAATACGTTTGTGTGCACATATAACAAAAATAAAGAACTCATTCCACGGCTTCTTCTCCTCAGTGTAAGTATAAGGCACAATATGCACTGATGTATACCTCTGATGCCTGTGCACGACTTTTTTAGTTTGAAACAAATCACAGGCATATGCGAGGTATACATGATCCATTTGAATGAGCATGACACACATATAGAGCACAGTACTTTCACTTAATACCTATTAAAAATATATGCTTTGTTTGAGGATGTTTTTGGTATTTGTCTGGTCTTTGAATGAGTTGGGACTGCTGTTGTCTATAGAAAAATGAGGAAGCTCACAGATTTAATCTAAAATATCTTACTTTGTGTTTGGATGATGAATAAAGGTGTAATGGGTTTGTAATGACATGAGGGTGAATAATTAATACCATAATTTAAATTTTAAGGTGAACTAATCCTTTAATGTAATAAGAAACCACTTGGTGTACTTAAATGAGTGCACATCCATGGCTTGTTTTCCCCCTCTTATGTACACTTTTTAACATAACCAAACAAGGATAAGCTACCATACACTTCTGTCCCTGAATATATAAAGCTGTTTTCTGTGTTTGCCAGGATGGGGGCATTCTATGCTCCTGGTCTTGTGGGCATCAATGTTCTGCGGCTCCTGTCATCTATGTACTATCAATGCTGGGCTGTAATGGCCTGTAATGTCCCACATGAGAGGGTCTTTAAAGCTTCTAAATCCAATAACTTCTACATGGGCCTGTTATTGCTCATTCTCTTTTTGAGTCTCCTACCTGTGGTTTACACCATTATGTCCTTGCCTCCATCTTTTGATTGTGGACCCTTCAGGTACTAAAAGCATACTATAATAAACCAAGTTCACTTATATTATGAACATTTATTCATAACTTGTCATTTCTTGTTACTGTAGTGGAAAGGAAAGAATGTTCGACGTTGTTATGGAGACCATTGATCTGGATCTACCTGCGTTTATGGGGACTCTTTTCGGATATGTCGCAAACCCTGGACTCATTATACCTGCAATACTTCTCATGGTGTAAGTGAATTATTAAAAATGTCATGATCACATAATGCAGGTAGGGATAAATGGGTAGCACTGACATTTTTTTAGCAGCAAGTTCCCCTTCGGGAGGGGAACTTCAATGCTATGTGGAAAAACTTCCACTATGGGGATTTCGTCAGAATCCAATCATCTGAAAGAGTATAAAAACGGGCCAATGAAATGCCAATGAGTTGGCGGCGTCAGCATGCACAGCTGTCTTGAATGACAATCAGCCTGGCATAAAAGGCTAGCATGTGCTCAGCAACGCCATCCTTTTCGCTTTCAGAGCCTTTCACAAGCTTCTGAGAGAGTTCCTGAGGGTTCTCCAACCTGTCTGAACAGAGAGAGAGATTGAGAGCTGTTCTCCCGGTCCAGAGTGCGTTTACGCCGCGGCAGACGGTCGAGCTGGGTCTTCTCTCCCTTGCCTGGCGTCCTTTGGGTTCGGTCCTCAAACTGAGCGGTTTGTATAGGAAGCAAGCTGCCCTAAAAGAGCAACACGGTCGTGCAGTGCGTCTTTTTCAAGATGTCGCTCCGACCGTGCGTTTCTGGATGTGGTGGTTCCCTGTCCCCGGATGATGGGCACGAGCACTGCGTGGCATGTCTGGGGGTCCAGCATGTCAATGCGGTGCTCGCGGGCAGTGCATGCCGTCATTGCGACGTCATGTCTGTTGCGCAGCTAAGATCGCGGCTCGCTCTTGTAAAAGGTCGACCCACCCCAGTTGTCCCCCGCTCTGCTGTTGGCACTCGGGCAGATCTGAGGGTTACGGTGGGAGCAAATCCGCCGCCTTCGGGCTCGCGGACCTCTCATTCCTCAGCGCGCTCCATCCAAGCTTCGAGTGAAGGAAGCGGTCCATCTTCACGGATGGTCGCCCTTTCACTCGATGACACCGAGGATCAGATGTCCATCAATGCATCGGAGGGTGGGCTATCATTATCCGACGAGGATCCGAACCTGCTCCCTCCCTCCGGGGTTGTGAGCGCGGCTTCGGATCCAGAAGCGGATATGCTGGCCGTGCTTTCCCGGGCTGCTTCGGCCGTGGGTTTGGAGATGGTTTATCCCCCAGCCCCGCGGCCGGACCGACTAGATGGGTGCTACGTGGAGGACAAAAAGGCGAAGCCTTCTAAGCCTCCCGTCCCCTTCTTCCCGGAAGTGCACAGTAGGCTCACGCAGTCTTGGAGGGCACCTTTCTCTGCCCGATCTGCGTGCGCCTCCGCCCTCACCACCCTGGATGGTGGAGCAGCCAGGGGGTACGAAACGATTCCCCAGACTGAGCGCGCCATTGCGGTCAACTTATGTACGCGTTGGCGCCCCTTCCTGGAGGGGTCAGCCTCGTCTCCTGTCCAAAGCGTGTAGGTTATCTGCCTCCCGTGGAGCCAGAGCCTACACAGCCGCGGGCCAGGCTGCTTCCGCCTTGCACGCTATGGCCACCTACCAGCGCTACCAAGCGCAGGCGCTGGCCCAGCTGCACGAGGGTGGTTCTGACCCAGGCCTGCTCCATGAGCTCCGCACCGCAACCGACTATGCTCTGCGTACCACCAAGTCGGCTGCGTGTGCCCTGGGAAGGTCGATGGCCACATTAGTGGTCCAGGAACGCCACCTCTGGCTAAACCTGGCAGATATGCGCGATGTTGACAAAGTCCGCTTTCTTAACTCGCCCATATCCCAGGCTGGCCTGTTCGGCGACACCGTCGGTGAATTCACCCAGGAGTTCACGGCGGTGAAGGAGCAGTCGGATGCGATGGGCAAAGTCATCTATCGGCGGGACCGTAAGACCGCTCCCCCCGCCGTACCATCCACCTCCACTGCTCCTTGCCGAGGGCGCCCGCCTGCGGTCGCAAGACCTGCTCTGACACCCCCGCCTGCGCCACCGGCCTAGCGGCAGCGCCGAGCATCCCGCAGGCAGCCAGCGCCCCCGCCCCAGGGCGCCGCTAAGTCCGGTAAACGGACCACGAAGCGTCCCTGAGACGGGCCATCCGGAGAGGAGGGAACTTGCTCTTTCCCCGGCGGAGGGCCGGGCCCCACAAATAACACCAACGGCGTTTTTCAACGCCACTGAAATTCCAAAGAAAGAGCATTTTTCCACCTCCCCGGATTTGACAGCCCGAACACTGCCAGCTTGGGACGCTATGCCTTCCAGCTCGCAGGATCGGTGCATTTCGCCAGTGGCTCACGGAGCGCAAGAGAACGGTCTCCTTTCTCTTCCCCTCCTGACCACCCCTCTGGAGTATGGGTGCGAGACGAGAGTGAATCTCTCGCCTCCTGCTCTCCCGCGGGACCCCAGTGCTTCCCGGTTGAGCCCACCCACTCCGTGCTGCCCCACCGTTGGTACGTCAGCGATCGTGCGAATGAAGCCTCTAGCGATGGCTCTGCCTGCCTGGTTAGCGCGGGCCAGCCCATCGCGGTGGCTCATCTGCACGATCAGACTCGGCTACGCGATTCAGTTCGCGAAACGGCCTCCCAGGTTCACGGGTGTGTATTTCACCAGGGTCAGCCCTGTGTCCGCCCCTGTCTTGCGAGAGGAGATTGCTGTCCTCCTGGCGAAGGATGCAATCGAGCCGGTCCCTCCAGCCGAGATGAAGTGCGGGTTCTACAGCCCGTACTTCATCGTACCCAAAAAGAGCGGTGGGCAACGGCCAATCCTAGACCTGCGCGTTTTGAACCGTTGCCTTCACAAGCTGCGGTTCAGAATGCTCACGCAGAAAAGCATCATCCGATGTGTTCGTCCTCAGGATTGGTTTGCAGCAATAGACCTGAAGGACGCGTATTTCCATGTTTCCATACTTCCACGCCACCGGCAGTTTCTGCGGTTTGCGTTCGAAGGTCAAGCATGGCAGTACAAAGTCCTCCCCTTCGGGCTCTCTCTGTCTCCGCGAGTTTTCACCAAGCTCGCGGAGGGTGCCTTAGCGCCCCTTCGACTCGCAGGCATACGCATACTCAATTATCTCGACGACTGGCTGATTTTAGCCAGCTCGCGGGATCAATTGATTACGCACAGAGACAAAGTGCTCCGGCACCTCGACCTGTTGGGGTTTCAGGTCAACCGAGAAAAGAGCAAACTTGCACCCGTGCAGAGCATCTCTTTTCTCGGGTTGGAGCTGGACTCGGTCACCATGACGGCGCGCCTCTCACGAGAGCGCGCCGGGCTGATGCTGAACTGTCTGAGGGAGTTCGACAGGAAAAGGGTGGTCCCCCTGAAATTTTTTCAGAGGCTCCTGGGGCATATGGCATCCGCAGCCGCGGCCACGCCGCTCGGATTGCTCCATATGAGACCACTTCAGCATTGGCTTCACGATCGAGTCCGCAGACGCGCATGGCACGCGGGCACACGCCGAGTGACTGTCACTGCGCTGTGTCGCCGCACCCTCACCCGCTGGAGGGACCCCTCTTTCCTACGGGCCGGAGTGCCCCTGGGACAGGCGTCCAGGCATGTCGTCGTCTCGACGGATGCTTCCAGTACGGGTTGGGGGGCCGTGTGTTGCGGGCATGCTGCTGCGGACCTATGGAAGGGAACCCAGCTGCATTGGCATATCAATTGCCTAGAGCTGTTGGCAGTGTTGCTCGCCCTGCGCCGTTTTTTACCGGTGCTCAGAGGGCAACACGTGCTGGTCAGGACGGACAGCACGGCGACGGTGGCGTATATCAATCGCATGGGGGGTATACGCTCCCGCCGCATGTCTCAGCTCGCTCGCCGTCAGCTCCTCTGGAGTCATACGCGGCTCAAATCGCTGCGTGCCATTCACATCCCAGGCGAGCTCAACCGTGCAGCCGATGGGCTCTCACGGCAGCTTCTAGTCTCGGGAGAATGGAGACTCCACCCCGAGTCTGTCCAGCTGATATGGGCGCACTTCGGGGAAGCCCAGGTCGACCTGTTCGCTTCCCCCGAGAACGCTCATTGCCAGTGGTTTTTTTCCCTGACCGAGGGTTCCCTCGGCACGGATGCACTGGCCCACAGCTGGCCTCGGGGCATGCGCAAATATGCGTTCCCCCCAGTGAGCCTACTCGCGCAGTTACTGTGCAGGGTCAGGGAGGACGAGGAGCAGGTCTTGCTAGTTGCGCCTCTCTGGCCCAACCGGACCTGGATCCCGTTGAGAGAGGACCTCCTCTCTCAGGGACAGGGCACCATCTGGCACCCTCGTCCAGATCTGTGGAACCTCCACGTGTGGTCCATAGACGCGAGGAAGACTTAGGTAACCTACCGATGGCGGTGGTTAATACCATCACTCAGGCTAGAGCACCCTCTACGAGGCATGCCTACGCCCTGAAGTGGGGTCTATTCACTGAATGGTGTTCCTCTCGCCGAGAGGACCCCCGATCTTGCCAGATCAGTGTTGTGCTTTCTTTCCTTTAGGATAGGTTGGAGCGGAGGCTGTCGCCCTCCACACTGAAGGTTTACGTGGCCGCTATCTCCGCTCATCATGACGCGGTGGACGGCGGCACCGTGGGTAAGCATAACCTCGTCATCCGGTTCCTCAGAGGTGCGAGGCGAATATTTCCCCCCCCGCCCCCCTCTTATGCCCTCTTGGGATCTCGCTGTAGTGCTCACGAGCCTACGGGGAGATCCCTTCGAACCACTCGACTCAGTATCCTTGAGATTTCTGTCCCTGAAGACAGCTCTGCTGGTCGCGTTGGCTTCGATTAAGAGGGTAGGGGATCTGGAGGCATTTTTTGGTCAGTGACTCGTGCCTGGAATTCGGGCCGGCCTACTCTCACGTTGTCCTGAGACCCCGGCCTGGATATGTGCCCAAGGTTCCTACCACACCGTTTAAGGACCAGGTAGTGAGCCTGCAAGCGCTGCCCCCGGAGGAGGCAGACCCAGCCCTTTCATTGCTGTGTCCTGTCCGCGCTTTGCGGACTTATGTGGACCGTACTCAGAGTTTTAGATCCTCTGAACAGCTCTTTGTCTGTTATGGTGGTAGGCAGAAGGGAAGTGCCGTATCTAAACAGAGGTTGGCCCACTGGATAGTGGATGCCATCTCCCTCGCTTACCTGAGCCAGGGCGAGCCGTGTCCCCCAGGAGTTAGAGCACACTCCACTCGGAGCATTGCCTCCTCTTGGGCGTTAGCACGCGGCGCTTCTCTTACAGACATCTGTAGAGCTGCGGGCTGGGCGACACCTAATACATTTGCTAGATTTTACAATCTTCGAGTGGAGCCGGTCTCCTCAAGGGTGTTGGGAAACCCCGAGTCATGAGGAAAATCGGTAGGTGTTGTAAACGCTTGCTGCGCCTCTCTCTCTAACACAGAGATCCGTGCGCCTTTTTACTTTGCCAGTCGAGTTCCCCGCTTGGCGAACCCTGCAGAGTTCCTCCGAGGCCCCCACCACCTGACTCAGCGGAGGAGTCAGGCGATGGCCCGTTACGTTGTAGGTATGCCCGCTGGTCATCCCGCGTTCTGGGTATAGGTGCCTGCTATGTGTGATCCCCGCTGGCGATCCCATATGCTCACTCAGCCACGATGTAGTTCCCCCCCTCCGAGGCGGGCTCGTGTCTTCCCTCCCCGCTAACCATCTTCATATGTGCACTCCCCCTTCTCAGGGCTAGTCCATATGCTACTTGCCACCAGGTCTCCCCTCTCCGGGCAGCAGGTGGGCTCCGCAGCGTCCTCCCTATCGGGACTGAACGCTTTCCCAACGTACTGTCGTATCTAAAATTCCTAGAAACTAACTAGGTGTATCTTACGACTCCCCGAAAAATATATCTAAACCAGAAAAGGTAAGTAAGGTAAGTAAGGGCCAGGGGACACGTTGGAGGACTGTGTCTCCAGCGATGTAGGTGCGCTCGTACTGCTGCGTGGCGCGCCCCTCACTGGAGACATGGTAAGGTTCTTTCGTTGTGGCGCTTTCCATAAATTTCCCCATAGTGGAAGTTTTTCCACATAGCATTGAAGTTCCCCTCCCGAAGGGGAACGCTCTGGTTACTAAAGTAACCCTCGTTCCCCGAGGGGGGGAACGGAAATGCTATCTTCCTTCGCCACAACGATTGTCCCTTAGCTGTTGAGTGTGAAAGCCTCTTTAGCTAGAAAAGGATGGCGTTGCTGAGCACATGCTAGCCTTTTATGCCAGGCTGATTGTCATTCAAGACAGCTGTGCACGCTGACGCCGCCAACTCATTGGCATTTCATTGGCCCGTTTTTATACTCTTTCAGATGATTGGATTCTGACGAAATCCCCATAGTGGAAGTTTTTCCACATAGCATTTCCGTTCCCCCCCTCGGGGAACGAGGGTTACTTTAGTAACCAGAGCGTTCCCTAGTTCAAATCCTGTTTAAGCCAGAACATATTTCTTTATGGGGTTTCACATAGGTGATCACATGGTAATATCACACAAAATATCTGAAATGTGTGGTTTTGAAAACTTATTGTAAAACTTTTATATCCCCTTCTGTGCACATGCTTTTTTTCAGATGTGATCACATGGGTTTCACTTGAAATGTTCTAAACAACATTTCACGTGCTCAACGAGTATCACATTGAATTTTAACATGAAGCTATGTTATAAAGCATGTATCTAATAAGTAATTAGATAACAACATTTAGGGTGTGAGGCTGGGAGTGGATTTTATATTTTTATATTAAAGTGCAATCAAATGTTTGTGGTATTTTACAAAACATTTTTACTGATTAATTGAAAATGAAAAATACAAAACCTCTTAAGAAACTCTCATTGGAACTCTCGTTCTAGTTCTTATTCTGGTCACTCAGTCACTCACTATCCTTTGGCTCAGCCACAGCAGAATGAACCGCCAATTACTCTGGCATATGTTTTGTGCAGTGGATGCCCTTCTAGCCCAGGGTGTCCACAGGGTCTTAAAAAGTATAAAAGTATTAAAAAGTTTTAAATGGTATTTTTAAAGGTATAACATTTTGTATCAGTATGTTAAAGTTTGCCTAAATTTGATCTGTTGCTTTGTTTACTGCAGTAACCAAGGCAACACTGTTATTCTGGCTGTTGTAGGCGCCACCTACTGCATATTATTCAGTATATGAACATCAGTAATACCAAATTAGTATTTGAAGAGTTCAGATGCAAAACCCTTTTCTTGCAAATGAGCATTTTGTATCAGGCTCCTCTGATTAGGTTCAGAAGTTTCATTTTGTATGTAATGATAAAGTTATTAGCTAATAAATAAAATACCTTTTTTCAAAAATGTCACTTTAGACAATTCTTTGGTTTTTAACAAGGTTTTCTTTTGCGTCAAAACCAGCTAAATCCACTTTTTTTGCAAAAACCTCTAAATCCATCTTTTGGGACAAGACAGTGTAAATAGTTGAAAAATCAATAAAGATGCCATTACAAAATCATTTTACCAAACATAAAACACTCTACACAAACCACCTAAAATTTACAATATATAAATCAGTCAAGTAAGTGGCGGTTCATTTCGCTGTGATAAACCAGGGAAAAAGCAGAAGGAAAATGAATGAATGAAATCTGTCAAGTAAATGCATTAATCAATAACATTAAAACTGACATTAATTAAATCTTAACAATCTGTTGTCATTTCTGATATTTGAGATTTAGATTTAATGTAAGTAGAGCAATGTAAACATTGCAAACATTGTAAGCTAAGCTTGGTAGATTCAAATAATGTAGTGTAAAAACACTGTGAAGCATTAATATCTGTGCATTGCCCATTAATATAAAAAGCTTATCAGATGTATAGATAATATGAAGTAATATATATAATGTTTAATTTTATACATTATATTTATCTTTTAAAAAATAGCTTCAATTAGCAAATAAAACACAAGGTGGGCCTACTGGGCAAAAAGGGGATGTCTCAGACAATTTTAGAAGTTGTCATTCATTCATTTATTTTCACCATACTTAAGGTCTTGGTCTCTTGTGTATCCTCATAGCATCCATGTGGGATGAAAGAACAGCATCTTAACTGTCTTTCCTGAAACACAGTTGCCGTTTAATGTATAGTAAATCGGACTCATTCAAAGTAGCATTGCTGTGCAAAAAACCTTATGAATGCATGCTACACTTCCGACTGTACATTGTGTTTTCCTTTTCTTGATAATTTTTCTTATAAGTTTTGAGGTAAGGGACTTTTTTGTTTGCCATTCACTGACAGTCGGACAGATCGCACACCACACACCAGCTGATTGGTGGAGAGGAGACAGAGTAATGAAGCCAATTATGCTATGGGGATGGTTAGGAGGCCATGATGGACAGAGGCCAGTGGGCAAATTTGGCCAGGATGCCAGGGTTAAACCCCCACTCTTTGAAGAACCTCAGTTTAACGTCTCATCCAAAAGACGGCGCTTACTGAGCAGTATACTGTAGAGTCCCCTTGACCAGGGGCAGACTGGGACAGCATTTTCACCCGGGAAGAGTCATTGCAGATCGCGATGTTTATGAAAAGCGGGTTGGGGAGGGAGTGGCATGATGTTTATGATAAGCAGGGGGGGTGGGGAGAAGCGCGATGTGTATGAAAAGTGTGGGTTAGCTGCTGGCTAGCTTTCTGCAAATATACTGTAAGTTTTATTGTCCCCAATGTTACAGGTTGAATCCTAAAGTGGCGATGAGACCTTAATGTTTAGCAAAAGTCTTAAAAAAGGTCTTAAAAGGTATTGAATTTCATTCTCTGATTCCTGTATATACCATGTAGCCACATTCCAGCACACTGGAGCACACACACTGAAGAGTACACTACCTTGTGATCACCCAGTGCTGGGAAAAACCCATTCACACTAGGAGCACTAGAAGAGAACATGCAAAGTCCACACAGTAATGCCTCCTGGCCCAGCTGTGACTTGAACCTGTGACCTTCTTGCTGTGAGACAACAGTGCAAACCACTAAGCCACTGTAAGGCCCAATCCCAATTCTATTTTTGTACCCCTACCCCTTCCCCTTCCCCTTTGGCCCTTACAACCGAGCGTTAAGGGGAAGGGCTTCAAAACTTACCCCTAAGAATTGGGACAGCACTTCAACACCTGCACACGTCATCATATGTCATCGCGATCTCTTGCTTCATATGAGATCAGACGATCGCGACTGGTGTAGTTATTCCAGTTCTGTTATTTTTTGGTATTTATCTTCAGGAAATCACTGAAGGCATATATTATGTTATCATAATGATATAATGTGGCAATTAGATCGTAACTGTACTGTGCATTTACACAGTGGCCATATTCATCTGTGTAAACACACGAAAACAACATTAACATTATCCCAGACACTGTAAAAAGCTCATTTTCAGCCACTAGACTTTTCTGGCAGGGTATTCGAGTGTCATCGAGTGTCAGAATGATTTTTTGGATAATTTGTGCTGCAAACAATCCAGTCATTTTTTTATTTGATTCTTACAGACTGGCCATTTACTACCTGAATTCTGTGTCAGAGGCCTACCAGAACTCCAACAACGAGCTAAAAAAGAAAATGCAGATGGTTAGTAGTGTTAATGTTGGGGCAGTGTTTGGGGTAGCACATTACAAGTAACGTGAACTACGCAATAATATTACTTTTCTAAGTAATGAGTAAAGTAATGCATTATTTAAAAAAATAAGTAATAATATTTGAGTTACTTTTTTGAAAAGTTACTTTTTAGTTTAATTAATTAGCTTTTAAAAAATAAATTGCTAATTTAAAATTAAAGTAGTCACAATGAATCACAGTCAATGAGAGAATGTGTTTATTATTTTGAACGCATCAAAGAAAAGGAAAAGGGGATTGTAGTCTCAATTGACAGGGATTTTACTTAAGACAAATAGTACAAAAGTAGCAAACACATTGCTTTAAGCTTTCAATAATCTGTATATATGGCATAACTCTGGGGTCAGAAAGATCTCAGTTTTTTTAATGGGTAAATGAAGGTGTAGGTTAGACAGTGTGTTGTTATTTCAGAGCTCTATTAAAAAAAACAGGAAAAAAAAACGTTTGAAAGTTTTAAAGAGATTAAAAACTGAAAGAAGGTAATAAAAAGTAACACAAAATTAACTCAAAATTAACATAATGCATTACCTTAAAATGTAACTAAGTAAAGCAACTAGTTAATTTTAGTGGGAGTAACTCAACATTGTAATGCATTACTCTTTAAAGTAGCTTTCCCCAACACTGTGTTGGGATACACAATAATTCATGAAAAGTGCTAGATGGCAGCAATTAGTCACAATCTGTAACTCTTTACATTCCTTTCTAGGCAAGAGATGAGGAGAAGAACAGACGGAATAATAAAGACAGCACTAACCAAGTGATGAAAGACCTAGAAGATCTGCTTCCTAATCGCCCTCCAACGCCTCCTTCCCCTCGAGAGAATATCGCAGGTGAGCATTACATTAAATGTTATATTACTCGATACGTTTATTTATTCATTAAATATATTTAGCCGTTTTCTGAAAAAAACATTGCCATTTCACACTGTTAAAATAGACTAACACTTATTCATTCATGAATGATGAAATCACCTTTCTGTTCAATTTGTCCCTTGTTTCCTCAGAAAAAAACCAGGGCCAGGGTGGAAAATCACCAAAAGTTAAACCAGGCACAGCTGGCGGTGTGCATCTGCAGAAAGATGTATCACTTGCATCAGCCAATCCTAACGCCCGGGGGCCTGTGACACGAGCGCCAGGCCCCAGGGGTCCTGGACCTCTACCTGGCCAACCAGGGGCAGGTAGGGGTCAAGGTCCACCCCCTAGACGACAGTAATGTGTGATATTATTTGTTGCCACCCCCTAGACGACAGTAATGTGTGATATTATTTGTTGTGTCCTGTTTGTCTGTACACTATTTTTTTTTTCTAGAGAAAGTAATATTTAAAATGATTAAATAACATGCTGTTAAGCATTTCAGAAAAAAATGTAAGCAATAAATATCACACTTTTCCTACTGTAAATTGTATATCACATACATACAGTAGCCCCAAAAATAATTTGGACACTCAGTCTAATATAAAAACGGTTGAATTTAATTGCATTAGATATCGACTAAAAGATCAATCGGCATCCTTTCTCAAAAATTCTCATCTTTAACTTTACTGAAGCAATTTTGCAGTGACTACCTGACTAAACTGTGTGTTTTTTAAGATATAATAATAATAATAATTCCTTACATTTATTATTGTGCTTTTCTGGCCACTCAAAGCTTTACACATAGGGGGGTGTGGGGGGGGGGGGGGGGGGGGGGATCTCCTCATCCAACACCAGTGTGCAGCATCTAACTGGAAGCCATTTTGCACCAGACCACACACCACACAACAGCTGATTGGTGGAGAGGAGACAGAGTGATTAAGCCAATTATGATATGGGGATGGTTAGGAGGCCATGATGGACAGAGGCCAGTGGGCAGATTTGGCCACAATGCCTACTTTTTTTCATCCTGGGATTTTTTAATGATCACAGAGAGTCAGGACCTCGATTTAATGTCTCATCGAAAAGACGGTGCTCAATGAGCAGTATAGAGTGCCCGTCAATATACTGGGGCATTAGGACCCACACAGACTGCAGGTTTGGCACCCCCTGCTGGCCTCACTAAGACCATTCCCGGCAGCAACCTAGCTTTCCCATGTGGTCTCCCATCCAGATACTGACCGGGCGCAGCCCGGCTTAGCTTCAGTGGGCAACCATGTGAGAGTTGCAGAGAGCTAGCTGCCAGTTTATAAAGTTAACTATAAACATATTACAGTATACTACGCTTGGACATCCATGTGTCCAAATATTGTATGTCTTCATAACAAGGAGTATATTTGTTGTGTTAGCACACACACACACACACACACACACACACACACACACACACACACACACACACACACACACACATAGCTATCTTTATGGCAACTTTTCATAGATTTGATAATTTATGTACTGTATAAACTGTATTCACCTTATTCTCCGCGTACGAGCGGGCGCAGCCATTTGAATCATTTTGGCTCGAGACTTCCGGTCTCATTCACTTCCATTCATTTTTAGACGTTAAAAACAGCTCGTTCTGCTGCTTGATGTTGCAAACTGAGGTTTTCTTATTATATTATTCTATTTTGTCTGTATAATCATGCAAACACTTGTTTGTAGAGCGAGTAATTTGACCGTTTTCAGCCGTTTATTATTCCTAGTCATTTCTCCCATAGGCAACTGAATCGGAAGTTCTGAAACAATCGCAAAAAACGAGCGCACTTCCGCATTCAAGAATAAGGTCAATACTCTAACCCCCTACCACACACTGACCCATAAATCCAACCCTTACAGGAAACAATTTTAATAATATAATATTATTACATATTAAATATTTCATTTGGTTTGATTTATGTGCTGCTTTCTTCATAGGGACCAAAAATGCTCTCACTTGGTCAAAATTTACTGGTATTTTTAAACTTGTGGAGACATTTGATCACCACACTGTGAGAAATACAAAGTAACAAAGTACACACACAAACAGTTTGCTTCTTAAGTGTGCATTTTTTTTTCATAATAAATGTTTGACATTTAGCTGTCTAATGCAGTGACATTTATGTATTTTTAATTGTGTCTTTAGTGTCTAAATGCTCTTTGTGGCTGCTGTACTGTATGTGTTATATCATGCATAGAAATAAATTCACTACACTACATGTACCTGCTGTATTACTGAACTTACAATGTATTGTTGGTTTATATTAAATCCAACGAATGGCAATTCTTCAGTAATTTCATTAAAGATAAATTATTCAGTCCCACTAAACAAGCACCCAAACTGTTTGCGAATCGTTTTGAATTCTTCATTTGCATATGATATTTGTAAAGTTTTATAGATTTATTTTTTCTGCATTTTATCATTTTGTCTTTAGAAGCCTATTTCAAACGTTTGACGTTCTTATATTAGATAGCATTAGGTCTTAGATGTCAATTTGGAATGCTGTATTTATTTATTTATTTTTATTGTATTATTTAATTTTTTAAGTAAACGTGAGGAGGACACACCCCTGCAATACATGAAGATTTTTTTCTAGAATGCATTCCAATACAGTATTAGTTTACATGACAGTAAAACACAAGCTAAATGAACAAAGTACCAAATGTGTTTTTGTATCAGCACCATGATACACACACACACATGCACATTACAAAAATGCTTTTGTCTTGTTTCTAGTCCAAATATTTAAATTGTGTTTTGTTTTCAGAAAAAAATACATCAAAATTAAATGAGTTTTTTCTTAAAACAACTAAATAATCTACTTATGCCATTGGCCGACTATTTTGCTATAGTTTTTTTTATTTCTGAAAACAAACCAATATTTTATATGTATCTAAAAATGCTTCTTAATTTAAAAATCCAAGAATATTCTAAGTAATAAAAGCATTTTTGCAGGTCTCAAGTAAACTATTACATTTTGATGAAGCATCTGACTTACAGCTGAAAACTGACAAAACTGAATATTTGTGACTGTCTAATTTTAAGAACATTATTGTGACAATGACCGATTGATTTAATTCTAGCTATTTCAATCCTTTAGCTTCCACTCCAAGTAAAAGTTTTTTTCTTGACACAGAATCAATTTTGAGTTTAATTGTTTTAACGATAACATACAGTATATGCAAAATGTTAACCACCCAGTTACAATGCCAGTTAAAGGTTTCAATGAAACAGCACCAGATTAATTACTGTATTTAGTTTTCTCCATGACACTCCAGATGGCGCAGGCTTTACATGCAGTCTGAAGAAACACTGTATTTGTAGAACAAGCTTTTTGGCCACTGCTAATTCTCTAGCCATTGAGCTTGCTCTCTTATCGTTTATTTATTCTTGTTCATTGCCATTTGTTAGATAGTTGTGCACTCATATTGCATATTCTTTGCACATACTTTCTTTCTTTCTATGTGAACATTTAAAATAAATACTTGTTCATGAATACCTGTATAAGGCAAAGTATTGTCTGGTCATTTGCATTTGTAAATGTACATCTTCTCCTGTCATTCAGACCTGTCACATATTCCAAAGAAATGAGGGCTAGTAATCAGGTAAATTAGTTAAATAATGATATAAATTGAAACAGGTGATGTCAACAGGTGATTGTAATTATGATTTGGTACAAAAGCAGCATCCAAGAAAGGTCTAGTCCTTTAGGAGCAAAGATGGGCCAGTTTGCCGACAAATAAGTGAGAAAATTATTAAAGTGTAAAAAAACAATGTTCCTCAAAGAAAGATAAAAAGACATTTGGTTATTTCACTTTCAGCAGTGCATAACATAGCTAAAATATTTAAGGAATCTGGAGGATTTTCAGTGCATGATGGACAAGAGCGCAAGCCTAAGCTAAACAACTATGATCTCAAGAATCATCATTCATCTATAAGTGATATCACCAAATGGGCTACTTTGGCACACTTTTGTCAAGTACCACAATGTGTAGTTACAACCACCAAAGCCAGTGAAAACTGTTCTGTGCCAAAAGGAAGCCCAATGTTAACAGTGTCCAGAAGCACCGTCAACTTCTCTGGGCTCAGAGGCATCGCACATGGACCATCGCACAGTGGAAATGTGTACTGTGGTCAGATGAGATAGTATTTCAGGTATTTTTTGGAGAAATGGACGTCGTGTGTTCCCATCAAAAGAAGAAAAGGATTCAATTCAATTAAACACTACTTTATTTCTATAGCGATTTTATAATGTAGATTATGTCAAAGCAGCTTAACATATAAGATTACAGCAAATTGAAACTGTGTCAGTCCAGTTTTCAGAGTTAAATTCAGTTTAGATTAGTTCAGTTTGGTTTAATTTTCACAGCTGAAAGTCCAAACACTGAAGTGCAAATCCATTGATGCGCAGCTCCACAAGTCCCAAACCATCCAAGCCAGTGGCGACAGCGGCAAGGAACAAACCTTCACCAATTGACGATAGTGAAGGAAAACAACCTCGAAAGAAACCAGGATCAGTTGGGCACGACCATTTCATCTATGGCCAAACTTCTTGTGCAGAGCGCCAAAGGTTGGAGAAAGCTGGACGTCCATCGTGGAGAAGCTGCAGGAGGGGAGGTCTCTGGCTGGTCTACAGGCTAGACCTTCAGGATCAATGCGAAGACTCGTCTGTCAGTGGTGGTCTTACAGGAATCAGTCTCATGCTCTCCACTTCTCCATGACCACCACAGCAGCTGCTCAGGATATGGGCTGGTCCAGGATTATGGAAACCTTGAGAATAATTAAAACAGACCAACAAAAGTGCAGATGCCGTTCAAATTATAATGTCTTTTGGGAAGTGTTCCCGGCTCCGGTTGCCCTAAATAATGCAGACTAACAATCCTTTAGAGGATTTCAAAAGCATTTGTGTTTTATGTGAACTGATAGATTGTGCTAGAACTGTGCTAGGAAGGCTGTTCCCGAGTTTAGATGCCAGATATGAGAAAGATCTACCACCTACAGAGGATTTTGATATTCTAGGAATAATCAAGTATCCAGAATTAATTGAGAGTAGTGGACGACTGGACGTGAGGAGTTATAATACACCAGGCGCTCCCTCAAATACTGGGGAGCTAAGCCGTTCAGGGCTTTGTAGGTAGTCAATAAAATTTAAAAATGAATACGATATTTAATAGGGAGCCAATGCAATGATGAAAGAACTGGAGTAATATGATCCTATTTCTTTGTTCTAGATCAGGGGTTTCAACCGCCCAGCCTGTGGCCTATTTACAGCCCGCCCTTCTCCCTCCGGCCCGCAACTAGTGTCAAAAATATAACGAGATTCGCCCTACCCCAAAACATATGTTTTTGAATCACTATCATTGTTGTGCTGGCGTGTATAGCCACTTGTGGTTTTGACCCCCCATTTATTGGACATTTATAGTACTGCATTATACATTCATTCATTTTCTTTTTGGCTTAGTCCCTTTATTAATCTGGGGTCGCCACAGCGGAATGAACTGCCAACTTATCCAGCATATGTTTTAGGCAGCGGATGCCCTTCCAGCTGCAACCCATCACTGGGAAACACCCATACACACTCATTCACACATATACACTATGGACAATTTTAGCTTACCCAATTCACCTATACCCCATGTCATTGGACTTGTGGGGGAAAACAGAGCACCCGGAGAAAACCCACGCGAGCGCGGGGAGAACATGCAAACTCCACACAGAAATGCCAACTGACCCAGCCGAGGCTCGAACCAGCAACCTTCTTGCTGTGAGGTGACAGCACAACCTACTGCATCACCGCGTCGCCGTACTGCATTATATTATACTGTATTTCAGTTTTACTTTTGTTTTTTCTCAGCATGCGTTCGAGAGTAACAGATAAGCATATTATTTCTGTGGCTGATTTAAACATTAAAATAAATGTGCGTAAGTGCTCTATTTTTACTAAAACTTAATTTTTGTAAATATTTAATGGTCATTTGATTATTACCAATTTTATACCACCTGTATTTTGTTGAACAAACACTTTTTCATGGCTCACACGTTATGCGAGTGGTGTGACAAATATGCTAATATTTGATTCAAATTGTCTCATTTAATAGATTTTCCTCATATGCGTATTGAGATTTGTTTTATAAAACTATGTAGATTTTACTGCTGGTTGAATTGAACATGTTAAAATAAATGAGAATATACTGTATACTTACTTTCCCCCTCTTTGCTGTAGTTTTGCAAAAAAGAATGATACTAGGAAGAACAATTGCCAGTAAAGTCAGTAAAGTTACCCAAACTGATTCTTCTGTTCTTGTAATATCTGTTAAAAAATTGGTAAAGCAACAATTGGTTGGGGCAGAATAATAATATTTATTATTATCAGTATTATGACTATTTAATTGTCAAAATGCTCATTTAAACAGCCATAGATATATTTCAGCAGTTGTGTAAAGCCAAAAAACTGTGATTTGCATTATCACTGGTGACAGGTAATGCTTGAAATATAAACACCAGGCCTGTTGTCCTAGATGCATCAATTATGTCTCTTTTTTTCTTGTGCTTGAATGTTAAAACGGTTCTCCTATGAATTGTCAGTCACTGAAATGGCCCCCCGCCAATTTGAGTTTGAGACCCCTGTTCTAGGTCATCTAGACTGTTACCAGCAGTAAACAAAACAAGTCCAAAAGTCAGGGTCTGTCATGGTAGGGGATTGTGTCGGTGCCCTTGGCAAAGGTAGCATCCCAGAACGTAACCCACATTCCCCAAAAAGGGAATGGATATGTCTGTCTTCAATCTATGGGAGATTACTAGATGACCAATCACTCTGAAGAAGAAAACGGGCCAATGAATACCTTTGAGTTGGCAGAGCTCAGCTGAAGAGTCTCAGAAGAGCTGAACACACAGCTATCAGCTGCAGACATACTTCCCCATTCCCTCTTCGAGGAACGTGGGTTACATTCGTAACTGGGATGTTCCCCTTCAGTGGGAACTTCAATGTGTGTCTTTACATTATCTGAGAGTGTATGGAAAGCACCACAGCAACTGAGCCCATCACGCCCCTGATGTGAAGTTTGCCAAGCAAGCATCACCAAAGGCGCAACCTTCCAACATCCCCTAGGTTCTTTAATTACCATAATATGGGAATAATTTTGAATGTAGAATTTGGGGTCATTAATGTGCTTTTACCTAGCTAATTGTAGTCTAGGGATTTTTAAATATGACAGTACGTTGGGAAAGTGTGCCAGTGCCCAAAGGGGGAGGATGCTACGGAGGCCACCTGCTACCCAAGGGGAGACTTGGTGACAATATGAACATATGAGCAAGCCCTATCCCAGGGAGTGCAACATATGATAAGCTGGTTAGTGGGTAGGGAAGACAGGTGTCCGCCTGAGATGGGGGAACACTCCTTGGCTGAATGACTATATAAGATCACCGATGGGGATCACACGTACCTGGCACTGATCCCCCTGTCATGTGCTGGGGGCCTTAGATGAACTCTCTAGGGTTCACCAGACGGGAAAGATTATAAAATCTTGTAAATGTGTTAGGTGTCACCCAGCCTGCAGCTCTACAGAATCAGGCGCTGCATACTCATGCCCAAAAGGAGGTACCACTCTTTTAAGTGTGCTCTCACTTCCAGGGGACATGACTCACCCTGGCCCACCCAAGCGAGGGCGATGGCATCAACTATCTAGTGGGCCAAGCTCTGCTTTGATATGGCACTTCCCTTCTGCTGATCATAACAGAAAAAGAGCTGCTTAGAGATGTATGCTCTAAGTGCGGTCACTTGAAGCGCAGTGTGCAGACAGCAATGAAAGGGCTGGGTCTGCCTCCTCCACAAGCACCGCTTGCAGGTTCATTACCTGTTCTAAAAGGTGGTGGTAGGAACCTTTTGCACATAGCTGGGTCGGGGTCTCAGAAAAACGTGAGAGTAGGCCAGTTTAAATACCTGGCATGATTTGCTGACCAAACTGCCACCAGAATCCTAACCCTCCTGATTGATCTTGATCGACAGCAATGCGACTTGCAGAGCTGTCTTCATAGACAGAAATCTTAGAGATACCGAACTGAGTGGCTCAAATGGACCTCATTGTAAACCATTGAGGCTGCAGAGAGATCCCAAGAGGGCATAAGAGGAGGTGGGATGGATTAAACCATCTCGCGCCATTCGAGAACCAACTGATGAGGTTATGCTTTCCTAGCGCCTCTTCACAGAGAGCAGAGATGGCAGCATGTCAACCTGCAGTGTGGAGGGTGACAGCCTATGCTTCAGCTATCCTGATGGAAGATAACACACCACTGATGTGGCATGTCCAGGGTTCTTCTCAGAGAGAAGTGCTCCACACAGCGAATAGACTACACATCAGAAATGGCATGCCTCATACAGGGTGCTCTAACCTCAGTATTGGTGTTAACCACTGAACTGGTAGGTCACCTAAGGCTTCTGCGCTCTGTCTAGAAACCACCCATGACCTGTCCCGGAGAAAGGAAGGGCTTCCTTCTGGGATTTTATCCGGGAGTGCCCTCACGAGGAGTGTAAGTTTGGAAACTCGGGTCCGGTTGGTCCACAGTGGCACAACGAGCAAGACAACTTGCAGTTGCATGCTTGATACACACAGCCCCTTAGCCCATACTGAAAGCATCTGTCAGAGTGAAAGTATAACTGGACACTTGTTTTAAGGGCATTCAGGCCCTTATGTGGAGAGCTCAAAGGGGAGGACCCTGTACTGCCATGCTTGGTCCTCGACACAAAACGGACAAATTTTATGAGGCGGGAGAGAACGAGACATGGGTGCAAGCATCCGTCAGATCTATAACTGCAACAAATACCATAGACGAACGCACTGGGGGATACATTTCTGCATGAGCATCTTGACCAGTTTCCTGAGCAGATAACAGGTCAAAACGTGCAGATAGTATTGAATATAACCCACAGCTCTCTGAGTACAATGAAGTATCGGGGTAAATCTTCATCTTGGCTGGAGGGACTGGCTAGATTGTATCCTTCGCCAGGAGGAAAACAAAATCCTCACGTGAGACAGGGGTGGCATGGCGATGATCGCTTTAAATATACACACATGAACTCGAGAGGTCGATGATGAATTGAATTGCATAACCAAGTCTGACCGTTCGAATGAGCCACTCGTGTCTTCTGGCACCCCCAGAGCCTGTGGCGATGTGCACCAAAGCTGGGAGTTGGAAGGCAACGTGCTTTCACACCTGGAGGGAGAAAAATCCGCTCTTTCTTGGATCGCTACATTGATCTGCAGGGGAAATCTCCGGCCCTACACCGGGGAAAGAACGGTCCTCTTCCTGTCCAAGTGGCCCACCTCAGGGTCACTTTGCGATCTAACTACCAGACTTAACAGTGACCTGGGACAGGAGCATCAACGTGGAACAGGCTGTGATGGTGGAGCGATCTTGGAGCCACGGGAAGAACGCTTTTAGCAAGGAACAGCCAGCGCGGATGAGCCGGCGGGGTAGCAGTCTTCCAAGTCCATCAAGAGATAACCTGCCCCAGCATGAAGCTGATCTCTCACCACCGATGACTCCAGGGTAAAGTCCCAAACAATGTCGCTGAATAGTCCTGCCTGAGATACGGGCATGCCAAGAAAGTGAGCTTTGTCTGCGTAGCGCATATCTACCAGGGAAAGACAAGAGTAGCATTTCCAGACCACTGTGTGGCCATTGTCCTCCCCAGGGCATGGGCAGAAAAGTACATAGGAATTTTGGAGTACAATATGCTGCCTTCTTTTCCAGGGACACTCATGAATATTTTTACAAGAAAATGCAAAACTACATTCTGCACACATTACAAAGTCCTGGCTGCAGAGGAAGAGGATACAGGTACTTGACTGTGTCTCCAATAGAGAATGTCCTTGTACTGTTGCCTACCTTAAGACTTGTTTGCAGGTAGCATGGGAAAAAATTACACCTCAAAGTCAATTAAAATTATTAGATTTTTCTATATGCAATTTATTCTTATTTCAAGATATTTTCCTCTGGAAAATGCATCTAACTCTGTAATGATGCCTGATGATGATGGGTGATGTGAGGGGTACCCTCTATATCCCAAGATGTCCCAAGTATGTCCCAGAACATTCATAATTTTGTGCTGGACACTCAAATCAATGTACTTTTCCAGAACAAAAAAAGCACATACTTTTAGGATGTAGTATAAGTATATGAATTGGGACACTAACAAGGACTAAAAGAGGGCTAAACAAGGACCACGCAGCAGGCACCCACACAAAGACGTCTCCATCAGGGGTCCATTCTTAGTACCTCACTTAAATGATCTAAGATGAATTGGCAGATCCTAGATCTTTTAATCTTGATAACTGATTTATGGTAAATTTGGTTTTATAACTGATTTCACGAATCAGATTAAAATGTCTGGATGAACTGGTCTGAGATCGCTGCTTGTGTTGTGAAGTCATGATCAGTGATCATGATCAGCAATGCAACAATTGGCTCAGCGACGGCACAGCAGCATAATGACATCATTCGATTAATATTAAATTATCCATGAGAGCAAAATTACATAAAATCTGTAGTAAACGGTTTGTTAAATATGATACGCAATAACTTTCCACATTTGTTGTGGGCTGCAGGCTTTACACTTTCATGTGTCAAGAGTAGCAATTTATTTAGTTTATTACTTTATTTAGTATTTTTTTAGTAGGCATAATCATAAGACATAACCCCATGACAGTTTTTGTATTTCTATTTTAGAGTGTGGGGATTACATAACAGTTATATTTATAAATTTTAATACAATTATTTGATTTTTTTATTTTTTTACTTTTTTAAATTTTTCTAAATGATGTTTAACAGATTCAGGAAATTTTCACAGTATTTCAAGAGTTCACACTTAGCTCATGATTTATCATGTAGTTGTTTGGCGTGCTGTCTTGGGAGAGAGCCCTGAGCTCAAGGGATCCTCGGGCCCAGGGCTGCCCCCTTTCACATGGCGAGGGGAAATTGAGCTCTGGTCAATCTCAAACTCCCCAAAAAGCAAATGATAAGCGCTCGGGACAGCAGCCGCATATTTACAACGGGAACTCCCCAAAGTGCAAAGAAAAAGTGCTATATCCGGCTGCTGGATATAACGCAAAGAGTTGGTGTGGGTGGGTGGGGATAAGCTTTCTAGGGAGTGTGTGAAGGCCAGGGTAGCTCTGGTGGCTATGAAATGAACATAGAAAGCTAAGTTTGACTCCTGCGGGAGTCTGAGTGTGCCTAGGAGTGTAGGTGGGGGAGACTCATGGGAGAGTTGGGGCTTAAGTGGGGCTTCTGCGGGAGTCAGTGCTTAAGAGAAGGTTTGTGAGAGGTGATAGAGAAGAGTGTGGAGTTGGCTGATTAAGAGGGAAGAGATTTGGCAGCAGAAACATTCAACGCTGCCGGGGGTAAAGAAAGGGGAGAGAAGCTGGAAGAAACATAAGTATGCTATATAATTACTGTATGGAATATACAACTATACAGTATGCATCAGAAGCACTCAATGCTGGCAGGTAGCTTGACACTGGCATGGGAAAAGAAAGGGGAAAGCAGCTGGAAGTAACACAGATATAATATACAAACAATACAATATATACATGAAACATACTAGTGGACTACTATGCTTAATAAATGCACTTAAGCTGCGAAAGCACTTGACGCTGGCAGAAAAAATAAATGGGAGGGAGACTGGCTGTAAGTAACCCCAAAATGCTATACTATTACTATACAGAATATACAAACTATGCAATAAAAAAAGATACTAATGCAGCGAGACCCCACGACGCTGGCAAGGGGAAAGAAAAGGGAAGAGCTGTTGGAAGAAACATGGTTACTATGCAAAATACAGAATATAATAAACATGAAATGCTAATGAACTACTATGCAGAATAAACAGGTTAATGCCAATACTGGTGAATAACTATACAGATTAAATAAACTGATGCAGAGGATTCACTCGACGCTGGCAAGGGAAACAGGAAGGAGAGGGCGATAGGTGAGGCCTTTGCAAGAGCCAAAGCTCGTATCGACCCCTGAGGGAGTCGGAGCTTAGGGTGATGTTAAGGTGGAGAAAGGAGGTTGGATGAGAGTAAAAAAGGTAAGGAGTAAAGAGCTGGGAGAAAACAGCAGAAGCACTCAACGCTGGCAAGAGGAAAGAAAGGGGAGAGCTGCTGGAAGAATCGTGATTATGCAGAAATACACAACATAATAAACAAAACACTAATGGACTACTATGCAGAATAACTCAATGTAGACATTTGGTGAATAACTTTATGGAAAATAAATAAACTGGTGCAGCCGAAGCACTCAACACTGGAATGGGAAAAGAAAGCGGAAGGTAGCTGGAAGTGACACAGATATACAGTACTATGCAATTAATATGTGAAAGACACAATATAAGACATATAAGATAATAGTAAACTACTATGCAGAATAAATGAATTAAAGCAGCGGAGGCACTCAACGCTGGCAAGAAAAAAAAGGGGGGGGGGAGCAGCTGTAAGTAACACAAATATGTTATACGATTACTATACAGAATATACAAACGATGCAATAGGAAAGATACTAAATGAGTGGGAGCACACAACGCTGGCATGGGGAAAGAAAAGGGGAGAGTCTGAGCTTAAGGTGACGCTAAGGTGGAGCAAGGAGATTAGATTAATGTCTAAGGCAAGGGGTTAAGACCTGGGAAGGAACAGCGGAAGCACACAACGCTGGCAGGGGGAACAGAAAGGAGAGGGTGAAAGGTGAGGCTCTTCCCAGAGCCAAATCTCATGTTGACCCAAGCAGGAGTCTGAGCTTAGGGAAATGCTTAGATGGAGCAAGGAGGTTAGATGAGAGTCAAAGACAAGGGGTAAAGAACTGTGAGGGAAACACTGGAAGCACTCAACACTGGCAGGGGGAACGGAAAGGTGAGAGTGAAAGGTGAGGCTCTTGCGAGAGCCAAAGCTCGTGTTGACCCCTGCGGGATTCTGAGCTTAGGTAATGCTAAGATGGAGCAAGGAGGTTAGATGAGAGTCAAAGGCAAGGGGTAAAGAGCTGGGAGGGAAACAGCGGAAACACTCAATGCTGGCAGGGGGAACAGAAAGGTGAGGGTGATAGGTGAGGTTCTGCAAGAGCCTAAGCTCAGATTGACTCCTGTGGGAGTCTGAGCCGTAGAGGGGGTTTTCTAGGGATGGACAGATAGATGGCTTTGGCTAGAGGATAAAGGGGTGGCCAAAATTGGGCTGAGAGGTTTAATAGAACTGGCTGGGTTCTTTGAGATGAAAAAGACTGAGGCGAATGTAGGATTTGAAAAGCTTTTTAGAGGACCATTGACCAAGGGTCTGGATCTGATGCTGGCAAAGCCTGTTAATGGCTGCTGTGGTGGCAGTGCTAATTCTGAATGAATGGCTGGAAAATAGTTCGGGAGGGAATCGTGAGAGGTGGAGGACTTTGAGGTGTTTCTGAGACGTGATACTGGACGATTAGTGTCGTCAGTATAAAAAGGGGGGCTGGGGGTTTGATCTTGTGATCACCATAAGTGTAGGTATGCTAGGAGGGTTTGGAGGGGGTGAGTGAGGGCAGGGATGTTGGAGATGTAAATGACATGTCCTTTGTTGAATTGATTTGTCTTTGCAGGAGAAGGAAAACCAATCTTTCCTCATCGAACAAAATTAGATCTGCTATGGTGGGGTGGAGTGAGGGGTTGAGTTTGAATATGTTCCATGCTGTGATGTGTGACTGAAGGGTTCTGAGGGCTACTACTTGGAGGATAAGCAATATGGGATTTGGTGGAGATTATAAAGGGGGTGGCTTAAGATAATGTCGTTTCTGGAAAGGGGGGACAGGCGTTGGGTTGGGGTCCACTTCTGGAGCCAATGACCAGAGTTCTGGAAAGAAAAACTAAAAAGAGTCAGTGATTTGGTTTTGCAACCTGGCACGTGTTCAGCAGACATGATAAATTGTTTTTTGGCTGATGTCCAAATAAGATGTCTTAAAAGCAGCATTAAAGGTTGGTGAGTAGGGATGCCTTTTTTCTATGCATTGTACTGTGTTTCCTTATCACAATGAATGAGAATGCTAGAGGTGGACCATTCATCTCCCTATAGTATGGCGGCAGTAACCATTGGGTACAGTTTGAAGAAAGCTGATGAACAATGGTTTTCTAGAGTGGAAATCGATTGAGGGGGCCATGTGGTGGTGAACCAGTGGCCTCTGAGTAACCTTTGAACCCAATTAATAGGGCAGCACCAGTATATAGACTAATATCTAATGGGGTGTGAACAAAATTGCTGTAGAAGGAACAGCCGTTCCATTGCTTAAGGAAGGCAATCCATAAGCTGAGTTCATTGCGGGTGGGTTTGGTGAGATAAATTGTGTCTTCTAAATCGTGGACTGTGGTAGGGAGCTGGAGGAGGGAAGTTGTAAATAGGTGACCTTGTGGTATAATTTGCATAGTGACATTTAGGTGGCCGGGGATGAATAACAGTACGTGTTTTCTTGAAGTCTGTTTTCTTGAATTATAAGGGAAAGAGAAATGGTTTGGTCAATTTTCACTTTAGGAAGGGTTCGATAGTTGTATTGGGTCCAGCCTTTGCGAGAAGAATACCTAGATTGGCGAAAACCTTTTGGGTGATCTCTAGGTGTTTGGCTGGAAGCGATGTGGGGGGGGGGTCGTGATTAGAATATCATCTAAAGTTTGGATGAGACGGGGGATTCTGAAATTATTAGATAAAATCCATTTGTCTGAGAATTTGCGAGTTGCACTGCTTATGGAACTAATGCATGAAATCTTGAATGGTGAGGCAGAGAATGGTCCAATTATAAAGTGGTTGTCAATCTCTTCAGGGTTAGACCTGAAATGAGAAAGTCAGAAAAATTAGTGTCAGGGTGAGAACGCAATTCTCTAGCAAGGTGAGAAATATTTACAGGAATTGACAGATAATGTTTAAAATTTTTTGGTAGACATTTGTCACCCCACAAGATGGTGGAGGGATGGAGAGCTGAGGATATGGAGCATGGCTTGGCTTGTGATCCTGGAAATACCTCTTGAAGGCAGAGAAGGTGAAGTGATAAGTTTAAATCCTTGTGGCATATTACGATCGGACTTCTATGTTCGATGTGTAGAATATTTTCATTAGCTGGGTAGTTTTCAGAAGTTAAATGGCTATCGGAATTGGCGAGGTTTATTTATCTGTTTATTTATTTCAATTTTTTTATTTTATTTTTTTACTTTGAAAACGATGTTGACATGTAATTTATACTTGAACTGTACTTATTAGAAACTGTGTCAATGGAATGTTTGCTATGGGCTTTACTTTAATCCATGATTAAATAACATTACATTGGGAATCTTAACATGATTAAAATTAGAAGCATAATTGGCCCACTTCATTCACAAAGTCTTTGCAACTGAGTCTGTTCATGAACTATCAAGAGAGAGGGCGGGGTTGACCAAATTACAAGTGTTTATGGCTGTTTCTCAATATGCGTTCTTCAGCGGTCTTGCGTCCTCGTGTTCTCGTGTAACGTCATCATCAGCTGGCAAAGTTCAGTTCCAATACTCAATACCGCAAGTACGGAGGACGCGCAAAACTTCCCAGATGTGTTCTTGATATCAAGGTCACACCGATGCAGACTTGAGCACCGATCTTGCTCTAGAAGTCCCAGAAGTCATTGTGACTGGAGGTGGGAAGTGCAGCATTTTATTTAGATTTATTATTATGCCTGTATCCTCTACGCAGATATGTGTTGTTTTATGTGAAAGAAAACCGAAGACTTATTCAGGCCGTACAGCAAATCATTCAAATTTGGTGTCTATTAAATGTAATTCTGAGACTACTGTAGGGAAAACAGCTAAAACTGTTAAGTTAGCACTTTTAAACATCCGATCACTTAACAATAAGTCACTTTTAGTCAATGATTTTATCAACACAAATTGCCTTGATTTTATGCTTTTAAATGAAACTTGGCTAGATGACAGTTGTAGCGCAGCAGTTCTGAATGAAACAGCTCCTTTAAACTTTGATTATTTGAGTGTTTGCAGAGTTAATAGGAGAGGTGGAGGCATCGCTGCCCTGTTTAAAGATGTCTATGAGTGTAAACAAGTGTCATTTGGTGACTATTTATAGTATAGCACTAAAAGGTGCTCCACGAATTTTACTGATAATTATCTACAGACCTCCAAAATATTCTCCAACTTTTATTGATGATTTTACAGAGTTGTTATCAATAGTAACCTCTGAGTTTGACTATTTTACTATTGCTGGGGATTTTAATATTCACATTGATAATCCAGAAATCAATGCTGTAAAAGAACTCATGAATGTCTTTAACACTTTTGATCTGACTCAGCATGTTCAAGGACCCACACACAATCGTGGTCACACTCTTGATCTACTTATAACTAAGGGTCTACACATTTCATTGACTGTTGTTAAGGATGTTGCACTATATGATAATTTCTGTATTTTCTTTGATATATTGATCACTCCAGCCATTAAAGACAGATCTGTCTCTGTCAGAAAGAGATACATAAATGAGAACACTAGTGAGCAGTTTATGAAGGCCATATCACTAGCACCAAGTATATCTGCAGACTCTGTTGACTCTCTCCTTGATTTGTTTAACTCTAAAGTTAAGAATGTCATAGATGACATTGCTCCTGTTAAAGTCAGGAAGAGAACTGGGATGAAAAATGTGCCTTGGAGGAAAACAACAGCAGTTCTAATGATGAAAAGACAGTGCAGAAAAGCTGAGCGTATGTGGAGGAAGACAAAACTAGTAGTCCACTATAATATCTATAAAGACAGTCTTCATGGTTTTAATGTGAAACTAAAAACCGCTAGGCAGACTTTCTTTTCAAGCCTTATAAACAGCAATCTAAATAATACTCGATTCCTCTTTGCAACGGTAGAGAGACTCATAAAAAAGTACGATTCCCAGTGAACTAATCTCGGAAAGTAAATGTAATGAGTTCGCTCATTTCTTTACTGATAAGATTAATAATATCAGAAAGGCAATCAGCTCATCCAATCAGCCAAATTGTATCGAAGTCAGACAAACTCAACCACAACTTAAGAAATCAGACATTATGTCTGATTTCATGGCAATTAATGGTAAAATCTTAGTGGAGATCGTGCAAAGTATGAAAACATCAACCTGCAGTCCTGACAGGCTCCCCACATCATTCTTCAAAACGGTGTTTAACTGTTTAGAAATTGATCTCCTAAAAATGGTAAATGCTTCACTTCTGTCAGGGACTTTTCCAAATTCACTTAAAACTGCAGTTGTTAAACCCCTCTTGAAAAGAGCAATCTGTATAACACACTATTGAGCAGTTACAGGCCAATCTCAAATCTCCCTGTCATTGGCAAAATCATTGAAAAAGTTGTTTTCAACCAGGTTAACACGTTCTTAAACTCCAAGGGGTGTTTAGACAATTTTCAATCTGGTTTTAGATCACATCACAGTACAGAGAGCGCTCTTATAAAGATAATCAATGATATCCGCCTAAATACAGATTCAGGTAAACTAACAGTGCTGGTAATGCTCGATCTTAGTGCTGCATTTGACACTGTCGATCACACCATACTTCTGGATAGGCTGGAAAATTGGGTTGGGCTGTCTGGGACGGCCCTCAAATGGTTTAGATCTTATCTTGAAGGGAGAGGTTACTATGTCAGTATAGGTGACCATAGGTCGAGGTGGACACCCATGACATGTGGAGTCCCACAAGGCTCAATTCTGGCACCTCTCCTGTTCAACCTTTATATGCTCCCTCTGAGCCAAATAATGAGAAAGAACCAAATCTCCTACCACAGCTATGCTGATGACACTCAGATCTACTTAGCCTTACTGCCTAATGACTACAGCCCTATTGACACCCTCTGCCAATGCACTGATGAAATGAACAGTTGGATGTGCCAAAACTTTCTTCAGTTAAACAAAGAGAAAACTGAAGTCATTGCGTTTGGGAACAGAGATGAGGTTCTCAAGGTGAATGCGTACCTTGGCACTAAGGGTCAAACAACAAAAAATAAGGTCAAGAATCTTGGTGTGACTCTGGAGTCAGATCTGAGTTTCAGTAGTCATATCAAAGCAGTTACTAAATCAGCATACTATCATCTCAAAAACATTGCAAGAATCAGATGCTTTGTTTCCAGTGAAGACTTAGAGAAACTTGTTCATGCTTTTATCAGCAGCAGGGTGGATTACTGTAACGGCCACCTCACGGGCCTTCCCAAAAAGACAGTCAGACAGTTGCAGCTCATCCAGAACGCTGCGGCCAGGATTCTGACCAGAACCAGGATATCAGAGCACATCACACCTGTCCTCAGGTCTCTACACTGGCTCCCAGTTACATTCAGAATAGATTTTAAAGTACTATTACTTGTCTATAAATCACTAAATGGCCTAGGACCTCAATACATTACAGATATGCTTACTGAATACAAGCCTAATAGATCACTCAGATCTTTAGGATCATATAAACTAGAAATTCCAAGAGTTCAGTCAAAGCAAGGTGAATCGGCTTTCAGCTACACCCCTCGCTGCTGGAATCAGCTTCCAGAAATGATCAGATGTGCTCCAACATTAGGCACATTCAAATCCAGACTGAAAGCTGTGCCTTTACTGAATGAGCACTGTGCTACGTCCGACAAATTGCACTTTTACGTTTTTCTCTTCTTTTTCATTCTTTTACAACCTGTTTTAACACATTTTTGTCTGTTTTTATCTGTTTTTTATTATCTGTTTTTATTTTATTTTTTCTTATACTTGTCTCTTTTATTCCTGTTTATGTAAAGCACTTTGAATTGCCACTGTGTATGAAATGTGCTATATAAATAAACTTGCCTTGCCTATTAAAGTTCAGAGATATCACTTATTTACCTCGGGAGTTTTTCTAAAATAAAACGGTGAATATAAACATTACCATGGACATCCTAATAAAGGAATAAACATATTAGGAGTGTTTGTTTGCTGAAATTCATAATAAATTCAGTTTTATTTATATTGTGCAACGTGTATTTATAATGTTTTTATGCAGAGTATATATTTTGAAAAGGGGAAAAACAATAAATTGTTGTATGAATGCTGTAATGTTTAAATAATAATCCATTTAAAACACGTGAAGGTCACTTGACCATCAGGAAGAACGCAGCATCTCATTTCTCACAGGACGTGTTCTCTGTTCTCGTGGTCTCTCGAGTTCGTTCTTCCGAGGACACCTGGCAAAACCGGTCTCCACAAGAACGCAAGTCCGTTCTCTGGAATTGAGAAACAGCCTGCGTCTACAAGATGCTACTTTACTGAACGCACTCCAGCGACTAGTTTGGATGACAGCAGTGTATCCATGGATGTTTATCAACGTTTAAATATGTTATGGACTAATGTTTTATGGATTGGATTGCTTTGATCCTTGCAGTCAAATTACTCCAAGCTCCTAAAATGTTATGGACCTGTGGACAGGCCGGAGGCTTGAGAGGTGGGTTTATTTGCTTTGTTATAATCTCTGGTTGGACACAGTTCATTGGAGGACACTAAAGTCCATGGTGCTTGTGTCTTTTAAAATGGTTTAAATTATTCTAGTCACATGAGTATCGCCTTTCTAAAGATATACAAAATGTTTAGTCTTGTTGGAGAGTAGTTATTTTTTACGAGGCTTAAGACATGGCTATGTACGTTACCACAGGTGGACTGCTAAGAGAGCGGTGAGAGTTGGGCTTCATTGCAGTGGCTGAAGTCTCAAGGAGAGCAGGGCTCTGGATGAAGTTGTAGATGTTTGTTGGTTATTTCCATATTGCTAGGCTAAAAGTGTAATGCTGTAAAAGCTATTTAGAGTTGGAGCTTTTTAGTAGCAGGAAGATTCTTCCATATGAATATAGTTGTAGAAAGGAGATGAGGATATATATATATTGACTTGGGATCCTTTGATTGGAAGATCATGATTTGCTAATGTGAGCCAGCTGGGTCAATCATGAGCACGTGCTCCTCTCGAAATTAGTTTAAAATTAAAATTCACGTCTTGGAGAAAGTCTTATTTTTTAAAATCGACTAGAATAAAAACAGTTTTTAATTTTTTAAACACCATTTTATGGTCAAAATTATTAGCCCCTTTAGGCAAATATTTTTTTTCAACAGTTTACATAACTAACCATCATTATACAATAACTTGCCTAATTACCCTAACCTGCCTAATTAACCTAGTTAAGCCTTTAAATGTCACTTTAAGCTGTATAGAAGTGTCTTGAAAAATATCTAGTCAAATATTATTTACTGTCATCATGGCAAAAATAAAATAAATCAGTTATTAGAGATGAGTTATTAAAACTATTTTAATTTATTATTAATTTAATCTTAATTTTTCATTTGTTTATATATATATATATATATATATATATATATATATATATATATATATATATATATATATATATATATATATATATTATTTTTCCCAGTGTATATAACCACCTTTGTAAGTACGACCTCTGTTTGAAATGACCTGATCTAATCCTGTTTATATAAAATAAACCTGCTCCCGCTCCCTATTTATTGTACTCTCTTCCCTCTTGTATTTGCCAGTTCATTGTTTGTGAGTCTGTGATGTGTTTGTGTCACGGTTGCAGGTTTGTGCGTCATCCGGAGTGTCCGTTTATTATTATTATTTATTATTATTTATTATTATTTATTATTATTTTTCCCAGTGTATATAACCACCTTTGTAAGTACGACCTCTGTTTGAAATGACCTGATCTAATCCTGTTTATATAAAATAAACCTGCTCCCGCTCCCTATTTATTGTACTCTCTTCCCTCTTGTATTTGCCAGTTCATTGTTTGTGAGTCTGTGATGTGTTTGTGTCACGGTTGCAGGTTTGTGCGTCATCCGGAGTGTCCGTTTTGTCACATGAGTTTGTTTTGTTTTGGTCGTCCATATGTATTTGTTATAGTCACGTGTATTTGTTATGTCACGTGTCATGAAAGTACTCAGCTGTTCTGATTATCCAGCCAGCTGAGACTTATTACCACGTCTATATCTGGGCTACGTTTCTATGTTTCATTGTCAGTTCGTTGTGTTTGCTTACGCATTTCTGTCTGTGCTCAGGACTGTGAGGAGTGGCTGTTGGACCCTGTTCGTCTTTCTGTTCCTGCCTTCCTTAGCCCAGTTTCCCTTGTTTTTGTTACGCTTTCCTCACCCTGTCTCAGTTTATTCTGACAGCGTCAAATAAACATTTTACTTGCATTTTGGATCCTTACTGAGTAACATAAACACCCGTGACAAAACGAACTGACCGTATTATGGATCCAGCAAGTATTTCACAGATCTCCGAGTTCATCACACTCAGCGGCGCCAGGATTGATCGGCAGGATGAGGCATTGGCTACCACCGCTCAGGCCATTCAGACTTTGGTCGGCCAGGTTTGCCTGCTCACCACCCAGGTTCAACGGCTGGCTACTGAAGCAGTACAAGGTGAAGCCGCACCAGCTCCAGAAGTGTTACCAGCACCGGTGGTTGCTAGCCGCTCTGTTGAGCCTCGCCTTCCTCCGCCTACCTGTTATGCTGGAGAGCCTCACTTATGTCTGTCTATCTTATCTAAATGTTCCCTTTATATAACGCTGCAACCATCCTTATTCTCCACCGAACAGTCGAAGGTCGCCTTTGTTATCACACTCCTTTCCGGGAGGGCGGCTCACTGGGGGACTACAGCTTGGGAACAATAGCTGCCTTGCTGTTCCACTTTTGAGCTATTCTCTAAGGAACTCAAGAAGGTGTTTGATCGTGCTGCTTCCGGGAGAGAGGCCACACGTATCCTCACAGAGCTCCGTCAGGGGAATCGGATTACTCTATCGAGTTCCGGAGTTTGGCTGCCGAATGCGGCTGGAATACGGAGGCCCAGTGGGATATGTTCCTGCACGGATTGTCGGACCGTCTTCAGGACGAGATTTACACACTGGACCTTCCTAAGACTCTGGATGAGCTAGTGGATCTGGCAATCTGTGTGGACACCAGACTGCTTCGCAGAGCTAGCCGCACGCAGGAGGAGAGGTTTGCGGGTCCAGTTTCTAATCCTCCTGTTTTAGCTATGGCGGTGGAAGCAAGTAATGATGACCCGGACCCAATGCAGGTGGGCAGATCTCGCTTGTCCGTGCAGGAGAAGCGCCGACGGAGAAACGAGGGACTCTGCCTTTACTGTGGTGGCGCGGAACATCGCGTGGTTTCTTGCCCGGTAAAAGACAACGCCCATCAGTAGGTAAGAGGTTACTGATGGGTGAAATCAATCTGGAGAAACCCTCTACGGCGGCTACCTTACTGCCCATTACGCTGTCATGGGGATTCGGAACTCAAAACACCCATGCCCTTATTGATTCCGGGGCAGAAGGGAATTTCCTTGACTCTAGTTTTGCTTTCAGTTTTGGCTCTTTCCCAACTCATTGCAGTACGCGCCCTCAGCGGGCTTTCTCTTCCCACCATCACTCACTCCACTAAACCCATAAAACTCATTACGTCTGGAAATCATGTTGAACATACATCACAGACTGTTCTAACACACCGATGGTTTTAGGTCAACCTTAGTTGGTTCTCCATAAACCTCATATTAATTGGGGTCTCAGCACGATATTTTCATGGAGTGAGAACTGTCACGAGTCTTGTCTTTCGTCTGCTCATTCTGCTGTGTCTTGTTCTGTGTTTCTGGAGGAGCGCATGGAGCTGTCAAACGTGCCCCGTAAGTACCTCGACCTGAAGAGAGTGTTCAGTAAGTCTCGGGCTGCTTCTCTTCCTCCTCATCGTCCCTATGACTGTGCTATAGACTTACTGCCAGGTACCTCTCCGCCTAAAGACAAGTTATACTCTCTTTCTGTTCCTGAGAGGGAGGCCATGGAGAAATATATTTCTGATTCTCTAGTGGCCAAGATCATCCACCCTTCTTCTTCACCGGCGAGGGCGGGGTTTTTTCGTGAAAAAGAAAGATGGGTCTCTTCGACCTTGCATAGATTATCGGGGGCTGAATAACATCATGGTGAAGAATATGTATCCTTTGCCGTTGATGTCTTCAGCGTTCGAGCGTCTGCAGGGGGCATCTTGTTTCACGAAATTAGACCTCCGCAACGCTTATCATTTGGTTCGCATCAAGGAGCGCCATGAATGGAAAATGGCTTTTAATACCCCCAGGGGGCATTTTGAATATTGTGTTCTTCCCTTTGGGCTTTCCAATGCCCCCGCCGTTTTCCAAGCACTCGTTAATGATGTGTTGCGAGATATGATAGATCAGTTTATTTATGTTTACCTGGATGACATTCTGATTTTTTCCCGTTCTCTCCAGGAACATGTGCAACAAGTCAGGCGAGTGCTTCACAGGCTGCTAGAGAATGGGCTTTTTGTCAAGGTGGAGAAATGCGTGTTCCATGCACAGTCTGTTCCCTTTGTGCTTTGTGCTTTGTGTGAGCTTTGTGATTGTGCTTTGCTCTAATGCTTCAAGCTCAGCATCCTTGTCTAAGTGATTATATAGTTTATCTTGTTTGTTTGTTGTTATTAAGTTTCTTTCTGTTTGTATGTTCATTTCATCCTCCTAAATTTCAGTCATTTTAAGGAGCGTAAAATAAGCCAAAACATTCTGAATTTGAATTGTGTTAATCTGATTTATTTACACTTGTAATTTAATAAAACTGAATATTATATGCCATTAAAATGGTTTTAAATTTGAATTTCGTAATTTGAATTTCTTAACTTGAATATTGAAAATCAGAAATTTAAAAATCTTATTAAATTACAATGGATAATAATTCAAATTAAAACAATTCAAATTCACATTGTTTGGCACATTTTAATCTTAACTTAATTTTACTTTACTTTTTTTCAACTGAGCATTTCCTTTTCTGTTTTGTTGTAGAGTTTACTGTTTTTAATTCTAGTCCTCCCTGACTGTCTTTGTGTGTCTTGTTTGTCTTGTCTTCATGTTCTCTGGTCCTGCTCTAGTGAGTCCCTGGCTGCTGATATACTCTGCAAGGCTGCTACTGGTGAGAGACTACAGCCCTCCAGTGACTGTGTTCTGCAGTGCATCTTTCTAGGCCTTCACCACTTCCTACCTGGCCCGGCCATCCCTGTTCAGTCTCCTAGACCTGGGACTCTCCAGCACTACCCTACTCCATCATCTGTTTGATCTGTTCATTACCTAACCCCTGTTTCAACCTTGTTCATCAATAAATCTCATCCTGCATGTGGGTCCGTCCACTGTTGCATGGTGTATAGCAGGGGTGCTCAACCCTGTTCCTGGCGATCGACCTTCCAGCTGATTTCAGCTCCAACCCTGATCAAACACACCTGAACCAATTATTTAGAACGTGAGGAGCACTTGATAATTACAGGCAGGTGTGTTTGATAAGGGCTGCAACTGAAAACTGCAGGACAGTCGATCGCCAGGAATAGGGTTGAGCACCCCTGGTGTATAGAGCTACCAGAAGAGGAGATTAAAGGTGGGTATAAGTGCATACTTGCCGACATTTGAATCTGAAAATACAGGAGACCGGTGGGTTTGGGGGGTGGGGGGTGGGTGGCATACATTTCTGTGTGGAGTTTGCATGTTCTCCCCGTGTTTATGTAGGTTTCTTCTGGGTGCTCCAGTTTCCCCAAAAAACATGTGGTATAGGTGAATTGGGTAAGCTAAAGTTGGCGGTTCATTCCAATGTGGCGACCCCAGAATAATAAATAATAAACTAAGCCGAAAAGAAAATGAATGAATAAAAAATGCAGTTATTTCCATAATGAGTCATTTCTCAATCTAACCGCATGATGTTGGTGTAACACAATAAAGCTTTATTCTGTGATACTTATTTATTTAACATGGATAAAAACAAATGCATTTTATGCTACCAGAAAATACAGTTTGTTACATAAAACATAAAACCAACAGATGAATTTTGTGGGGGAAACATAAAATGAAAAGTCAGAGATGAATTAGAAAAAAAAAACATTAAAATGAATGTAAACTTGATGTGAAATCGAGTAAAACTACACCTCTAATACATGTAAACTGTTCAACATTGTATTTTACTTTGGTAATGTTATGAATAGGAGTGCTATTAGCTTGTTAGTCAGTGTTCTCAGTGTTTTTGTTTGCTGTATGAGCACAAAGTGCACCTGTAGAAATTGATAGGACTGTAATTGGAGATGATTTGCCACAGGCAACAGATGCAGTGGAGCCATCACAGAGGAGTAGTCCTTTCACAGACAAACTAGGTCCTTTGGGAACTTTATTTGACAATCATTTGTCATTTCAGTCTTATAGATTATGTCAAGTCCCTTTTAAATGAGACCTTTTTTTTTAATGAGGAGTGTTATCAGACTAATATTTCTGCATGAAGCGGAGATCACAACCACCTGAAGATGACATCTACAACATTTTTTCCATATGCTCTCTTTTTTGGGATTGGGCTCCAATGTGTTCAAATGAGAATATACACAAACCGCTGGGCAGTCAAAATAACTGGAGGCCCTGATGCTGCTGACCTAATTGCAGAAAAATATGGATTTGTGAATATGGGCCAGGTAAGTGTACAAAAATGTTTTCTAGTGAAAAAGCTTCATATTTTACCATCTAGTAGCAACTAAACTTTTTAACGATATAAGCTGGATATCATTTCACACTCATTTAACATTGTTTCTTTGTGATGTTTGTTTCCTTTATTGAAATACTTATTGTGATGCTGAAAGACTTATAAAAATATATTATTTATTCAAATATGGAGATATGTGATGATACCATAATGCGGTAATGTTCTCATGGGTAGTTTGGCTTATTGTCATTGAAATTGGAAGATGTTTCACCAGGTCCAATTTCTGCCAAGGTAAAACTCCATAAACAAAGTCATATTCTTATGAACATGTACTATGTGAACATAAACCTTTTTCTTTGAATTTAGTTTTCTCTTCAAATTAGTCTTTCATTTTTACAGAGCCCATGTCTCTGGGTCACTGGCTCTTCTATAATACATGTGTTTAACCATGCAAGTCTGGGCTACTAACCCTGATGGCATCTTATACCCTCCTTCAGTTAGTTAACCAACTGGCACATTTTTTTCCCCATATAACAAAGAATTGTGAACTGTCTGTACAAATAAATAGAGCTATTGTAAATATAAAAGACATAATTCAGTGACAAAGGAAGCTCATGAGGATTTTTACATGTAATTCTGAATGAAAGACTATAAGGCAACTCTACTCTCGATGTACATATTATTGTAAACTCAAAGTTTATTGACAATATTATTTACTTTTCAGGTGGTTCGAAAGACCCCCCCCCCCCCCCACCCCTCCTACCGACAAAGTCCTGAATTTGGCTTCTATATGAGCACATTTGTCCCATTTTTGAGAGTTTGCCATCATAATTTAATTTTTAATTCTTCAAATGGACAAAGTCTGATTGAGGAAATGAGCTGGGCAGTTTGTTATTTGCCTTCAGGCTACTCTTTTTCATTTAAAACAAGTTTTAAACAGATTCCTAATTGTTTTTTGTTTTTTTTTTAAATGATGGATGATAATAAATTTGGATTTTTAAAATAAAGAAATTTTTCGTGTTTCTTTGTTCAAAATTTGTAATTTAAAATTTTAATCTTATTACATTACAAAAGTAATAACTTACAGTTTAAATGCACATTTGTAAATGAACACTTAGTGGTAAAATAGTACGGTAAGCACTTTGACAAAAATGTAGGAAATATTTTTGTTGCATCAAAAAGTGTGGTTATGGTCAACATCTGACAAGCTAATCCAACAAAAATTAGTGCTTAAAATAACACTAAAATGCAGTCTTTGAACCACATAGAAAATAAAGTGAATAAAAGCAAAAAGGTCCACTTCTGCGGAAAAAAGAACCACTCCTTTCAATAGGCTGCCTACGGGCCTGAAAGATATTTTGAAGAATATTAGTAACTCCATAGCTTGGAAAAAAAAAACTATTAAAATCAAAGTCCACAGTTTTCCCAACATTCTTCTAATAAACTTATTTTGTATTCAACAGAAGAAAGAAGATAATATAGCTTTTAAACAAGTGGAGGATGAGTGAATGATGACAACATTTTGTAAATATCTTTATGCAGAACAGTAATAATAATAATCAATAATAATTTGCTTGTGAACCAAATCAGCAAAATACTGTAGGCTGATTTATGAAAGATATTACACTAAAGATTGGCTAATACAAAAAAAAAAATCAGTTTAATCACAAGATTGAATTTTTAATTTGATTTTTTTAAAGACAGAGAAACCCTTAAAGTTCATTTAAATTCTTTAAATATGATTTCCACTGCATTTCCAATTAGACAAACACAATCTTGATTAGCATAAGAGACTTCTTTCAAATAATCTCTGAGGTTATGTGACTTTTTTCAATTCAATTCAATCGAAAAATGATGTGACTTGATGTAATATTCTGTTTTAGGGCATGTTTGAATTATATAGTGGGTATCGTTGGGTTTCTTTGACCCATAGTTTCTTTTTAAGTTTTATTCTCTGTGTAAAAAGAAAAAATCTTTTGTCAGATCTGATTGAAAAAGTGTTTGTGTTTGGTAACATGAGTTCCTATACCCTCAGTCAAACGACATGTGTAACTGCCATCCACTGTGGGGCTGTTTAGTTCCGGTTAAATCTGGTATAGTTTCGGCCAACATCATAATGTCAAGGCACGGGGTGTCAAAGAGTGATCAGCAGCCAAAGTTTAAGCTCAGCTGAATCGTGTAGTGGTAGCTCAGGTTGCCTCTAATGGTAAGTCTATCAGCGGTGTAGAATAACTCTTTTGTTGTTTCAAAGTCATACGTCAGGCTTAGATACATAATTTATATCTCTGTCAGTCACATCTGAGCAGCAGTGGTGTATACAAAACACGATCTTCTTCCTCTTGTGCTGCTGCAGATAGGTGGGCTAGTGGACCATTACCAGTTCCAGCACAGTGGAATCATCAAACGGTCCAATATTAAAAGCAAAGGGAACCACAGTCTCATCACCATGGAGACCAAGGTAAAAGGATCATATACCTTCAGTCACTGAGACACCACTGAATAGTTAATAAGTTAGACTACACCACTCTATAAACACCCCACACTTACCAAAACTGATTAAGACAGTGGTGCACCAAACCACATGGGATGCATCCTTAAACTTGCCAAAAACGAAACGATAATTATTCTTAATAAATATTTCATTTCATTTAATTCACTGTGGTTTGTGAAGCATTTCATGCAGTGAAGCATGTACGCTTAAGTACATCATCGATATGTTCTCATGCTAAAGGTGGAGTGGATCCAACAGCAGATGGTTCAGAAGAGAGTGAAAAGAACTGAAACAATGGACCAAACCCATGATGGGAGCTTCAATGACCCCAAATGGGACAGCATGTGGTATATTGTTAGTATGCAACACACTACAATTTTACATTTAGTAAATGAAACCCTGAAACCGAGTGCTAAATTCTATGCAGGATGGTGGATGTTAAGGTGCAATGTACATTGCAAAGACAATTCTTGTTGGTATTGGGTTTGTTTAGGATCACGTTTAGTAGTATGATCCGAATGATCCCACTGTAGATTAAATAGCCTTAACTACTATGTAGAAAATACATGCAATGTCCTTTTTCATGTTCAGACAGAATTGTTCAACATTTGCGGTGCACTGACATGGTGTATAAGCTTAGTGATTGGTTTGGTGGTATAGGTTTAAGCTTGGGTTAACATGTAAAGAGTGGGTCAAAAGTGTAATTATGTCATTCCTTAATTACAGATGTAATGGCATGCTGGTGATTTTAAAAATATACACTACTAAACTATCAAAAGTTTGGGTTCAGTACGTTTTTAAAATGTTTTAAAATAAGCTTCTCCTGCCCACCAAGGCTGCATTTATTTAATCAAAAAACTGTAAAATTGTGAAATGTTATTGCACTTTAAAATAACTGTTCAAAAGTAGTTTAGAATTTAATTTCATAATTTATTCCAGTGATTTTAAAGATGAATGTTCAGCTTCATTACTCCAGTCTTCAGAGTCACCTGATTCTTCAAAAATCACTAATATTACTTAGTATTGTTATTATTATTATTATTTTAATAATAATTGTCACGATCACCAGCGATCACAGACAGAGATTGCTGGTAAACGCACACACATTCATCTGGACTACAAATCCCCCATGGTTTAGACTACAACACCCAGTCATACAACACACACACAACCGGTCCCAAATCATTACTGACTACATTCCCTCAGCTGAAGCTGCTCAAGGACTGATTCAAGCACTATAAGTTCTGCTCACACACAAACACAGTCGCTGAGTCTTGCTAGCTGAATAAGTGAACATCACAACGCGTTTTTCCTTGCCTTGCCTTCTGTGTTTAGACCTTTGCTTTGTTTTGTTTTGATTATCGCTGTGTTCTGCCTGCCTTGTGACCATCTGCCTGATATTACGACTACAACTCTGGATTGCCCAAATACATCTGTTTGTTCCTGTTTTGACCACTGCTTGCCTGACCATTCTAATAAAGACCTGCATACGGATCCTCACTACATTGAAGCATCAATACTTATTACAGAAGACTATTAAAATATTATTAAAATCATGCGTCTTCGTCAGGAAGCATGGTCTGTCGAGGAGTACGTCGAGGACTTCATTAATCTGGCACATATAACAACAATGAGTGAGTTATGCTTGATGATATTTTTCCGTGGAGGACTTTCTGAGCCATTATATTCCACTATGCCTTTGCACGAACCCCACAAGACTTTAGAAAATTACATCGATCTGGCATTACAATTGACTGGGTCCCATTTCACTGTTGGCAAGGTGGAGGAGACCCCTAAATGTTTTTTTTTTGGGGGGGGCATTAAACAGCAAGACCCGCTGGCGACGGGGCTTGCTGCCCAATCCAGTCCTCCAGTTCCCAAAATGGTAAAAAGATGGCTGCCACCAGTTCTCCATGTGACAAAATGGCTGCCTCCAGTCCTCCAGCTCACAAGATGTCCGCCTCTAGTCTGCCAGTTGACAAATGGCCGTCTCCAGTCCTCCAGCTCACAAGATGGCTGCCTCCAGTCCTCCAGTTGACAAGATGGCTGCCTTCAGTCCTCCAGTTGACAAAATGGCCACCTCCAGTCCTCCAACTCACAAAATGGCCGCCTCCAGTTCTCCAGCTCACAAAGTAGCCACAACCAGCCCTCCAACTCACACAATGATAAGCGCCAATCTGCCACTAGCTCACAAGATGGCTTCCTGTTCCGAGTCTGTTCCTGCCATAGTTCCTGTCGTTGTTCCTGTTCTTGAAATGCCATCACCTGAGCCACCAGAATGGCCACCACCACCTTAGTTGCCAGAGCTGCTGCCACCACCAGAGCTGTTACTGCCAGAGCTGCTGCCACCACCAGAGCTGTTACCTCCAGAGCTGCCACCGCCACCTCCAGAGCTGCCAGATCCTCCAGAGCTGTCACCGCCAGTGCTATCAGAGCCACTATCATCAGAGCTACCAGACCCTCCACCGCCAGTGCTACCAGAGCCGCTGCCATCAGAGCTGCCAGAGCTGCTGCCACCAGAGCTGTCAGAGCCACTGCCGCCGCCGCCAGAGCTGCTGCCACCACCTGAGTTTCCCGAATGATCGCCACCGCCTGATTTTCCCGAATGGTCGCCACCACCTGAGTTTCCTGAATGGCCTCCACCGCCTGAGTTTCCCGAATGGTCGCCGCCGCCTGAGCTTCCCGAATGGCGGGCGCCAGATCCCCTTGAATCCCTCGAATGGCGAGCGCCAGATCCTCTTGAATTCCCTGAATGGCGGGCGCCAGATCCCCTTGAATCCCTCGAATGGCAGGCGCTAAATCCCTCTGAATCCCTCAAATGGCAGACGCCAGAGTCCATTAAAGTCCTCAAATGGCAGGTAACAGTTTCCCTTGAATTCCTCGAATGGCGGGCACCAGATCCCCTTGAGTCCCATGAATGGCCAGAGCCACCACCTGAGTTCCAGGAATGGCCAGAACCGCCACCTCAGTCCCACGAATGGCCAGAGCCGCCTCCTGAGTTCCATGACTGGCCAGAGCCGCCACCTCAGTCCAACGAATGGCTGCCAAAGCCGTGTGATTTCCCAGAGTCACTAGAGCCGTGTGACTTCTCTATGCTTCCTGAGCCAAAGCCTCCTGACCCACTGGGTTTATATGAACTGCCAGTGCTCCTTGAACCCAAGCCTCCTGACCCACTGGGGTTATATGAACTGCCGGTGCTCCTTGAACCCAAGCCTCCTGACCCACTGGGGTTATATGAATTGACAGTGCTCCTTGAACCCAAGCCTCCTGACCAACTGGGGTTATATGAACTGCCAGAGCTCCTTGAACCCAAGCCTCCTGACCCACTGGCGTTATATGAACTGTCAGTGCTCCTTGAACCCAAGTCTCCTGACCCACTGGGGTTGAAAGAACTGCCAGTTCCTCCTGAACCCAAGCCTCCTGACCCACTGGGGTTATATGAACTGTCAGTGCTCCTTGAACCCAAGCCTCCTGACCCAATGGGGTTATATGAACTGCCAGAGCTCCTTGAACCCAAGCCTCCTGACTCACTGGGGTTATATGAACTGCCAGAACTCCTTGAACCCAAGCCTCCTGATCCTCTGGAGTTGTACGAACCGTCTAAACCTGCTGAACCTAAACCCCCAGACACACTGCAGCTCCACTCTCCAGGCCCTCCGCAGCTCCACGCTCTAGGTAGACCTCCACTGCATGGTCCTGGCCTTCCATCCCTCCCTAGTCCGCCTCCGCTCCACCTCCCCCCGAATTGTGTTAGGAGCGTCTGGAAGCCGCTTCGTAGAGGGGGGGCTATGTCGCGATCACAGACAGAGATCGCTGGTAAACACACACATTCATCTGGACTACAAATCTACCATGGTTTGGACTACAACGCCCAGTCATACAACACGCACACAACCGGTCCCAAATCTGACTACATTCCCTCAGCTGAAGCTGCTCAAGGACTGATTCAAGCACTATAAGTTCTGCTCACACACAAACACAGTCGCTGAGTCTTGCTAGCTGAATAAGTGAACATCACAACGCGTTTTTCCTTGCCTTGCCTTCTGTGTTCAGACCTTTGCTTTGTTTTGTTTGACTTTCCCTGTGTTCCGCCTGCCTTGTGACCATCTGCCTGATATTACGACTACGACTCTAGATTGCCCAAATACATCTGTTTGTTCCTGTTTTGACCACTGCTTGCCTGACCATTCTAATAAAGACCTGAATACGGATCCTCACTACTGAAGCGTCAATCCTTATTACAGTAATAAAAAGCAATAATGAATGGACTAATAATTTCATTTGAAAATGCATACAATAAGTAATAAATGAATATTTAATAAATATTTATATTAAAAAAAAAATTACATTTAATAAATGCTGCATTAATGAATATAGTAATTGTAACATAATAAAAAAAAAAACATGCAAAAAAAAAAAAAAAAAAAACGACCCCAAACTTTTGACTGGTAGTGTACTGTATGTACAATTCAAAAACATGGATGTTCACCGTAAGTGAACTTTCCACATCTTTACATTGTTTTCTTTATATTGCTAAGCCATCATGGACAGTGCAGTGGGCTTTAAGCAGCATTCCACCAGCCATCTGTTTACAGCTCATCAGAAAGCAATATGCATAAAATACAGATTATAAATGTATTCAGTGCCACTTACCTGCTCTTTGGATATCAGAGAACAATTGAACATGTTGAGTCAATGCACTCTATGGCACCTTTAATATAATGTGCGGTCTTTGTTGTCTGTGGCATATGGTTAAAATGTGCTGCCAAACGTACTTACAAGCAATTCTGCTTTACAAAAATTTGATTTCTGTTGAAACTTTTTTGTCATGAATTTACATCAATGTGTAATCATTTTTTTAAGAATACTACAATAACTACATTAGCTCATGTTAGTCATCACATCAAATTAGGCATATTTTTGTAAATTATGACTTTTTATCATTTGTTTATTATTTTTATTTGGTTTTGAAACTGGTATTGAAAACTGGTATTGATCTGGAATATAATTTAAGGAGATCACTTCTACCTAAACTTAAGTAACAGTCTTAAGAGAATTCTCTCTTCAATTACATCCAAATGGCCTTTTATTTTATTGATGCTACAATGATAAAATTAATACAATAATAATAAATCAATTAAATATTTATACAATATGATGAAGAACAGTTTGTACTTTAAAACAAAGTATAGTTTTATTTAAAAGTTATTAAAAATAATAATAAAAAAAGATTTCAGTTCACTAGAAAGACACATTCAATGCAATTAAGCACACATCTTTATTGGGACTCTTGTGATAGTCTAACACATATTGAAACATACTGAAATGTGTTACATTTGTCTACTGTTCTATAGCACTGTGATCACAACTGCTTAACCGACATGAACATTCAGGCCGCCTGGCGCAGGGGCTACACCGGGAAAGGAGTTGTGGTCTCCATTCTGGATGATGGTATAGAGAGACAACATCCAGACCTAAAACAGAACTATGTAAGTGTCTTTAGTTTCTTGTCATTTTGTAAAAATGTGATTTGAATGGCGCTATCCCTGTTGAACCCTCTCGGCTCTGATGAGGATTTGTGGCCCTGGAGAAGTATTAGCATTGTCTGTTTCTAAAAGTACATTTGCTAAAGTCTAAAGACATTCTATTCAGCAAAAATGTTACAATGATAAAATGACAAATGTTACAACTGTCATACCACAAACTTTGATCTTTGTAGAGACATGATTATTTGACATATTCAGGTTGTATAATCTCAGACCTTCGTTTAGGTGTAAAATGCAAATCAAATTTAGCACAACACATGTATAACATACTCTATGTTATATATGTGTTGTGCTGAATTTGATTAGCATTTATTTTTATTGTACAAATAAAATTGAAGGTTTTTGACAACTCAGAGTGATTAGTTTGCCCAAAAATGAATATTCTTTTAGCATTTACACTATCATTTACAACACTATTTTCAAACCTGTATGAGTTTCTTTCTTCTATTGAACACGCACAAAAAATATTTTGAATAATATTGGAAACCTATTACTAGGCCCACATGGAATCTGCGCGCACAGAATTCCGCAAATTTCCACAGATTTTTAGCCCATCATTGATTCTGTTTTTACTTGTGTAAATGTGTGTAAATTTATATTTATTCAGTTTTTAAATTAATTTCACTATAATTATTGACTAATATGAAAATGTTTATATCATTTATTTACAATACAGTTTGCAAAGTTATATTTTCTGTCTTTTAGTAGATATATTATATAGAAGACTTGCTTTGTTTACCAATTAAAGTGGATCTAATTGGATTTCCATTGTAAACTTTAAATACACTTTAAAAAGGTATTACTTTTTATTTCATATATTAAGGTGTTAGTTATGATACTCCCAAAATCATTCCGCATAAATCCGCAGATTTTTAACAAATTCTGCGCAGAAATAGCAAAAAATGTCCGCAGATTCTGTCTGGCCCTACCTATAACGATTGATGTTGATGGTATTCGTTTTTCCTTTTGTGGATGTCAATGAACACAGGTTTAAAATATTCTTCAATATATGTTCTTTAGCAGAAGATAGAAACTCATAAAGGTTTTAAGCCACTTTGATGGTGAGTAAAAATGTGTCTTTTTTTGTGTCATTTTTGTGAATCGAGTCCTCTTTGTGTGTGTGTGTGTGTGTGTGTGTGTGTGTGTGTGTGTGTGTGTGTGTGTGTGTGTGTGTGTGTGTGTGTGTGTGTGTGTGTGTGCGTGTGCATGTGCGTGTGTGTGTGCACGCGTGTTTGTGTGTTTGTGACATATCAGGACACAAATCTGTATAATGACATAGGTATGACACAGGTAATACAAAAAGCAGGTGAAAAATGAGGACATTGGTGACGTCCTCACTTCTCAAAAAGCTTATAAATCACACAGGATGAGTTTTTTTCAGGGAGTAAAGCTGTACACTGTCTCCTGTGATGGTTGGGTTTAGGGGTAGGGTAGGGTGAGGGCAATATAATATACGGTTTGATCTGTATAAAATGAATGGAAGCCTATGTAATTTACCCACTTTTCACAAAAACAAACATGTGTGTTCTGATGGCAAACCTACAAAAACCTACAAAAAAGAGTTTTGAACTACTCAGACTAAGGAAACTATTTAAAAAAAAAAAAAAAACTTCATTATTTTGCCCCAAAAAGTTATCTAATATGTTTGGAGTTTAAGCCCAATGTATGAAATGCTTAAATATGGACATGTCCATATCTCTGCAATGCTGTCTGAATAGGGTGAAGACATAAATAAATGTTCTCTGCTGCATTCCCTTACAGAGGATTCTTGAAATGTTAACACCTTTTACTGTGATGTCTTATTGAAAATGTTTATATTTGTCAGCACATGTATGTTTTTGTGTTATTTATTTATTTATTTATTTATTGGTAAAACTTTATTTTATTGGTCCCTTTTGCACATTTTGTTGACTAAAAGTAGCATTGCAACTACATGCCATATACTTCTCATTTGAGTATTAGTAGACTGTCTGTTTAATATCTGCTGATACTGCTCCTTCAACAGACATTTAAAACTATAAGAAACTTTGCAAGTACGTGTCAACTTACACTAACCCTAACATTAACCCCAACCTAACAGTCTACTTAAAATCTATTGTGAATTAGTTGGCTTGTAGATGTAATGTAACTTAAATTCAACAAAATGTGGTAAAGGGACCATCAAAATAAAATGATACCTTAATATTAGTTGTATGATTGTATATGACAATTAAAGGAAATTAAATGTTACATTTTCTTGCTAAATAAATTTCCATCAACAAGTAATTCTTACAATTATTACTTAAGCACATTAAAGCACATTAACTTTGTACTTCGACTAAAGTAAATTTAAAAAAAGAAAGACTTTTACTGCATTAATATTTCATTGGAATATTTGCTTTTACTCATGTGCTTGATTTGTATACTTCATTCGCCATTGTGAGTAAGATTTTTACGAATTCCTATTTCCTATCGCCAGTAATCAGTAACAGATGTTTTAACAAGTTATTCTATGTCTATAAGGATGCACGCGCCAGCTACGACGTTAATGGGAATGATCCCGATCCAACACCACGTTATGATGTCACCAATGAAAACAAGTCAGTCCATTTCCAATACTGTGAACTAATAGTCTTATTTCCCCCAGTCTTCACATATTTAGATTTTACATTTAAGCTATTATTTTATTTGTTATTTGACTAAAGACATGGAACAAGATGTGCCGGTGTGGTGGCTGCCTCAGCAAACAATTCCCTTTGCATTGTTGGAATTGCTTACAATGCAAAAATTGGTGGTGAGTTGTCTCAATAGCTGTATTACAGTGTGCATTATATACTCTCCACTATTATGCAATAATAATACACATTGATCTCTCCCTGCACATGTAGGTGTGCGTATGCTAGATGGGGATACGACTGATATGGTGGAAGCCCAATCTCTAAGTCTGAGACAGCAGTACATTGACATCTACAGCTCCAGCTGGGGTCCAGATGATGATGGCAGAACAGTTGATGGCCCCGGCCCTCTTGCTCGACTAGCTCTAGATAATGGCATACGCAAAGTTAGTGTGCATATGTTTGTCTAATCCATCTTATACACTAACTTGGAAGTGAGCATGCCTGACAACTGAGCCTTACTGTGTTAGCTGCTCAGCTAATGTTTATGATTGTATTATTTGTATTATTCACACTTTGTTTTAGAATAATCAAAAAAACAGTACCTTTAAGAGAAGTTACATGTGAAGTTGTATGTTTATCTTATTGACCTACATTAGTTTAAGTCTTAGTTTAAAATAAAAGATTGGTATATATACAGTAGATATACTGTATATTTTTCAGGTTTATCTAAAGTATTTTTAGTAACACTTGTCATTTGACATTCAAGAGAAAATCCTGTTTTTATTTTCCCCAAACCTTACACTATTGTGATGACAAAACGACAATTTGTTGGCCCTGTTCGCGTAAACGGGTATTTTCAAAACCACCATTTTTCTATGTGGCCATTTGTCCACAAACGCAGCATCATGTGATCGAAACCGAAACTTTTTAAAAACTTCTGGCAGGGTGAAGATGTTCAGAAACTCTGATAATGTGTGGTCATGTGTGTCGTGAAACTGGACTTTTTGTCTCATGATGCTGGATGCAGGGTCTTTTCTCCCAACTACATTATGTCTTTTTGCAGGCTTCTGACTTGCCACATAACTTTATTCTTAAGATTATATCACCACTTGTAGGTTTGGCAGTGCATCATAGGGTGTTTTGCATTTACATGTGCACATCTACATGTGGACTCGCATTAGACAAAAATTCCCTTAAATGTTTAAGTGTTATAATCATAAAAAAATTACATTTCTTTAAATTTTCCCTTTGAAGGATTTGAAAACATCCATTCCGATTTGCTTTTAAGGGCAGAAAGGGCCGTGGCTCCATCTTTGTGTGGGCATCAGGAAATGGTGGTCAGAGTCAAGACCATTGCTCATGCGATGGTTACACCAACAGCATTTACACCATCTCAGTAGGCAGCACAACTCAGAGTGGCAGAAAGCCATGGTACCTGGAAGAGTGCTCTTCTACCTTGGCCACCACCTACAGCAGTGGAGACAGCCACAGTCTGGGTGTTGTGAGTAACTTAATGTGTCATTGTATATCTGTTTAATGATGTGCTGGAAGTTGTTTTTTTTATATAACAATGTGTTTTCAGGTGACGACAGATTTGAGACAAGGCTGCACTGATGAACATTCTGGCACCTCAGCATCAGCTCCTATGGCTGCAGGAATCATTGCACTCACACTGGAGGCAAAGTAAATGTGATGTCCGGTCTAAAGTATCTGTGCTCTGTGTGTTGGATGAGATTGTTTTATTTGTTAGATCTGGCTATCAGTTTGGGATCAAATCTAGCAATCCATTTGTGACATATCAAAATGTGCAGCAATCTTAAGGTCACACCACTCTGAGCACATTCGATGCCACCTTTATCTCAGAAACTATGCAGGCTCGGGCCTGGTTAGTACTTGAATTGGCCTGCAAATAACAGGCACTGTAAGCTTTTTTTTTAAGGGGTGGGACACACCAAGCTGATGCCAAACAACTAGTGTCAGTGAGACCAATTGTGTTATCAGCTCATGTCTGGTCTGAAATCGGAAGAGGAAATGCACACAGGCAAAGAGTAAACAAAGAGTTTAGTACCATTAGCACAGTACTTGTCACCTACAGCTGATTATACATGCTGAACTTGATGTGACGATAACCAGAGAAAGTCCAACAGCTGACATTAGGCTTAGTGTGTCCTAGCCTTAAAGTTATGGCTTAATTATTTTGGCAGTTGTGGCTTAAAGTTTGAGATTGGGGGAATTGAATGTACTTCCACCCCCAATACCACGATAAACGTGAGACCTTTGAGCAAGGCACTGAACCCCAAATTGTTTCCTGGTTACCACAGTAAAAATGGCTCAATGCTGTGTGTGTGCACTGGGATGTGCAAAATCCTGAGCACAAATTCAGAATATTGAGTATTAGACACCAATACTTGTCCACATGTCACTGTCCTTTCATTCTTTGCTTTCCTTATTCGTGAGGTTCTGCCAACTGGCAAGTGTACAGTATAGGCTCAATAATTCTCTTGGATTGCCTTAGTTTTCACATTGGATCAGAAAGAGTTAACTTAGATGTAAATTATGACATTATTGCTCAGTGGTTTTGGCAATTTGCTCAACAGTTTTTCATCAGTTTCACATTATTGAGCCAACTAGATTAAAATGAAATGATTACAAATATTCGCTAGTATTTGATGAATACATACAAGAAATTAAATAATTTGTTTGTTCTTTGTCTTCAGTCCCGCTCTGACCTGGAGGGACATTCAGCACATCATAGTTAAAACTTCAAGCCGTGGTCACCTGAGCGCTTCTGACTGGCAGAGCAATGGAGCTGGATATGATGGTAGACTAAACATGGATAAACATTTCTCAAAACATTGATGTGTCAAATAAAACAATACTCATATTTGAAACCATTTTAAGCGTTCATCTTAGAACATAACTAAGGGTGCTTTCACACCTGCCTTATTTAGTTCGGTTGAATCGCACTAGAGTTCGTTTTCCCTTTTGGTACAGTTAGTTTTGGCAGGTGTGAATGTAGCAATCGTACTAGAGTGCACACAAAAAGCAGACCAAAAAAGAGCGGCTCGTTTGTGGTTAGAACATGATCCGAACTAAAACAGACCCAACCGCAAAAAGTACTACGCCTTTTTGGACTAATCCAGCTGCCGTAGGCCGATGCGCTGTGCATTATGGAATGTGGAGAAAAGTATTTGTTGACAGCGCTTTACCAAAAGAGAGAGAGAGGGGGAAAACATTACCTGATGTATCGTTGGTAATATTTCCGGAAGATAACCATGTTGCAGTTTAGCTAAATTAATTCACGCCTCCTCCTGAAGTGACGTCACGTACGATGCACCTTTGCCGTTTGCAATGCCTTAAAACATTGTTTTCCAACCACAGCCGCGCTTCATTCTCGAAATGTATAGTATGTCCAAAGTGATGTATACAAACTATATGATATACTATGAGCAGGGATACATTCAGCCAACGCAGTCGTACCTCCATAGTGAAAAGCAACATTTTGTGTCTGCCGGTTTGTTTATTTGCGGGAGTTCCATTGGCATTTTCCCGCTTGTGAATTCTGACCAATCGAAAAGCAGTTTAGGAAATATGTTCAACAACATCTGGCCAATGAGTGATGTGGATTTTGTCACATGAATGCATTTTTGGTTCTTTTCAACTGCTTCGGACCAAATCAATCAGTGTGGTGTGAAAGCAGCCCAAAAGCGGCAGAAAATGCTACAATGTATCATTTATTACCCTTGGTCCAGACCAAATAAACCGAACTACAGATGTGAAAGCACTCTAACAGTATAAAAATCTAAAGGACTTTACTAATTATACTATACAAGATTTTCAACATTTTGTGGATCAAATAGGCTCCAGTTTGTTTACACAGTTAAATAACAGTACTAATTATTAGTACTGAATGGAGTCAAGGCATCTACCAATAGAGGGTTCAAATCATATATTTAGTATACATCATGTAGTGCATAGTGCATATGTGATGTGAAATACAGTGTTTAATTATTGGCTATACAGTTGTAACTGTAATAAAGAGTGCTCTCATTGACAGTGTTCAATACACTGTATTGTCATTGGCTGTTTTGCAGTTAGTCACCTTTATGGGTTTGGGTTGCTGAATGCTGAGGCCATGGTGAAGATCGCAGAGACCTGGAAACAAGTGCCTCCTCAACACATATGTGAGGAAAACATAGGCCAAAATGCCAGGTAGCTGTCTGATCATAACCCACATGGAAAGAACCTATATGAGGATACATGCTTATATATAAACCCGGTAACACTTTATTTTGATCCTCGCTATTGCATATTTTGTTGACTAAAAGTTGCATTGCATCTACATGCCAGTTACTTCTCATTTGAGTATTAGTAGACGGTCTGCTTAATCTGCTGATACTGCTCCTTCAACTGATATTTAACTGACTATAAAAAAACTTTGCAAGACAAGTACATGTCAACTTACACTAACCCTAACCCCAACCTTACAGTCTACTTATAATGTATTTAGAATTAGTTGGCATGTAGATGCAATGTAACTTAAATTCAGCAAAATGTGTTGAATGGACCATCAAAATAAAGTGAGACCATGAAATCTATATGCAGTATATATGGACATATATATATTAATATATATGCTGCATATATGCATATATATGCCACATATAGGCAAAATTGAGGAGCATAAATGTGCATATACAGGTCATATAGCCTGTGTCTCCTGTATTGCTTTTTTATATCCACATACTGTATAAGCCCTATATGTACATACAAGATATGTCTCCTAAATATATGTGCATATATGTATCTATATAGGTACATGTATGCATGTATATATGTGCATATATGTACAGTACATATATGTACATATAATATAGGAAAACGGCCAATTTTATATATGTCACATATCAAAAATCTATATCATAACCCATATAAAAACATATATGTTTATATAGATTATTTCCGTGTGGGACATACTGAAGATTCTAAACTACTTTAGATTTCTCATAAAACAGTAGTATATTGACAATACATGAGAACCTACGAGGAATACCACAAAAAATTTCTGAAATCAATATTTTTTAATCTTATGTAAGGATCGTCAGTCCAGAGCAAGTGCTGAGGTCAGTGTTGAAATCCTCAGGCTGCACCGCTCAGCGTCTGCAGCGGGTGGTTTATCTGGAGCATGTCATTGTACGTGTCACAATCACACATCCTCGCCGTGGAGATCTGTCAATCACACTGACATCACCTTCTGGAACCACATCTCAGCTTCTGGCAAACAGGTACTAGTATGCTAAAACTGTAACTGTTATTGAAAACTGTATGATGTGTTGTTAGACTTGATTAACTTCTTGTATGTGTACATTACAAAGCGATGCTTTATAAAAAAATACAATTTTGTTGCTGCTTAGAAGTGAAGGATTATCTGTGTCATTGTTTAATGATACTATGCCTGTTTTTTGGCTAGACCAAATGATCACTCCAGTGAAGGCTTCGTTAAGTGGGAATTTATGACGACTCATTGCTGGGGTGAAAGACCAGCAGGAGACTGGATTCTGGACATTAGAGACACCCCATCTCCACAGAGAAACACCCGACTCCAAGGTGCTCCCTGCATAAAATAATAATAGAAATAATTTAATAACAGTTAAAATACTGAAGTGATATCTGGTTTTATACTATGAAAAGTACATTTTAAAGTTTGTCTAGTAATTTTAAAAATAATAATTTGTGCATGTGTGCATGCGTGTGTGTGTGTGTGTGTATACTGACATGGGTATGGCATAGGTATTACAAGGAGACTAACTTATGAGGACATTGCCAATGTCCCCCTTTTTTAAGGCTTTTAAATTATACATAATTTTTTCTTATTATTATTATTTTTCTTCGGCGACGCAATGGCGCAGTAGGTAGTTCTGTCGCCTCACAGCAAGAAGGTCGCTGATTCGAGCCTCGGCTGAGTCAGTTGGCGTTTTTGTGTGGAGTTTGCATGTTCTCCTTGTGTTCGTGTGGGTTTCCTATGGGTGCTCCGGTTTCCCCCACAGTCGAAAGACATGTGCTATAGGTGAATTAAATAAGCTAAATTGGCTGTAGTGTATGATTGTGAATGCAAGAGTGTATGGATGTTTCCCAATGTTGGGTTGCGGCTGTAAAGGCATCCGCTGTGTAAAACATATGCTGGATAAGTTGGTGGTTCATTCTGCTGTGGCAACCCCTGATTAATAAAGGTACTAAGCCAAAAAGAAAATGAATGAATGAATGAATGAATATTATATTACTGCATTATATAACTTTATATTATATACATAAATTACATTATGTAGCATTATATATAATACTTTTTATATTATCAAGCTGTGATATTAATACAATCATGTAATAATAGTAATAATCGGTAAGACTTTTTAATAACTAAACACTATGAATAATTTATTAAGCATTAGCATCTAGTGAATTCATTATTTGTTAAGCATTAACTCTATATTAAGAGACATTAGTAAGCAGTTTATAACTGCAGCTATAAATGCTTTAATCTTGACATACAGTTGAAGTCAGAATTATTAGCCCCCTTTTAACTTTTTTTCTTTTTTTAAATATTTCAGAGCAAAGACATTTTCACAGTATGTCTGACAATATTTTTTTCTTCTGGAGAAAGACTTATTTGTTTTATTTCGGCTAGAATAAAAGCAGTTTTTAATTTTTTAAAAGCCATTTTAAGGTCAAAATTATTAGCCCCTTTAAGCTATATTTTTCCGATAGTCTACAGAACAAACCATCGTTATACAATAATTTGCTAATATACCCTAACCTGTCTAACCTAATTAACCTAGTGAAGCCTTTAAGCGGTATAAAAGTGTCTTGAAAAATATCTAGTCAAATATTATTTACTGTCATCATGACAAAGATAAAATAAATCAGTTATTAGAAATGAGTTATTAAAACTATTATGTTTAGAAATGTGTTGAAAAATCTTCTCTCCGTTAAACAGAAATGGAGAAAAAAAATAAACAGGGGGGCTAATAATTCTGACTACAACTGTATAGAGTAAGCACAAGAAAAATGTGCTTAATAATTGTACTTTCATAATTTGTGACTGATTGATTTTTTATGACTAAATTAAGTATTGCATTATTTACAAACCATTTGTATTAAAAATTAGTTGGTGGTTTTTAAGGTCATTCAGAATGAGTTATATATCTATAGTATATATACGAAGAGTTTAGATGCAAAAACCTCTAAAAGCCATTTGATATTTTATTCTAAAATTATAATTTTTCTCCAACTCGTGTGTAGGCTCACTAATTTTACATTTATAGTGATGGATAAGTTCTTTTCATTGTTCTTTCAAGTGAAATAACTGAACATAAATATAGGAGAAAAATTCTTTTTTAGGAGAACATTTCAGATGACATTTAGAGGTTTTTGCATCTGAACTCTTCATATATATATGAATGTTTATATATCTTATTATTCAGGCATATAGTGATGGTTACTATGTATGTTATTAAATGCTTTATTAACTCTTAATTAAATGGTTTGTTAATAATGCAACACTTAATTTAGTAATGAAAAATTAATAATTAACAAAGTATGAAAATACAATTATTAAGCACTTTATACATGTGTTTATAAGTCAAGATTTAAGTATTTGTAGCTGCACTTATAAACTGCTTGCTAACGTTTATTAAAGTAGAGTTAATGCTTAACAAATAATGAATTAACTATTTGCTAATGCTTAATAAATGGTTCATAGATTGTAAAGTGTTACCTAATAATCTTAAGACACATAAAAGAAAACTGCACACAAAAAGAAACATAAACCTCCAATAGATGTATCGTCTTTCCCTTCTATATTGTTTGTATTAGGGAAACTGATAGAATGGTCCCTGGTGCTTTATGGAACATCTACACATCCATACACACGACATGAACAGCCCCGTTCTGCCCAGCTGCCATCTGAGGATGAAATCACAGAGGAGTACAATGGTGATTTATCTGATTCTTTACAAGATGAACAAATTACTTTACATGATCAAATAAATAAAAAAAATCCTATATACTGTATCGTACAGTGACCTCAAAAACCACTTGGACAATATTTTTTAACAAATTTCATTGCATATTAAACATTTTGTGAATTCTGTAAAACAGTATTGATTAAAATCAAGTGGCGTCTGCAAAGACTTTCAGACCTGTCAGACCTAAAAAGACTTTCAGAGCTAAATTACTTTTTCTAAGCCATTTTTAATGACTTTGTATTTATGGCATGTACTGTCCATCACTCTTTAGCAAACAAAAAAAGACTTAAAAAAAAAACTTAAAAAGTGTGTAAATGCCACTTGGTTTAATATTTTGTCTTAGCTTTTCTAAAAACACATTTATGCATTGCATCCGTTGACCTTATTTGGAGCTATTGTAAATATACAGTCTTGTTTTTTCCCCCAACATAAGGTTCTTGTGACCCAGAATGTAGTGAGGATGGTTGTGAAGGACCTGGACCTCACCAGTGTGTTTCCTGCTTGAACCTTTTCCTAAAGTTCAAAAATAACACACGGTCAGACAATTTTACTATATTCTCCTCTGTCCTTTTCTTCTTTATAAAAGGTTTCTGAAGATGAACACCAATTTCTTTCAGGACCTGTGTGTCTGAGTGTCCAAGTGGATACTGGGGGGATAAGAAAAGGTGTAAGAAGTGTTACTCCTCCTGTAAGTCATGTTTGGGAAGCCGCAGTGATCAGTGCACAGCCTGTAAGTCTGGATACCATCTGAATGAGGAAAAAAACAACTGTGTGACCAGCTGTGAGGATGGCTACTTTCTTTACCATGGTAAAACTCATGTCACAGATTCTGTGTCACTAATGGTGCATGCAAAATCTAAAGTCTCCCAGTCCTAATCAAGATGTTCTTTGACTTTTTTGCATTGTTTACTTATCCCATGCTTGTTGTCGGCATAGTAATAACATGTTTTTAATGATTTTCTATGCAGAGGAAAACGTGTGTAGGAAGTGTAATATTGAGAACTGTATGAAATGCACCTCAGCCTCCATTTGCACTGAGTGCTCTGAGGGCACAAGGTAATTCATTTTTATTTTATTTATGAAAATATTTTATTTAATTTATAAAGTATTTGACCCTTCCCAGAGGAACTGAAATGTCGATTCAGTTAAAAAGATGACTGTTTCTCTTTTTTAAAGCCTGATGGGCAACAGATGTCAGAAGAGTTGTGAGGTGGGGAGTTACTACAGTGAGCCGGAGGACTCATGTGAGGCCTGCCACCCAGCCTGTGCTACATGTGCTGGTACAATCCACTGAAATACAACATATCAACAAAGACATCCACCAAATATACAGTTTGAAGTCAGAATTATTAGCCCCCCTAAATTATTAGCCCCCCTGTTTATTTTTTTCCACAATTTCTGTTTAATGAAGAGATTTTTTCAACACATTTCTAAACATAATAGATTTAATAACTTATCTCTAATAACTGATTTATTTTATATTTACTGTCAGATGACAGTAAATATAATTTGACTAGATATTTTTCAAGACACTTTAAAGTGATATTTAAGGCTAACTAGGTTAATCAGGTTAATTAGGCAGATTAGGATAATTAGACAAGTTATTGTATAACAATGTTTTTTTCTGGAGACTATCGAAAAAAATAGCTTAAAGGGGCTAATAATTTTGTCCTTAAAATGGCTTTTTAAAAAATTAATAACTGCTTCTATTCTAGCCAAAACTAAACAAATAATACTTTTTTCAGAAGAAAAAACATTATCAGACATACTGTGCAAATGTGAAACTGTGAAAATCCTGCTCTGTTAAACATCATTTGGGAAATATTTAAAAAAGAAAAAAAAATTCAAAGGGGGCTAATAATTCTGACTTCAATTGTATATTCAGATCAGTTTACCTCAGATCTTAACACTCTTGACATTACTAAAATGTTTATATTCCTCTGGGATTGTCCTTTTAGGCAATGAACCAACATAATATGGGATTTATTGAATAAGAATTAGGGATTTAAAACATTTCCTCATAGTTTTTTTAGTAGATAACTATCTATATGTTATAATAAAACATATATGCTCACTCATTTGAGGTTTTAAAATTTTAAATATATATTTTTTTCCAAATCTAGAAATGATACTTTTAAAATTAGACATTCATATATATATATATATATATATATATATATATATATATATATATATATATATATATATAAGGAACAATTTGTTTATACAAAATAAGTACACGTTTTAGTTCATTTTATTTATAATTTTATCTTCATTTAAATCACTGCGAGTGATCTTAATATTTTTGTTTTATATATTGTGTTGCTTATTGTTTTAATTATAAATTAAGCATTCTAATTCTAACCTGTATTTGCTATATATCAGGACATAACTCCCTGAATCCATACATTTTCAGCAGGCGTACACTGACCTCTAGGGGTCTAAGATATATAACACATAAAGAAGATTTATATTTTCATATATTATCACAGTATTTAAATACACCTTGCATCATGTCTAAAGGCATTAAATTCTTGGATTTAATGCCTATTTTTGAAATATTGTTATATTTTTTAAATATGTTATAATTTCTCCTATGTGAGTAACTTTATCAGATAGGACTCCATGAAAAAAAAAGCTAAGCAAATATGTCGAAACTATTGCTTATTTGATAAAATCATGATATATTGGTTAAGAATTATTATTCATTTATTCTCTTTTCGCCTTAGTCCCTTTATTAATCAGGGGTCGCCACCGGAGAATGAACCGCCATCTTATCCAGCATATGTTTTACGCAGCGGATGCCCTTCCAGCTGTAACCCATCACTGGGAAACATCCATACACTCTTGCATTCACACACATGCACTACGGCCAATTTAGCTTACCCAATTCACCTATACCACATGTTTTTAGACTTGTGGGGGAAACCGGAGCACCCGGAGGAAACCCATGTGAACATGGGGAGCACATTCAAACTCTGGACAGAAATGCCAACTGACCCAGCCTAGGCTCGAACCAGTGACCTTCTTGCTGTGAGGCGACAGCGCTACCCACTGCGCCACCGCGTCACCCAGAATTATCATTTAAAATATTAAAAGATCCTTTTCAATTCAAAAAACTTTTTTATCTCTTGATCGCATATTTTAAACACATATGTAAGTTTGTTTTTTTGTGTGTATGAGATATTTTAGGTTCATGTGTCTGTATAGCTGCAGGTCTGGAGTCATGTAATCGTTGTGCTGAAGGCTACCTGATGGAGAACTGGAGATGTGTGTCCTCTTGCAGTCAAGGTTTCTATGCAGAACAACAGAACTCGGACAATCAGAGCACCTGTAAAAGGTGTGTGTGTGTGTGTGTGTGTGTGTGTGTGTGTGTGTGTGTGTGTGTGTGTGTGTGTGTGTGTGTGTGTGTGTGTGTGTGTGTGTGTGTGTGTGTGTGTGTGTATGCTACATCCTCCAGCATTTATACTTTTTGGATTCTGAAGATTGTGCATTTGTGCAGGTGTGATGCAAGCTGTCTGGCCTGTGCCGGGCCATCCAAAACAAACTGCAGTGAGTGTGTAGACGGACACGCACTTCAGGACGGTGTCTGTGTTCTCAGCCACAACTGTGGTGATGGTAAGTTCTAGTTCTTCTTGTATGAAACCTGTTGATGCAAAGAACAATCAAGTTGTTGTTTCAGATAAAACTATAATAGACTTGGTTTGTGTTTCAGGGGAATATCAGGATGAGAGTGGAGAGTGTCAGTCATGTGATGTGTCCTGTCAGAAATGTAAAGGTCCACAGAGTGAGGATTGCCTCAGCTGCCTAAGTACACAGTAAGACTTTTTTTTAACGATTACTTTCATGATGAAAAGCTCCTGACTACTACAAAGTTATTGGCTGATAGGGCAGAGCATAGGGGGAGAGTGGAGCTGAAAGTACCATTTTTCATAAAAACCTAAAATAAAATACAATTTTAGACGATGACGCGGTGGCGCAGTAGGTAGTGCTGTCGCTTCACAGCAAGAAGGTCACTGGTTCGACCCTCGGCTGGGTCAGTTGGCATTTCTGTGTGGAGTTTGCATGTTCTCCCTGTGTTCGCTTGGGTTTCCTTTGGGTGCTCCGGTTTTCCCCACAATTCCAAAAACATGCGGTACAGGTGAATTGGGTAAGCTAAAAATTGTCAGTAGTGTATGAGTGTGTATGGGTGTTTCCCAGTGATTGGTTGCAGCTGTAAGGGCATCTGCTGTGTAAAACATATGCTGGTTAAGTTGGCGGTTCATTCCGCTGTGGTAACCCCAGAGAAATAAAGGGACTAAGCCAAAAAGAAAATGAATGAATGAGTTTTAGACAGAAATATATTTTTGCTGTGGTTACTACTGTAATTCATAAATGTGATTTATGTCAATATCGGGTGGTATTTTGAGCAAATATACAACAACTTTAAAATAATTTCACTTTAAACATAAATTGCACATTGTTACTTTTGACCCCATCAGTAACACATGGGTGGGTCAAAAGTAACAACAATATTTGCTAGATTTATTGGCTTAATCTGGATTATTTATCTGTCTCTGAAATAAAAACATAAATACAGTGAATAAAAAGTATTTCATCCCAAAAATTTCTCAAGTGGACTGATGGTTGATTTCTGTGTATTGTTCTGTAAAGGAATATGTCATTAATTTGGTTCTCAGATCCTTTTTTTTTTATTGAAAACACCTGTTCAAACCCTGTTATTGTCCTTGTCCTCAGCCCAATTAAACCTACAGTTTTAATAGTTCTGTAATGATAAAAACTTATTTAGAAAAGAAATAGCAAGTTTAGGTTGTTATCATTCTCATCAATTGATTAAAAACATAAAATTATAAATAAATACTACAAATAAATAATACAAATAAATTTACAATGCCCCTTTGTTTCTGTCAGTTCTGTCACATTTGCATTAAATTTAACATAAAATGTGTGCATTACAAGTTTAAGGCTATGACTCGGAAGTGACAGCATCATTGATCACTGTTAGCTTCTTCTCCGTCAAATGATGTCTATCATCAAATTGTATGATTTTATGCTTGTTTTTGATTGATTTTTTTTTTTGAGACGCTTAAGTCAGGCCCTGTCCTGTTTTTTAAAAGTGAAAATGTATGTTTCTGGGAGAATGTCCCATATACTTAACTGCATTTTCATTTTAAATTTTAGCACCATCAAATGTTTTGAAAGCAATCCAACAATGCAAAATGTTACAATTGTCTACAATTTTTGAATACGTTTTTATTATTATTGGCTATATGCATCCATTTTATAAAACATCTGAATCAAAACAGTGAAAACTCTAATGTAAAAGTGAAAAATAAATTATATGAATATTAGCAGTGGGACATAAATATCAGTGTTACTTTTGTCCCCTCTGGAACTTTTGCCATTTAAACCTGATTTACTTTTAAACTGAAAAACTCAGACATTGCAAACTGAAAGATGTGTTATTGCTCTAAATAACCTGTAGATTGCTCACTAGTGTGAAATATGAAAAGAGAAACACAACTTGTAATAAGAAAAAAGCACCAGTACAATAATAATTTACTTTTTTCTTTTAAAAACTGAAATTTGGACTTAACAGCGGGACATGGTCCAGAAATCAGGTGATATTTGGCATCTTCATCAAGGGTTGCCTGCTGAATGTTCTGTTATAGCCTCAAAATCAAATCAGGGCTTCAAGAAAATCACTTTGTTTCTTTCGTCCCACGTTACTTTCGTCCCCTCTCTTCCCATATCTAAGTCAGAAGTGTGCAATATAAAATTATTACATAATATCCCATTATAATACATTATATCTCACATTACTAGTCACCTTTATTTGCAACATATAGTGCTAAATTCAGTGCAGATCGTTTCAAAGTAGATTTAGATAGATACTGTAAACAGGCAATATGCTATTCCTGTAAATTCTGAGCACCACTATGTAATTGGTACATGCTAAAAACTAAAATAAATATACAATAAAGTAAAAAAATAGTTAGACAATTCAACTGCATAATTTATTGTTATGTTATACTGTATGTCATGGATGAGTTTTGTTTTATTTTATCCAGCATGCATTGCAATGCTTCATGAAGTTGTTTGTTGTCACTGTTGACGTTGAGGTCATCCTGTCTTGATGTCTGTGTTAAACCACATAAAACCAAAAAGCACCGTAGCAGGATCCAACTAAACATTATAATCACTTTGTGACTTCAAATGAATATTAGCTCTAATAAAGCGTCAGCATTAACTATGTTTCACCAACGCAATCTCACGGCAATTCGTAACATTTTGATTAGTGGCTAATTCGTATGAATTCGTACGATCTAATTCGTACATATTAATACGATTTGCTCATCACCCAATGACGGTTGGGTTTAGGGGCGGGGTTGGGTGCCACGCCTCCTTTTTAAAATCGTAGATTTTAAATTAAAATTTAATTCGTACGAATTAGCCACTAAACTGACAAAACGTAAAATACTTACGTTTTCTCGTGAGATCAGGCTGGTTTCACACAAATATTTGTGAAATTTCATTGCACTTGAAAGTTATGCATTCTAGAGAAAATATTATTTTTACTTTCATTTTTGTTGCACAAGATGATGTAGATTTGTGATGAAGGACAACCTAATGTTATTAAAAGTTCTGCTATGTTGGAATATAATAGACTTTCTGTTATGTCTCTCTTGGTTATTTGCTATTAAAGTACATTTCCTGTCTTGTTTTTGTAGTTGGCTGGATTATGGTCAATGTGTGGTCAGCTGCTCAAATGGGAAGTACCCATCTGGTGAACAATGTCACCTCTGTGATCACACCTGTGCCCAGTGTGTTGATGCTGGTCCTTCAAACTGTACCAGCTGTGATACAGGTCAGTGTGCATGTTGTTCCAGTAAAGAAATTAGCCCTTATGTGTGTGATCGCTACAGTTCTTTAAATTTGCATTAACTAATTTCTGATGAATAATTTTGATATTTGAATTCAGCAACCAAACAAAAAGCTCGTATATCCTCGAGCTCGGGGCTCCCTCCCATTAGAAGGGCGAGAGGGGAGTTCGAGCTCAGGAAGGTCTCGAGAACTCCCCCGCTTATCGCCGTGTGAAAAGTGTAAACTAAGGTTGTCTTAGGTAATAATTTGGTTTAGTCGATTGGCTATGGTGTATGTTTTTGGACGGTGGGAGGAAACCGGGGAACCTGGGGGAAACCCACGCGAACACAGGGAGAACATGCAAACTCCGCATAGAAATGCTAACTGGCTCAATGGGAGGTTGAACCGGCGGCGTTCTTGCTGTGAGGCAACAGTGCTAGTCACTGGGCCGCCGTGTCGCCCTATAGGAAAAATGGTGGGAGTAGGGGTGGAAGGGGGGGAACTTCGAGACGAAGATAACTGGAGTAAAATCTCTGGTTATTTATAGTGTGTCCGTAATCATCTAATAGGGCAGATTACGGAGCTGATAAGGTGCCAGCCGTGTTGATCATAAGCACGTGATCCTCTCGAAATTAGTTTATAAATAAACCACACTAAATTCAAAAGCACAAAGCATACAGGCAAAATAATATATATATATATATGGCGGCGCGGTGATGCAGTGGGTAGCGTTGTCGCCTCACAACAAGAAGGTCGCTGATTCAAGCCTTGGTTGGGTCAGTTGGCATTTCTGTGTGGAGTTTGCATGTTCTCCCCATGTTCGCGTGGGTTTGCGTGTTCCGGTTTCTCCCACAAGCCGTTAGACATGTGCTATAGGTAAATTGGTTAAGCTAAAATTGTTAGCATAGATATATAATCACCAGCCACTGTATAAAGTACACCTTACACTGGATTGGACCCCTTTTGCCTACAGAACTGCCTTAATTCTTCATGGCATTCAACAAGGTACTGGAAATATTCCTCATAGAATTTGGTCTATATTGGCATGACAGCATCACGCAATTGCTACAGGTTTGTCAGCTGCACATCCATGATGCGAATCTCCCATCATGATGCTCAATTGGTACTAATGGGCCCAAAGTGTGCCAAGAAATTACACCACCACCACTAGCCTGAACCATTGATACAAGGCAGGATGAATCCATGCTGTCATGTTATTGACACCAAATTCTGACCCTACCATCCGAATATTGCAGCAGAAATCGAGATTCATCAGACCAGGCAGCGTTTTTCAATCTTCTATTGTCCAATTTTGGTGAGCCTGTGCGAATTGCTGCCTCAGTTTCCTGTTCTTAGCTGACAGGAGTGGTACCCGGTGTGGTCTTCTGCTGCTGTAGCCCACTAGCCTCAAGGTTGGACGTGTTGTGCATTCAGATATTCTCTTCTACATACCTCAGTTGTAACGAGTGGTTATTTGAGTTGCTGTTGCCTTTCTATCAGCTGGAACCAGTCTGGCCATTCTCCTTTGACCTCAACATCAACAAGGCCTTTTCCACCCACAGAACTGCTGCTCACTGGATTTGTATTTTTTTTTCAAACCATTCTCTGTAAACCCTAAAGATGGTTGTGCGTAAAAATCACAGTAGATCAGCAGTTTCTGAAATACTCAGACCAAACCGTCTGGCACCAACAGCCATGCCACGTTCAAAGTCACTTAAATCAACTTTCTTGCCCATTCTGCCAATTAACCAATTATTCACTGTATATACTAAGAAAAAATACTGTTAAACATGTTACAGAATTTAGTACTTTTTTACATGTTGTAATCACAAAAAAACAAGCAAAAAATGCAAACAATTGCACACATGCAATACGAATTAAGAGTGTTTCAAACAATACTCATGTGGTTTTGAATTATTTTAAAGTCTTTGGCTGTTTTTAATAATTAGTAATTTAGTAATTTTTTTTTACTATACTATTTTCAAATGTTTTTTCACTAACTGCTGTTATTAGATTTTGCATAGCTTTTTGCTTATGCTACTTTTTATAGATAAAACTCAAATATATCCAACATTTTTTGTACAGACAGACAGTTTGGTCTGCTTTTCCCAAAGACATCAGAAGCCCAAGTAGATCATAAAAATTATCCTGCAACTGATCTTAATGTTACAGATTGTTTCCCAAAAGCATTGTAAATTACATAGCACTTGAAATTTGTTGTAGAGTGCTCTGGAGTAATCGTTAAATTGTACATACATTGTAAAAAGATACATTTATGAGGACAATCATCAGACTACACCTGGAACTTAGTCCTATACAGAAATCTGATATATGGCCATGTGTATAATATATTGTGTGTGTGTGTGTGTCTTGTGTTTTTTAGACAAGTTTGGAGTGGACCGATACCTGTACCGTGGCGAATGTGTGGATGCATGTCCTAAAGCTCATTTCCACACAGTGCTGAAGGCATGTGAGCCGTGTCCTTCATACTGCAAACTTTGCTCATCAGCCACACACTGCATCAAGTGTGAAGACTCTTTCTACGTCAACAATGGAGTCTGCAATAAACTGGAATGTGGTGAAGGTATGGCTTTAATGTCTCCATACATTTGCAAGGTCACGCAATCCATAAGTCTGATATATGGCAGATGCAGATTTCATATACAAATGTATATCATAAATATATGTCATATATGCAACACTCACTCACTCATTATCCTTTGACTTAGACCCTGATTTATAATTAGTTATGCATTGATTATTCGGTCACACTTTATTTTGATGGAAAGTTTTAAGTTACATTGAATCTAAATATCAACTAATTCTTATTAGATTATAAGTAGACTGTTAGGTTGGGGTTAGGGTTAATGTTAGGGTTAGTGTAAGTTGACATGTACTTAAAAAGTTTCTTATAGCCAGTAAATGTCTGTTAAAGGAGCAGTATCAGCAGATATTAAGCAGACAGTCTACTAATACTCAAATGGACCATCAAAATAAAGTCTTACTGATTATTTTGGCATATGTTTATGTGGAAGATGCCCTAAAATTTCTAAATATAGCGAAAAATGGTTGAAACAAATATTTAAACCATTGGAATTTCAAATATATACATTTACTCATTTACTCATACATATGTTCAATCATATTAGCTATGATTTTGTATGTTTATATATGACCATATATCAACATATGGTCATAAAAACATGATACAATTATATCTAATATATTTCAATACATGTGTACATATTTGTAATTCAAGTGGTTGAAAAATTCTACATGTAAATGGCCAGCTTTGTAACATTTTTATATATTTGAAATCCAAATATGAACTTGTATGTCATATTTGTAATTTGCATATATTTGTAAATGGGGGGACATTATTTTGTTTTAGCACAAAAAGATATATTTACCACAATGTCCAAGCTGCTTTTTTCTGTACAAGCCGTACAGACATGGCCCTTATCTTCCTGTACATTTTCAGTCAATTACATTTGACATTTTGGTTATTTGAAACTATTACCGGTATGTGCATTTTTGAGCACACATATTGTTATATTATTATGTTTTTGTTGCCTAATATATGTGTGTGTTTTAGGAGAGGTGGAAGACCCAGAATATGATGACTGCATGCCATGTGAAGAGGGATGTCATAAATGTGTTCTCTGTAAGTTTAGCAGTCTCTTGAGTTTGCTAAGGCGAAAATTACTGCTGTTACAGCTCTGTCTTATATCAATAAAAACTACTTTTAGAATTACTGTAACGGGTGGCTTGTGGCAGTATCAGGTTTTCTTATTGTGATTAAATACAGAATTTGCTGATATTGACATAAACTGCAAAAAAGGTAACTTTAAAATGTATAATGAGAAAAAAAATACTTAGCGTATTGCTTTATTGTATATACATGTGCAGAGGAAACCAAATTAATTTGGTTAAAAGTACAATAGGTAGCACTTTAAAATAAAGACACATTAGTGAATGTTAGTTAATGGATTATAATCAACAGAGAGAAATTTTTTTATTAAGATTTATCACGGTTGCTATGTTATTTAAAAAAAAAAATACCACTGAATTTTATTAATTAATTCTCTATTTATTAAAACGATTGTGATCAGAGTATGACTATAATTTCAACACATTATTGGGCATTAACTAAGAAATGGACACCATCTAAGATTAATAATAGGTTTTTTAGTCTTCAACACAAGTTTAGTTAAAATAAATAATGTTAACTAGCGGAGCCTTTTGGAGCAATTTCAGTCAATATTTCAGCATGTGCATGTTCCAGATGAACATGTGAAAATGTTAATGTTTGAACTATTAAGCTAATTAATTAATTTAGTCTCCTGTAATGAGTCTGGTTGCAACAGAGGTGAGGGTCCAGGTGCAGCTTTATTAAAGAAAATAGTCAGGCAGGCATTGGTCAAAACAGGAGCAAACAGGAGCATGCAGGTAATCCAAAGCGCAGTCAGAAAAGCAGGCGAAAAACCGGGACAGATGACAAAACAACATAAAGTAGACAGGACAAAGAAAGTAGACAGTAGACAGGACAAGGAAAAGCTTTGAAATGTGTGTGGGTGTGTGTGCTGTTTTTATGGTCCATCTGATTAGTCCATCATGAGCTTCCAGCTGTGTGTGTGTAATCAGGGGGAATCAGGAACTGATGTGTGTGAGGTGCATAATGGGAGTTGTAGTTCATTAAACTGGCAGATGTGTAATTCTCCAGCAACCTGCACAGGTTAGATCACTGGTGATCGTGACATCTCCAAGCACTTTGTCATGTTATGACTATAAATACAAATGCATTGTAAATATTCTTAAAAAGCACTCTAAAAGTTTAAATAATAAATAATTATTTACTGTATTTTAGAGTGCTCACAATCTAAATATTTCACATGTTCATTATCAAAATATATTGAATTATTGAATATTGGCATATGTCTAATTGGTGGGGACAAATTGTTTAAATTTGTTTGACAAATTGACAAATTTTTTATAATTTACTGTTTCTTCTACATTTTACAGATAATCCAAAACACTGTCTATCCTGCATTAATGGATATTACAGGTAAGAATATTTGAATGTCATAACAGAACTATCCAATTATTCAGATTTGTGGTGTTCAGAGATGTTAGTGAAATGCACATGTGTTGCACAGGTTTGAGGAAAGCTGCTATAAAAATTGTCCCTCTAAGACATACCCAGTCGAGGAGACCATGAGCTGTGTGTCCTGTGAACATGACTGTGTCAACTGTGATGAAGATGAGTGCAGCTGGTGTGAAGCTGACTTCTTCATATCAAGTGAGACATTTATATACAGTTGAAGTCAGAATTATTAGCCCCCCTGAATTATTAGCTTTTATTATTATATTATATTATAATTATATATTATTATTATATTATTAGCTAAATTATTTTTTCCGCCAATGTCTGTTTAACAGACAGAAGATTTTTTTCAACACAATTCTAATCGTAATAGCTTTAATAACTCATTTCTAATAACTGATTTATTTTATCTTGGCCATGATGACGGTAAATAATATTTTACTAGACATTTTTCAAGACACTTCTATACAGCTTAAAGTGACATTAAAAGGCTTAACTAGGTTAATTAGGTTAACTAGGCAGGTTAGGGTAATTAGACAAGTTATTCTGTTTGTTCTGTAGACTTCGGAAAAAAAAATTTAGCTTAAAGGGGCTTAAAATTTTGACCTTAAAATGGTTGTTAAACAATTAAAAACTGCATTTATTCTAGCCAAATTAAAACAAATAAGACTTTCTTCAGAAGAAAAAATATTATCAGACACACTGTGAAAATTTCCTTACTCAGTTAAACATCATTTGGAAAATATTTTAAAAAGAAAAAAATTCAGAGAGGGGCTAATTATTCTGATTTTAACTGTATATACAGTTGAAGTCAAAATTATTAGCCGTCCTGTGAGCTTTTTAAATATTTCCCAATATTTAAAAAATATTTTTCTTTTTTTTTTTTCAGCACATCCCCTAGTATGTCTTCAGATTTAGATATGTTATAATTAGTTATCATTTCCTTCTGTCCTGGTAATTCCACATTGCCCCTTTTGTATTATTCCTGTTACAGCTACAGGAAGTTTAGACCATGAGATCTTTTTCAGAATGTAGTTTTCTTAAAGTTGAACTTTTTTTCTAGCTGTTAACTCTTTAACAGGCTTCATAACGTCCTGGATGCCTTTCTGTGCATCATGAAAACAAAATTATTTTGCTTGTGGTGTAAAAAACACAATTTAACCAAAAAATCTGGTTTGGGAAACTTTGTCTTAGAGTGCAAGGTAAAGTATTAGCTATTTAGCACTATCTTCATTTAAAGCTGTGTGTAAAATGCATGACCCTTTAATTTTGTAAGGAATTTGACATGATCTTTTCATGGTTATTCACAATCTGAATGTATCCTACAGATGGGAAATGTGTTCGCGAATGTCCCGATGGGTTCTATAATGATGACGAATCTCAGGAGTGTGAGGAATGTCACTCAGACTGCAGGACATGCAGTGGCCCGGAGGACAGTGACTGTGTAAGCTGCAGCGAGGGACTGACTCTAGACAATGGAGCTTGTGTGTCTGAACAGGAGGTTTGCCCTGCACAGATGTATCTCACTGGTAAGATATGGAGTCAATCTAGGGTCATATTATGAGAACCAAAAATGTAATAATCTAAGAGTTCGTGTAATTTCAATTTTCATTAGAATATTAAGTATTTTCCGATACTGTAAAAAAAATTCATAATTTTGGGGGGGGGGGGTGCAGTTGGCAGCCGGGGTGCCAGAAAAAAAGCGTAAAATACCAGCCGTTAAGTTACAGAAATTTACTGTAAAATAACGTTAAATTACAGAAATGTCCTTAAATTTCTAGTAAATTTCTGAAATGTAACGTCTGTTATTTTACAGTAAAAATAACTTATTTTTAATTTTAATTTAACTTAAGGCTCTTTTTGTAATTCATTTATTTAATTGGTGTTCCTGTTGATGTCTCTCAGATGATGGGGAATGTGAAGCCTGTCACTCTTTATGTGAATCCTGCTGGGGTAAAATGAAGAATCAGTGCAACACATGTGTCAAAGGTATATTTTGAGAAATACAAATATGACCAATGGAAAAAGCTTTTGTTGGTTGCATGAAGGGTTGGATGAAAAGATATTGATGTGTGTTCCAGGTCGATATCTGAATGCAGATCAGTGTGTAGCAAGATGCCCAGCGGGTAGTTTTGGCAGTAAGGATAGTGGTCACTGTGAGACATGCCCACAAGGTTGTGCCCAGTGCCAGGATGAACAGCTTTGCACACGCTGCCAGTCAACACGCAAAAACCCTCTTTATTTGCAGGCTGGCCAGTGTGTACGCCAGTGCACTAGGTTAGAATCATTATTTTCTTTGTTTATTTGTTTAGCTTATTTCCATATGTAGTATAGTTATTATATTATAATTCGCATCAATTATAATATAATAACAATACTTATAAATATATGTATATAAATAAGTTGTATAAAAGTTCAGATGCAAAGGCTTGTAAATGCCATCAGAGTTCTTTTTTCTCATTTTGCTGCATGCAGGTTTAAATATTTCACTTTTACAGCAATACATAGGTTATTTCATTGCCTTTTTAAGTGAAATAACAGCATACAATCTTATGCAAAATTTGGCCAACCCTGATAATTTTCATAATTGCAAGCCATAGGCTGCTGGCCTTTCAAATCAACAAAATCATTTGGATATATTTTATACCTTTGGAAAAAAGCAACATTTCAGTTCTGACATAACATTTATTTAATCAACAGATGCAATGCAATTTAAGTCATGACAAAAACAGACTGGTGCAAAAATTTGGGCACCCCAACAGAATAATGACATGAATCTTTTGTACAGTAATTTTTTGCTAAAATAAAAGTCTGTAGACACTTCTTATAGCCAAGGATACGTCCCTGAAGTCTTGCTGAAGGCATTTTGGGCCATTCTTCTTTGCACAATTTTTCCAGTTCAGTCAGGTTTGGTGAGTGCCAAGCATGAACGGCCCTTTTCAAATAAATCTATAGATTTTCGATGATGTTCAAGTCTGGGAACTGGGAAGTCCATTCTAGATCATTATATCGTGTCTGAGGATGAATTCCTTGGTAGATCTGGAACTGTGCTTTGGGTCATTGTCCTGCTGAAACATCCAAGCCTGGAGTAACTTTTGTCCCTTGACTGATTTCTGAACATTGTTCTTCAGAATCTGCTGATATTGGGTGAAATTCATGCAACCTTAAACTCTGACAAGGTTTCCAGTACCTGTGCTTGCCACACATCACCACAGCATAATGGACCCTCCACCATATTTTACAGTAGGGAGCAGGTTCTTCCCTTGGAATACTGTGTTCTTTTTCCACTATGCAAAGCGCCTATGTTTGTGGCATCTGTCCACAGTATATTTTTCCAAAATGATTCAAGCTTGTCCAGATAAACCTTTGCTTATCTCAAATGACTCTTATTGTTGGCAGAATGCAGAAAAGGCTTCTTCTGCATCACCTTCCATTGATCTGTTCTTTGTAAAGAATTCGCTGAACTGTGGAACGATGTACAGTGATCAAGCACAAAGCAAGATATTCCTCCAGGTTTTTGAGGGTGTTCTGTGGTTTGTCTGTGACCATTCTATCCATTCCTCGCCTTTGCCTTTCAGATATTTTTCTTGGTCTACCACATCTTTCCTGCACAAGATCTGTTTCTGTGGCCTTCCATTTTCTTATTATATTTCTAAATGTGGAGATAGAGACTTAAAACCTTTGTGATAGCTTTTTCATCTTGTTGGTGAATTTTCCTAGTTTTTAGGTCATTAGGAAGTTATTTTGAGGTTCCCTTTTTGCTACTTTCTGGTTCACAATAAGGAGAAGCACAACTAGCAATCAGCTATCTTAAATCAATCATTTTTCATGATTGGTTGCATCTTGTGTTAGGATTGCTAAGGTTCACCGAGTCACTTAAATCAATTTTGTGTTGTAATCAATCAGCATTAAGTGACTTCAGGTTTTGAAATTCACACAAAAGAGAAAGTGCCTAAAGTGCCTTTTTTTAAGTTTTCAATTTAATTTCATGCATCTCACTCAGCTACACTACTGATTTCTGTCTGAAACACATGACATTATCTAGCTTTCACTAGAAACCGAATGGCATTTTACTGTGATCTTCTCTTATAACGAAAGAGCAAATAATTATGCAGCCATAAACGGGTGCCCAAATTTTTGCAAAAAACTGTATAAACATAGGATGCTGAAAAAAATACCCATTTTAGAAAAAAAAATAACTACTACTTAGTAGGTTTTTTATTCGCTTACATATTTATTGGATTGATTTACATGATATGACCCCTTAAAGTGTTACCTCTAGAGAAATGCCACATTACCAGCAAGCACTGTAAAAGAAAAAAAAAATGATGATAATGAGCCAGTTGTGAAAATCATGGTGGGTAACACTTTATTTTAAAGTGTCCTTGTTACACTGTAATTATTTATTTAAATACTGAGTATTATAAATTAATTACATGCAATTGCTATATGACTGGGTCATGATGAAAGTTAGGTCTAATGTTATTTGCATGTAATTGTGCATATTTAATGCAGTTATTATTATAGCAAGTGCATGAAAAATGTGTAACAAGTAAACCTTAAAGTAAATTGTTACCTTAAGGTGTTATGTACATTGTATTAAATGGTGTGTATGCCTGAATTATGTGTTCAGAGGATACCCTGTCGGTCAGGTGTGTAAGAGCTGTGCATCTGGTTGTACGTCCTGTGAGAAGAATGCAACACACTGTATGAGCTGTGAAGAGACACTTCTGCTCCACAAACATGAGTGTGTGTCAAGCTGTCCATCTGCACACACAGTGAGCAGCGGGGAGTGTGTGCAGTGTCAAGAAAACTGTGCTGTCTGCTCTGAGGATGGCTGTACAGGTCAGACACATGTTCCATGCTTTCCAGATTTATTGACAAAATAAGAGCAATAATATGTTTTATTAATGTCAACACTCAGAAAACAACTGTACAACAGCTGTCACTGAGGTAAAAAAAAAAAAAAAGCTTTTTAAAGATATACATTTTTACCTTATTACAAATAGTTTCAATGACCAGCTAAAGAGAGTAATTAAATTATTTTGTAAAGCAGCTCTACAAGACAATAGTGTTTAGATTTGTCTAGATTTAGTCTGAATTTCAATGTTGGTTCAGTTCAGATCAATCACACTGCCCTAACTTTGTAATATCAAATAGATTACATTTGTTTACATTACTTTTCATATTCTCTATAACTTTTATCTCACCAACCCTGTTTTTGCTGTCCTTACAACCTCTATCATCCCTTTTAGCCACTTATTTGTCTTTTTCCAACCAATTGAAAGCTTTAAAATAAAAAAAATGCATTTGACTGTGTATATGGAAATATATTCAGTTATGTCAACCACCAAGCTTATTTAAGGTATTATACAAAAACCCACTGACTTCGGGGTGATGGAATCATGGAACCGGATGATGCTAAAATGCTAACTAGTTTTTGGCCAACCAAAATATTTTCCCTGGAGTACTAAATAAAAAATTAGAAACTTTAGTTAAGTAAATAAATGTCTGAAATTACATGCCTGAAAAAATAATAACACTCAATTTTAAGGTGTCCTTGTTACACATGATCCATGTACTTACTATAGATACAATAATTACATGCAACTAACCATAGGCCTAACCCCCATCCTAAACTTGACCATATACAGTAGTACATGTAGTTAATTAATACACTTTAAAACCCAACAGTCAAATTTATCAAATGAAATGAGTGTAGTTAACACAAAATTCATTCATTCATTCATTTTCTTTTCGGCTTAGTCCCTTTTTTAATCAGGGGCCGCCACAGAGGAATGAACCGCCAACTTATCCAACATGTTTTACGCAGCGGATGCCCTTTCAGCTGCAACCCATAACTGGGAAACATCCATACACACTCATTCACACACATACATTACGGACAATAGCTTACCCAATTCCCCTATACCCCACTCGTGGGGGAAACCGGAGCACCCAGAGGAAACCTACGCAAACACGGGGAGAACATGCAAACTCCATACAAAATTTACTGTGTATTAATTCGAATCATTTGAAAAAAGTTTTGAACTCAGTGTTGAAGTTAATGAGTAAATGAAGTGATTAATAATGTAATAATGTACACCTGTTACTAACTAATTATCTCATTACTTTAACTTAAATGGAGTAGGTTCACAGTACACATTAGGATTAGTTTTTGAACTCAAATGGTTCTTAGCAATCGGTTACGGTTTGAGTTGTTTTAACTTACTAGGTTTTACACTACTCAATTGGTTTAAGTTATCTTAATTTATTGGGTTTTTCTGTGCTCAAATTGTTTTGTTTACTCAAATGGATTAAGTTCACAGTACTCATTAGGATTAGCTTTTGAACTCAAATGGTTTGTTACAATCTGTTTCCTCAAATGGCTTGATTTACCTTAACTTTTTGAGTTTTACAGTGTATTACTCTGCAGTAAATTATTAGTTACACTATAGCAGAAACACCTTAAAATTAAGTGAAACCGACCACTGAATGCCTAATTAGAAAAATATATATATTTTTAGAATTTGTCATTAAATATCTCATTTTGTCTCTTTAATGTTTCTGTTCTTAAACTACAGGGTGTAAAGAAGACTTCTTCCTGCATGTGGGTCAGTGCATAGCCGTGTGTCCTGATGGTTTTTTTGAGGACATGAATCAAGGCATTTGTAAAGGTTGTCATGTGGATTGCTCAATATGTGATGGACCTGAATCAAACAACTGTGATGCCTGTTCAGACAGTGACAGCACACTGCACTACGGAGCATGTCTAACTCCCTGCTCCTCACATACATACAGGGAAAGCAGGTCCGGCGAGTGCATGGGTGAGCCTACATTCACTCTTCTAAAAGTCCCCCTTGTCTATATAATATTTAGTAATTTATTAAAGAAATATCAATAACTACAAATATACTGTGTTTAACAATGTTTTGATGAAAAATATGGATAATATGTGCTTATATATTTAAAAGACATTTTCCACAACTCCCTCTGATTGTTTTCTGATTTAGCTTTATAAAAAAAGTTGTATGCTCTGTGGGAAAAAACTTTTTTTCAGTCTCATTTGGACATTTCTTTAATAATTCTTATACTTTTCCTCTGTTATTTTGCCGTACTTATTTATTTATTTAATTAATTAATTAATTAATTAAATTAATTATTTAATTCTGTGCCATCAGAATGACAATTGCATATTAACATATAGGGCACTATCATACACCCGGTGCAATGTGGCGCAAGGTGTGATGCAAATGTTTGCTAGTTTCAGCTGGATGCAAGTGTCGTTTTGACGTTTTTCACCATGCTGTTTAAATAGAAAATGTATTTGCGCTCATATGTGCACCCATGGGCGTTCTGGTCTAAAAAGGGAGGTGTGTTAAGGTGCATTGCTGGCGCGTTGCTATTTTGAGGAACTAAAACAAACTGTTTAATAGACCAGCTAAGAGGAGGTCTAAAGTCCAGCACAGAGCTTGTTAGATGTGCGCCTCGCTTAAACATTGCTTAATACACACAGGATGTACAGCAATATGCAAATATCTTAACAAATGAAAAAGAATTAAAGGAATAAAATATTACAAAAATTATGACTTTCTACATAAATATAAAAACCACTGCCTCCATGCCTTCATCTCGGGGGGCTTTTTCAGTTTATTTATGACAATTTGCTTTTGTATAATGTTATTATTAGTAGTAGTAGTATTTATTATATGCATATGTATATTTGTTTTATTAAAAACGCTTAGATTGTCCACCTGTCAGGTTTTAGACCATATGGGGCATAGCATGTGTATTTGGAAATAACTTCATTATTATTGTTTATTTATTCATTTGCTGGAAATTAGAACTGAATTTAGAAATAGTTTTGAAACAGATCTTTGCGCTTAACAAACGAAATTATGTAATTATGGATGTCTGTGCGTACAACACCTTTCCTTATCCACGGAAGAGAGTGAAAGTGAAACTAAAGAATGAGAAGTAAAGAAAGAGGCTCATTCTCTTATTCTCACACTGCAGAATGTCTATTTAATTGTTTTCTGGCTAGTGAAGTGCTCAGTTATTCCACTTACAAAGTCCGCCATGTAAATAGCAAATGCGCTATGGCGCGACACAACTGACTCTTAAAGGGAATGGGAGATGAGACTCTGATTGGTTTATTCTCAAAACACACCTATAACTCATTAAGAGAATAAGCTCAACCCTGTTAGACCATGCGCCAGGGCGCAAAGCAAAATTTGCCTTCCTTAAAATAGCAAAAGTTGATTCTGACATGCCCTTAATGCTTTTGCGCCCTGCGCTTTGGAATTTGCTCCTAGATGGTTAAAATAGGGCCCATACAGTTGAAGTCAGAATTATTAGCCCCTTTTGAATTTTTTTTCTTTTTAAATATTTTCTAAATGTTTAACAGAGCAAGGACATTTTCACAGTTTGTCTGATATTTTTTTCATCTGGAGAAAGTCTCATTTGTTTTATTTCAGCTAAAATAAAAGCAGTTTTTAATTTTTTAAAAACCATTTTAAGATCAAAATTATTAGCCCCTTTAAGCTATATTTTTTTCGATAGTCTACAGAACAAACCATTATTATCCAATAACTTGCCTAATTACCCTAACCTGCCTAGTTAACCTAATTAACCCAGTTAAGCCTTTAAATGTCACTTTAAGCTGTATAGAAGTGTCTTGAAAAATATCTAGTAAAATATTATTTACTGTCATCATGGCAAAAATAAAATAAATCAGTTATTAGAAATGAGTTATTAAAACTATTATGTTTAGAAATGTGTTGAAAAAATCTTCTCTATGTTAAACAAAAATTGGGGGAAAAAATAAACAGGGGGCTAATAATTTAGGGGGGCTAATAATTCTGACTTCAACTGTACATGTGTGCTACAGTGTTTATCCTTATGATATACATTTACTGTATCAATGTTACAACAAGTGAACTACTAAAACATTACAATAAATATATAGTACAATATTATAGTACAGCGTATGTTTTGTGTTAAATACCTCTACTGTCTATGAAATGTTTGCATTACTGAGGACACAGACGATTAAATGCTTTACAATCACCTATAGTAGTTAAATTCAAGATAAATTCATCAATTAAAGACACATTTGGAAATTTCTGGAAAAATGTTTGATCATTTATATAGTTAATAGTACTGCCATTATATATTAAATTACCTGTGTAGTTAACATGTCTGCAGTAGATGTTTTGGGGGGGATTTAACAGAGAATTAGACTTTTATGCCTTTTTCAGCATGACAGAAACTATTGAAAATGCTTTTGAACAGCTTAAAATTGCACATAATCAATTGCATGTATGTGTTAAAGCAGACCAAATTTATTCAAAAATGCTTTATTGATCAGCACAATTGGCATGGTGATATAAGGATTGAACTGATCTGAGTAATGTATCAAAATAATTCAAGGAAAAAAAATATTAGTAGCTCTTCTGTAAATTCCTTTGTGTAAATGCAAAAGAAATAAATGTAACTACTAAAGTGAAATTAACAGTTATGATAATGTTAAAGCACAATTTAATAGATTTTTCTATAAATTATGAGACCAGATGATGTTGATCATGTGATGTCTCTGCTCTGCAGCCTGTGATAGTTCCTGTTTAACCTGCGCTGGTCCTCACGACACGTCCTGCACGAGCTGCTCTGAGGGCCTGAAGATGGATGCCCATGGACGCTGTGCCACACCCACCACATGCCCCTCGCATCATTACAGTAACCAGGATGGAGAATGCCATTTATGTCACAAGTACTGTCACGAGTGCTCTGGCCCACATCAGGACCACTGCCTCAGCTGCAACCAGAAACATTATCTGCTCAGTGAGTTCATGCAACTAAGTCCTGTTACTCTATTGATGTAGAAGAAGAGGACGATGTACTGTATGTGTAAATTAAAGAATGGGGAAAGTTTCAACAATTTGTCTAATGTTACACAGGTATATTTGTGCCAAATATCATTAGAATATTACATAAATGTCATCTTTCATGAAGACATTTAGCAAATTTTCTTCCATAAATGTATCAAACAAATAACATTTGATTAGTAATATAGCTTGCTTAAGTAGTATGATTTTTGAACCCCTTGACTTAAATAATCTCTCTCAGGGTTCCAACACAATCTCATGGCAATTCGTAACTTTTTGATTTAGTGGCTAATTCGTACGATCTAATTTGTACAATTTAGTTCGATTTGCTCATCACCCAATGACGGTTGGGGTTAGGGGTGGGGTTAGGTGCCACGCCTCCTTTTTAAAATCGTACATTTTCGTACGACTGAACTCGTATGAATTTGTACGAATTAGCCACTAAACTGACAAAATGTAAAATACTCGTGAGATCAGGCTAGAGGGTTCACAAAATCCCCGTTTTGAAAATATAAATTTTCAAAATGGGGTGTACTCTTTTATGCTGAGCAATTTTGAATAAAAATCATCATAATTAATTGAAACAATAAATTATACAACTTAAATGTATATATTCCCCATAATGCTTTTGGCCATAGTAACCCTCTACTGCATGGTGTTGCCATATGGCAACATGATATCTATGTTAATTTCCTTGCCACTGTTTCTTTAAGACCAAAGTTCAAATTTTTTTTGTTGGAAGAAGACCTTAGTTTAGCCAATGATGTGCTTTGGTGAAGTCGCATGACGTGCAGTTTTTCTGTGGCACGATTTCTGACAGATTGGCGTTTAATATGAGTAGTTGCTGAATGCAAATGTAAACGTCAATACAAACAAAGAATCAACTCATGTCAGATTGACAAAAAAAAAAATCTGAAACATCACCTCCAGTAAGCGATGATGACATATTCACAACTCAAAAAAGTTTTTATCAAACTACCTTTTGTAAATCGATCAAATGTATGTGTTACCAAATGGCAACACCGTGCAATAGTGGAACATGCATTATTGCAATAGGTTAGCTAGCTAGTAAGGTCAGCTGTGATCTTTTAAGTTGTAACAATAACAACATGAATGCTAGTAATATAATGTTAATTAGTCATAATGGCATTTGCATTATGGATAAAATCTCATTTTAATTATGAATAGATATAAATACAGAGAACAGTGTATTAGTGAGGACCACCATGTTCTATGGTTAGTGAAAGAAGAAAATGACAGAACTGGCTCTTCCTGCAGAATAAAGTGAGAATGAGATGGGGTTTAGTGATCATGAGAATAATGCAGATTGAACATTTGATAAGAGCAGTGATGGAGACAGTTCAAGGAAGTTAGCCGTTCAAGTCAGTTCTGATGCATCTGAATATATCAGACTTGTTATTTATTTGTTATATTATTTACTGGAGGAAATATTTATACCTACTGTATGTTGAATACACGATAATACAATATTGTTTGTTTTCAATAATATTTAGCAAGAAAGAATGGAATAAATAAAAGGTGTTGTTTTTGTTCTGTGTTGAAGCTTATAATACTGCAACACAAATTAATTAGTTTCAAAAAACAAAATTATTAATTATACTAAAAGTTCTAAATTAGAAATTTCTAAGTTAGATTCACTGTTGGACGTTGTTGCCATATGGCAACATATCATAAAAAAATGTTCCCCAATTTTTTTTTTACAGCACTTCAAGCTAAGTCATTCTAAGAAAAGAAAAACAGATAGATCTATCAATGCATGCAGTAGAAGGTTAAAGTTTTGCTAACTGCATTTGTACTTTGTTTATATGTGTATGCATTTTAATTGTAAATGTATTTGAAAATTTTAGATGAATATGAATATGCTATAATATTGCTATACCTAATAACAGTAAACATAACAATCTTAAATATGTGACCCTATACCACAAACTACTCTTAAGTTTAACAGTTATGTTTGTGGGAATAGTCCAAATTTATTCGATCTCAAAAATCATTAGAATATTAGTAAATATCATGAAGACATAATTTTTTTCAAATTAGTTATACAGTATGCATTGTCAAGAGCTTAATTTGGACAAATGTAGGGGTGATTTTGTCAATAGCTGCTATTGTTGTTGTTGTTCCAGTTGTACATATTCCATATTTTCAAATAGTTTCTCTGCTCAATATTGTCTTATCCCTACAGTACATAAATGGAAAACATTTTTATTCAAATTACCCACGATACATAAATGTCAATTTCAAAACACTTTCTGGTTTTGTGGTTCAGGGTCACATAGGATTTATCTTGTTTAGCTTGTTAATTAATGTACCTGTACTGGTTTGTTAGAATGAGCCATGAGTACATTTATCCCACGTTCAAATATAATGATAATTCCAGAGACTCAAACAATGTTATAGGCTTTAGTCTGAACAAAACTTCAATTTCATCCACAGATGGCAGCTGTGTGAATAATTGTCCAGATGAATACTTCAGAGGGGAGACACAGCGCTGTGAACCCTGTCATCCAAACTGTCTGACCTGCATGGGACGACACAGCCATGAGTGCCTGAGCTGCAGAGATCACCTCTATAGAGACGTCAAAGAATGTGTGGACACATGCCGCTCTGGGTAACTATAAAATAGAAAACCTGTAGTAAACACATAACTAAGTTATTCTTACAAATGGGGATTTAATTAGTCATTTTAAAAAACATTACATCAATGTAAAATACTCTGTGGACTGATGAGAAAAGTTTTGGAAGGTGTGTGAATAATGAATTCTGCTGTGTACCAAAATATAATGAGGAGAATCCCGGTCATGTGTTAATTAATTCAAGCTGAAACAAAATTGGGTTCAGCAGCAAGCTAATGATCCAAGGCACATTAGCAAGTTTACTCTAGACCAGGGGTGTCCAAACTCGGTCCTGGAGGGCCGATGTCCTGCATGTTTTAGTTCCATCCCTAATTAAACACCTGAACCAGCTAATCAAGCTCTTTTTAGGTCAGGGGTGTCCAAAGTCGGTCCTGGAGGGCCGGTGTCCTGCTGACTTTAGCTCCAACTTTCTTCAACACACCTGCCTGGAAGTTTCTAGTATACCTAGTAAAGCCGCAGTCACACCGGACTTTACTCCCTATAGACTTCCATTCATACGCACGCGAATGCCTCAGACCGGAAACGGAGGGTCATGCGTTGAGTTTCGCAGGTTGCTGCAGTGCAAAGTTCAAGCTTGGTGAACTCTGACCTGCGAAATCGCATCACTTGACTGCGTGAGACCAATGCAGGATCAAAACATGACCTCTCTGGACAGAAATTTAAAACATGGAGCAATCGCTCGCTTTTTTTTATGTCTAATCATCTTGTTTAATCCCGCCCCTTTTCACAGCGCCTTACGATAGAATTTCGCAAGCTCAAACTCTAGTGTGACCGCGGCTTAAGAGCTTGTTAGCTGGTTCAGGTGTGTTTGATTAGGGTTGGAGCTAAACGCTCTGGTTACTAAAGTAACCCTCGTTCCCCGAGGGGGGGAACGGAAATGCTATGTGGAAAAACTTCCACTATGGGGATTTCGTCAGAATCCAATCATCTGAAAGAGTATAAAAACGGGCCAATGAAATGCCAATGAGTTGGCGGCGTCAGCGTGCACAGCTGTCTTGAATGACAATCAGCCTGGCATAAAAGGCTAGCATGTGCTCAGCAATGACATCCTTTTCTAGCTGAAGAGGCTTTCACACTCAACAGCTAAGGGACAATCGTTGTGGCGAAGGAACATAGCATTTCCGTTCCCCCCCTCGGGGAACGAGGGTTACTTTAGTAACCAGAGCGTTCCCCTTCGGGAGGGGAACTTCAATGCTATGTGGAAAAACTTCCACTATGGGGAAATTTATGGAAAGCGCCACAACGAAAGAACCTTACCATGTCTCCAGTGAGGGGCGCGCCACGCAGCAGTACGAGCGCACCTGCATCGCTGGAGACACAGTCCTCCAACGTGTCCCCTGGCCCTTACTTACCTTACTTACCTTTTCTGGTTTAGATATATTTTTCGGGGAGTCGTAAAATACACCTAGTAGTTTCTAGGAATTTTTAAATATGACAGTACGTTGGGAAAGCGTTCAGTCCCGATAGGGAGGATGCTGCGGAGGCCACCTGCTGCCCGGAGGGGGAGACCTGGTGGCAAAATAGCATATGGACTAGCCCTGAGAAGGGGGAGTGCACATATGAAGAGGTGGTTAGCGGGGAGGGAAGACACGAGCCCGCCTAGGAGGGGGGACTACATCGTGGCTGAGTGAGCGTATGGGATCGCCAGCGGGGATCGCACATAGCAGGCACCTATACCCAGAACGCGGGATGACCAGCGGGCATACCTACAACGTAATGGGCCAACATTTGACTGCTCCGCTGAGTCAGATGCTGGGGGCCTCGGAGGAACTCTGCAGGGTTCGCCGAGTGGGGAACTCAACTGACAAAGCGAGAAAAGCGCACGTATCTCTGTGTTAGAGAGAAAGGCGCAGCAAGCGTTTACAACACCTAACCGAATTTCCTCATTCACCGCTCGTGAGGAAATCAGTTCACTCGAAGATAAATCTCACAAATGCTCAGGTGTCGCCCAGCCCGCAGCTCTACAATGTCTGTTAGAGAGGCGCCGCGTGCTAACGCCCAAAAGGATGCGCGCTCCGAGTGGAGCGCGCTCCGAGTGGGGGACACGGCTCGCCCTAGCTCGATGAGCGAGGGAGATGGCATTCACTGTTCAGTGGGCCAACCTCTGTTTAGATATGGCACTTCCCATCTGCCAATCACCGTAACATATAAGAGCTGCTCAGAGGATCTAAGCTCTGAGTACGGTCCGTTATAATACGCAAGCGCGAACAGGACACCGCAATAAAGGGGCTGGGTCTGCCTCCTCCGTGGGCAGCACTTGCAGGTTCACTACATAGTCTAAACGAGCGCTGTAGGAACCTAGGGCACCAAGGTGGGCCGGGGTCTCAGGTAAACATGAGAGTGGGCCGGCCCAAAACGCTGGCACATTTCGCTGACCGAAAATGCCTCCAGATACCCGCCCATTTGACCGATGCCAACGCGACCAGCAGAGCTGTCTACCTGGACAGAAATCATATAGATACTGAGTCGAGTGATCGAGCAGACCTCTCCTAAGAGAGATCTTCAAATGGGTAAGAGAGGGGACAGGATATATATCCACGTCTCGCGCCTCTGGGGACTGGATGATGAGGCGATGCTTTCCCAGCGCGCCGCCATCGCCGCATCCTCAGAGCGGGGATGATCGCCACGCCAACCCCTCAGTGCGGAGGGGACAGCCTTGGCTCCAGCCAACTGAAGGAGGATAGCATCACACTGATCTGGCATGTTTGGGGTTTCCTTCTCGGAGAGAAGTACACCACACAGCGAATAGACTCCACATCAGGGCATAGGCATGTGCTCTAGGCCTGAGTGATGGTGTTAACCACCTAACGGTAGGTCACCTAAGTCCTCCGAGCTCCATTTATGGGCCACACGTGATGTCCATAGAACTGGGCGTGGGTGCCAAACGGTGCCTGTCCCCAAAGAAGAAGTTTCTTCCATGGGACATGCCAGGGAGGGGCCATCACGAGGAGAGAGCTAGAATACAGGTTTGATTGGGCCTGAGAGGCGCAATGCATAGACCTGTTCCTCGTCCTCCCTGACTTTACACAGCATCTGTGCGAGTAGGCTCACTGGAGAAATGCGTATTACGCACGCCCGGGGCCAGCTGTGTAGCCAGTGCGCAGAACGCACCCATAACAGCTGGACAGTCGGGGGTGGAGCCTCCATTCTCCCAGGCGAACTGCCGTGAGAGCGCAGCGGCTGCACGGTTGAGCTCGGCGGGGAAAAATGGAATGCAGCGATTGCGCCGCGTATGACTCCGGGGGAGCAGACGGCGAGCGAGCTGAGACATGCGGCGACAGCGAATATCTCCCTTGCGGTTGATATACACCATCGCCACCATGCTGTTCGTCCTGACCAGCACGTGTTTCCCTTCTAACACCGGTAAAAAACGGTGCAGCGTGAGATACACTGCCAACAGCTCCAGGCAGTTAAGATGCCAATGCAACCAGTTTCCTACCACGGAACCACAGCTGCATGCCCGCAACACACGGCCCCCCAGCGTGAACTGGAAGCATCCGTCAAACGACGACATGCCTGGACGCTTGTTCTAGAGGCCCGCGGGCCTGTAGAACACAGGGTCCATCCAGAGGCTGAGGGCGAGGCGACACAGCGGAGTGATAGTCACCCGGTGCGCGCTCGCGTGCCATGCGCGTCTAGGGACCCAATCGTGAAGCAAATGCTGAAGTGGTCTCATATGGAGCATCCGAGCGGCGAGACCGCGGCTGCGGATGTCATATGCTCCAGGAGCCTCTGAAATAATATCAGTGGGACCACATTTTCCTGTCGAACTCTCTCAGACAGGCCAGCATCAGCCCGGCGCGCTCTCGGGGGAGGCGCGCCGTCATGGTGATCGAGTCCAGCTACAACCCGAGAAAAGAGTTGCTCTGCACGGGGGCGAGGCTGCTCTTTTCTCGGTTGACCTGAAACCCTAATTGGTCGAAGTGCCGAAACACCCTGTCTCTGTGCGTAATCAATTAATCCCGCGAGCGCGCTGAAATCAGCCAGTCGCTTGAAATAATTGAGTATGCGGATGCCCGCAAGCCGAAGCTGGGGCACCCTCCGCGAGCTTGGTGAAAACCCGCGGAGACAGAGAGAGCCAAAAGGGGAGGACTTGTACCGCCAGGCTCGACTTCAGACGCAAACCGCAGGAAACTGACGGTGGCGTGGAAGTATGGAGACATGAAAGTACGCGTCCTTCAGGTCTACTGCTGCAGACCAATCCCGAGGACGAACGCTCCGGAGGGTGCGCTTCTGCGTAAGCTTTCCGAACGGCAGCTTGTGAAGCCAGCGGTTCAAAAAGCGCAGATCAAGGATTGGCCGTAGCCCACCGCTCTTTTTGGGTACGATGAAGTGCGGGCTGTAAACCCGCTCTCCATCCCGGCTGGAGGGACCGGTTCGATTGCATCCTTCGCCAGGAGGACAGCAATCTCCTCTCGCAAGACAGGGGCGGACGCAGGGCTGACCCTGGTGAAATACACACCCGTGAACTTGGGAGGCCGTTTCGCGAACTGAATCGCGTAGCCGAGTCTGATCGCGCGGATGAGCCATTGCGATGGGCTGGCCCGCGCTAACCAGGCAGGCAGAGCCCTCGCAAGTGGCTTCGTCCGCACGATCGCTGACGTACCAGCGGTGGGGCAGCGCGGAGTGGGTGGGCTCAACCGGGAAGCACTGGGGTCCCACAGGAGAGCAGGAGGCAAGAGCTTCACTCTTGTCTCGCACCCGTACTCCGGAGGTGGGGCTGGGAGGGGGAGAGAAAGGAGACCGTTCTCTCTCGCTCCGCGAGCCACTGGCGAAGTGCACCGATCCTGCGAGCTGGAAAGCATAGCGTCCCAGACTGGCAGTGTTCGGGCTGTCACATCCGGAGAAGGGAAAAAATGCTCTTTCTCTGAGGTTTTGATAGCGTTTTTTAACGCTGTTTAGAAGAAGAGCCCCGCCCTCCAGCGGGGAAAGAGCAAATTTCCTCCTCTCCAGATGGCCCGTCTCAGGGACGCTTCGCGGTTCGTTTACCGAACTTAGCGGCGCCCTGGGGCGGGGAGCGCTGGTTGCCTGCGAGATGCTCGGCGCAGCCGCTTGGCCAGAGGCGCAGGCGGGGGCGACCGAGCAAAGCCGCAGGCGGGCGCTCTCGGCGTGAAGCAGTGGATGTGGATGGCTCGGCGGGGAGGAGCGGTTTTACGATCCCGCCGAGAGATGGTATTACCCATCGCCTCCGACTGCTCGCTCACCGGCGTGAATTCCTGGGCAAATTCACTGACGGTGTCGCCGAACAGGCCAGCCTGGGATATGGGTGAGCTAAGAAAGCGAACTTTGTCAGCATCACGCAGATCACCAGGTTTAGCCCGTGGTGGCGTTCCTGGGCCACTAATGTGACCATCGTCCTTCCCTGGGGCACACACAGCCGACTTCAGTCGATAGCTGTGCGGAGCTCATGCTCAGTCCTGGGTCGGAACCATCCCCGCGCAGCTGGACCAGCGCCTGCGCTAGGGAGCGCTGGTAGGTGGCCGTAGCATGCATGGTGAGGGCGGAGGCGCACGCAGCGCACTGCGTGGGCTTCCTGTGCACATCCAGGAAGAAGGGGACGTGGAGGCTTAGAAGGTCTTGCCTTCTTTATCTCCTCCACATCACACCCCTCTAGTCGGTCCGTCCGCGGGGCTGGGGGATAAACCATCTCCAGACCCACGGCCGAAACAGCCTGGGAAGCACGGCTGCAAAGTCTGCTTCTGGATTCGACGCCACGCCCATCATCCCGGAGGAAAAGAGCAGGTTCGAATCCTCATCAGACAATGACAACCAACCCTCCAAGGATGGTGAGGATGAAAGCGCACGCAGATCGGGCAGAAAAAAGTGCCCTCCAAGACTGCGTGAGCTTACTGCGCACTTTCCGGGAAGAAGGGGACGGAAGGCTTAGAAGGTCTTGCCTTCTTATATCCTCCACATAACACCCATCTAGTCGGTCCGGCCGCGGGGCTGGGGGATAAACCATCACCAGACCCACGGCCGAAACAGCCCGGGAAAGCACGGCCATCATGTCTGCTTTTTAGATGCCAACACCGTGCTCTCCACCCCGGAGGGAGGGAGCGAGCGGGTTCGCATCCTCATTAGACAATGACAGCCCATCCTCCGATGCAGCGATGGACATCTGATCCTCGGTGTCATCAAGTGAGAGGGCGACCACCCGAGGATGGAGCGCTTCTCTCACCTGAAGCTTGGATGGAGCGCGTGGAGGAGCGAGAGGTCCGCGAGCCCGAGGGCGGCGGATTTACTCCCACTGAAACCCTCAGATCTGCCCGAGTGCCAACCGCAGTGCGGGGGACAACTGGGGTGGGTCGCTCTTTTGCAAGAGCGAGCCGCGATCTTAACTGCGCAGCAGACATGACATCACAATGATGGCATGCACTGCCCGCGAGCACCGCATCAACATGCTGGACCCCCAGACATGAAACGCAGTGCTCGTGCCCATCATCCGGGGACAGGAAACCACCGCAACCAGAAACGCACGGTCGGAGCGACGTCTTGAAAAAGACGCGCTGCACAACCGTGTTGCTCTTTTAGGAAACTTGCTTCCTATATACATACCGCTCTTGGAGGACCGGACCCAAAGGATGCCAGGCAAGGGAGAACAACCCAGCTCGACCATCTGCCACTGCGTATACACGCTCTGGACCGGGAGAAGCTGCTTCTCGATCTCTCTCTGTAGACACAGGTTGGAGATACCCTCATAGACTCTCTCAGAAGCTCGTGAAAGGCTCTGAAAGCGAAAAGGATGTCGTTGCTGAGCACATGCTAGCCTTTTATGCCAGGCTGATTGTCATTCAAGACAGCTGTGCACGCTGACGCCGCCAACTCATTGGCATTTCATTGGCCCGTTTTTATACTCTTTCAGATGATTGGATTCTGACGAAATCCCCATAGTGGAAGTTTTTCCACATAGCATTGAAGTTCCCCTCCCGAAGGGGAACTCTCCAGGACACTGGCCCTCCAGGACCGAGTGTGGACACCCCTGTTTTAGGTATACTAGAAACTTCCAGGCAGGTGTGTTGAAGGAAGTTGGAGCTAAACTATGCAGGACACCGGCCCTCCAGGACCGACTTTGGACACCCCTGCTTTAAACTTTACAGTGACCTGATCAATGTGCTGGACTGAATCCTATTGAGATGCTGTGCCATGACATTAAAGAGGCCCTCCAATGTAGCTGAATTACCACAATTCTGCAATTTTGTTTTCCCTTAATATAAAATTGTACCGGCTGAACGGTGGCGCAGTGAGTAGCACATTCGCCTCACAGCAAGAAGGTTCCAAGCCTTGGCTGGGTCAGTTGGCGTTTCTGTGTAGAGTTTGCATGTTCTCTGCATGTTTGCGTGGGTTTCCTCCGGGTGCTCTGGTTTACCCCACAAGTCCGAAGACATGCGGTACAGGTGGTAGGCTAAATTGTTCGTAGTGTATGGGTGTATGGATGTTTCCCAGATATGGGTTGCAGCTGGAAGGGCATCCGCTGCGTAAAACATATGCTGGATAAGTTGGCAGTTCATTCCGCTGTGGCAACCCCAGATTAATAAAGGGACTAAGCCGAAAAGAAAATGAATTTATAAAATTCTACCTAATATTTTTGTAGGTTTTCATTAGTCTTAAAGTCTTAAAACGGTCTTAAAACAGAGCAGGAAGTCTTAAATTGACATGATCATGTCATTGATGTTCTTGAGGAAGCTTAAGAATGAGCTGCATTACTGCATTAACTCCAGACTATTTCAGAGATATGATTAAACCTTATACTTAGTGGGACACACTGTGTATATAATAAAATGATAATAATGCATTGACCAATAATATACACATGTCAGGGAACCACTGCCAATATGCAAGATGATGAATTGTACTTTTGAACTCCACAACGCCCACACTGCACAAATTAGTGGCACCATATAGCAGCAGTGTGTGGAGTTGTCCTGAGATATCTAATTTACGTAAATTAGAAACTATTAGTGACTACTGAATGGCTGAACATATCAACTGATAAAATGGAAAACAAAATTATTGTGTGGCCAAGTATCAAATATCTATAACTATGTGTAAGATCTAAGGTGCACATGCACACTGTAACGCCTTGACTCACTCAGGTAGGCAAAAAGATCACAGGATTTAATCAGACACGTGGATTTATTTAAAAACACTCACTTGGAAGGACATCGATAATACAGGAGACACAGGAACGACAAGGGGTGACGACAAGACACAACTTAGAATACCGGACAAGACTAACTCAAACTAAGTGATATAAATACACAGGATATGATGAAACTAATGCATAACAGGGGTAAGACACAAGTGGAACTGATGAACATGAAGAAACAGCGGGAACTAGAACAAAGGAGCACATGGGGAGGGTCACATGATGAAAACAAACACACACAGAAGACAGGATCTGACACACACGAAGAGTTGCATTTATAACTGCCGGTTTAATAGCACAGAGGTATATAGATAAACAGTACATCTGGTCAGAAGGTAAAAGTTATTTCCACTCTCAATTGGTTGAATCAGAGGTACTCAAGCCTTAACATAATTTATGTAAAAAATTAATTAAATGTAACTTAGATCCGTTTCTATTTTTACTTTGAAATATTGCTATAAATACAAATCTTCATATGCTCCCTAGTCCTTAGATATTATATGTAGTTTTAAAGATATTAGGGTTTCCCAGTGATTTTTTTGCCTTACATTTTCATTACTTGATCTTCAGAAAAGTTTATATTACTCACATAAAACCTGCAGAAACCCTGTTTTGTTTGTTTGTTGTGTTGACACTGCAGTAATATAGTTATCCTTTTAATAGAGAATGCATTAAACATTCTGTTTAAAATAATTTAATGTGTCTTTCCAGGTACTACGCTTCAGCTGTGTCTAGTACGTGTGAGCGGTGTGATGAGAGCTGTGGAGAGTGTCTTCAGGCCGGGGCAGAGGGGTGTGTGAGCTGCAGACAGGGGATGTTATTTATTAGAAAACAGGGACGCTGTGTGTCCTCCTGTCCTGAATCATACTATCATGACACACACCACAAAACATGTGAAGCCTGCCACCCCAGCTGCAGGACATGCGTGGGTATGGAACAATATTTCACTCAAACTTGTCAATTTGCTAAACATACGTACTTAAAGAGTACTTGATTGTATTGAAAGCACACTTGTAGTGTACTGCAAATGTTAAAAGTATATAAAAATGTGTTAAAGCTGAAATTAATTATATTAAAAGGCACTTAAACATATTTAAATTGAATATGCTTTCATGATAAAGTGCATAATGTAATAATGCCAAATTAAAGGTTTTAATCTCAAGTATATTTTAAATAATTATTTTAATAATGGCGATGCAGTGGCGCAGTAGGTAGTGCTGTCGCCTCACAGCAAGAAGGTCACTGGTTCGAGCCTCGGCTGGGTCAGTTGGCGTTTCTGTGTGGAGTTTGCATGTTCTTCCTGCGTTTGCGTGGGTTTCCACTGGGTGCTCCGGTTTCCCCCACAGTCCAAAGATATGCGGGTGAATTGGGTAGGCTAAATTGTCCGTAGTGAATGAGTGTGTATGGATGTTTCCCAGAGATGGGTTGCGGCTGGAAGGGCATCCGCTGCGTAAAACGTGTGCTGGATAAGTTGGCGGTTCATTCCGCTGTGGCGACCCTGGATAATAAAGGAACTAAGCCGAAAATAAAATGAATGAATGAATGAATTTTAATAATTTTTTGTGATGCTTTAAAGAAGTAGAGTGACATTATATGCTTATTAACATTTATGGACACTAGTAAAGCACTTTTACACTAGTGTAATATTCATTATTAAATTTAAGTAAATATATTTTAAATGTATTAAATCGCAATCTCATCATTGCAAGATATGGCATGTGACGACAAAAAGAACAAAGCGACAAAGAACCACAAATAGAGATTGCCAGGCCTGTTGTTTTTCTGCTGTATTAAGCCGTTGGCAGGGATGATTAGTTCCACAAAGTTTAGAGAAATATTTTGCATATTGCATAAATATTTGACTGAAATAATTGTAGGGAAGTATTTTGTTTTATGTGTTAGATGATAGACTTTTATTTTGTCATTTCCTTATGAGAACAAACATAAATAGACTTTATGATTACTTATATTACCAGGAGTTCAAACTGACATTGTGTATACTAAACTAAGTGACACTTGTGTTAAACAGACCTGGCACTCCTGGCCAATGCTTCTTTTTACATGAATTTGCATATTGAAATGGGTCATGGTGAACAATTTTAAACAAAAATTGCACATATATCTAAAACACATCTTATTTGGATTATATTTTAATGAATCATTGAATTATTTAATTATTTTGATTAATAGGCAAGAGTGTTGAGGACTGTGACACATGTTATCCAGGTTTTACACTCACAGAGGGTTCTTGTGAGTCACCATGCATCACAGGAGAGTATGCTAAGTCTGAGGTAAAATACAGTTATAGTGTAATCTAACATGCTGCTTACTATACTTTGACCTTTTTATGATTTTTGTCATCTGATAGCTGTTGTGATCTTTTTGCAGGAGCAGGACTATAACTGTGAGACATGTGATGAGTCTTGTTTGGAATGTAAAGGTCCTGGTCCTCATAACTGCACTATTTGCCCAGCACAGTTCATCCTGGCCTCAGAAGGGCGCTGTCTGCCCTGCTGCACCAACACAGAACTGGAAGACGCAACTGCAGTTCAGCAAGAATGCTGTAACTGTACAGAGAACAGAGGTATTTGGACTTAGAAAGTGACATTTATTCTTCATAATGTTACTTGAACTAAAATATTAGCACCTATTTAAAAACTGTTAACATAGGCCTATTGAAAGAAAGTGAAACTGTTACTATGTAGTCCTTGAGGAGGACTACAGGAAGGAGGACCTGAAGAGTAATAAAATGGGTCAATGAATTGCCAGCACCAGTGCACGCAGCTGGCAGCAATCACAATCAGTTGTGTATAAGAATGCCAGACACGCGTCACTCAGCACCTTTTCTAGCTGAAGAAGCCAAACTACAGCTGTCAGCAAAGCCACAACCACTGTGGCGATGAAACATAGCATTTCCACGCCCCACCCCCAGGGTGGCTATGTGAACTCCAATGCTATGTGGAAAATTTCCACTTTACCACAACACCAAATTTACCACGTTGCTGGTGAGAAGTTTGCCAGGCTCCACCATGAGCGCACCATCACCAGAGATGCAGCCCTCCAACGTGTCCCCTGGCCCTAACTTACCTTACTTACCTGTGAAGTGCTTAGAGATTTATTTATATTTTTTTAGGGAGTCCTAAAAAATACACATAGTTATAGTTCTAGAAATGTTTAAATACGTTGGGAAAGCGTGTTAGTATCGAAGGGGGAGGATGCTGCGGAGACCACCTGCTGCCCAAATGGCGAGACCTGATGGCATAAAGACATATGGACTAACCCTAGGAAGGGGGAGTACACATATAAAGGATGGTTTGCAGGGAGGGAAGACACGGGCCTGCCTGAAGAGGGGGTACTATACCATGGCTGAGTAAAGCATATGGCATCACCAGTGGGGTCGCTCATAGCAGACAACTAAACCCAGAGCGTGGACCTCGGAGGAACTCTGTAGGGTTTGCCAAATGGGGAATTCAACTGAGCTAAGTAGGAAAGGTGCACGTATCTCTGTGTTAGAGAGATTCACTGACGTTATCCAGCATACGTGAGGAACATTATAAAATCTTGCAAATGTATTAGATGTCGCTCAGCCCGCAGCTCTACAGATGTCTGTGAGAGATGAATTGCCAGCACCTAATGCTAATGTCCAAGAGGAGGCAATACTCCTATTTAAGTGCGCTCTCACTTCCCTTCTGCAGATTGCAGTAAAAGACAAAGAGCTGCTCAGAGGATTTAAAGCTCTAAATGCGGTCAACATAAAATTGCAGAGCGCGAACAGGTCACAGCAATGAAAGAGCTGAGTCTGCCTCCTCCATGGACAGCGCTTGTAGGCTCACTACCTGGTCTTTAAAGTGTGTAGTTGGAACCTAGGGCAAATATCCAGGCCGGGGCCTCAGGATAACATGAGAGTAGGCTGGTCCAAATTCCAGGCATGAATCACTGACTGAAAATGCCTCCAGGTCCCCGACTATCTGGATCGATGCCAACGTGACCAGAAGAGCTGTCCTCAAGGACAGAAATCTCAAGGATACTCTGTTGAGTGGTTTGAACGGATCTTCGTGTAGGCTCGCGAGCACTACAGAGAGATCACAAGAGGGCATGAGAGGTGGGAAGGATGGATTTAATCATCTTGCACCTCTGAGGAACAGGATGATGAGGTTATGCCTTCTCATTGTGCTACCATCCACCGCATCATGATGAGCAGAAATGGCAGTGACGTAAACCTTCAGTGTGGAGGGTGACAGCCTCCACTCCAACCTATCCTGAAGGAATCAAAGCACAACACTGAACTGGCAAGTCCAGGGGTCTTCTTGGAGAGAAGTGTGACTTCACTTCAGGGCGTAGGCATGCCTCATAGAGGGTGCTCTAGCCTGAGTGATGGTGTTAACCACCGCAACCAGACAGCTCTATCTATGGATGACATGTGGAGGTTTCAGAGATCTGGACGTGGGTGCCAGATGGTGCCCTGTCTCTAAGAAAGAAGGTCTTTCCTTAAAGGGATCTGTCAGGGAGGGGCCGTTGCAAATGGAGAGAGTTCAGATATCCAGGTCCAGTTGGGCCAGAGAGGGTCAACTAGCAAGACCTGCTCCTTGTCCTCCCTGACCTTGCAAAATATCTGTGCCAGTAGGCTCACTGAGGGAATCACGTATTTGCAAATGCCCTTAGGCCAGCTGTGTGCCAATGCGTCCATGCCAAGGGGGACCTCCATTCTCCCGGGCATGGCAGCTGCCATGAAAGTGCATCATCTGCATGGTTCAGCTTGCCGGGGATGTGAATGGCACGCAGTGATTTTAGCTGGTATGACTCCAGAGGAGCAGACGGAGAGTGAACTGAGACATGCGAAGACAGCAGATACCCCCCATGTGGTTGATATACGCCACTATTGCTGTGCTGTCCATCCTGACCAGCACGTATTTCTCTCTAGCACCGGTAAAAAAGGCACCACGCAATTGATATGCCAATGCAACCGGGTTCCTTTGCATTGACCCGCAGCTGCATGCAAGCAACCCATGGCCCCCCAGCCCATATTGGAAGCATTCGTTGAAACGATGACATGCCTGGACACTTGTTCTAGAGACACACTGGCCTGTAGAAATGCAGGGTCTGTTTTAAGGGCTGACAACGTGGCGACTCAACGGAGTGACAGCCACCCAGCCATGCGCGTCTGGGGACCCGATCATGAAGCCAATGCTGAAGCGGTCTCATATGGAGCAATCCAAGCAGCGTGACCAGCTGCGGATGCCATTTTCCCCAGGAGCCTTTGAAATTATTTCAGTGGGACCATAGTTTTCCTGTCGAACTGTTTCAGACAGGTTAGCATCAGTTTGGTGCTCCCAGGAGAGGTGCGCCATCATGGTGATTGAGTCCAGCTCCAACCTGAGAAAAGAGATGCTCTGCATGAGGGCGAGCTTGCTCTTTTCTCGGTTGGCCTGAAACCCCAACAGGTCAGTGCCGGAGCACCCTGTCCCTGTGCATAACCAATTGATTCCATAAGTGAGCTATAATCAGCCATTCGTCGCGATAATTAAGTATGCGGATGCCCACAAGCCGAAGGGGCACTAGGGAAAATCCATGGGGAGCCCTAAAGGGAGGACTTTGTACTGCCATGCTCGACCCTCAAACGCAAACCGCAGAAACTGCCGGTGGCATGGACGAATGGAGACATGAATATACGCGTCCTTCAAGTCTATTGCTGTAAACCAATCCTGAGCTGTGGTGAATGGTTTGGTGGGAGGAACGGTGTTATGAGCCCACCGAAAGATGACCTCACCCATTGCTTTTGACTGCTCTTACACCGCAGTGAACTCCTGGGTGAATTTACCAATGGTGTCGCTGAACAGGCCAGCCTGGGATATGGGTGCATTAAGAAAGCCATCTTTGTCAATGTCATGCATATGTGCCAGGTTTAGCCAGAGGTGGCGTTCCTGGACCACTAGCGTGGCCATCGTCCTTCCCAGGGCCTTGCAGCCGACTTGGTGGTACGCAGAGCATAGTCGGTTGCGGTGTGGAGCTTACGTATCAAGGCTGGGTAAGAACCACCTTCGTGAAGCTGGGCCAAGTACTGTGCACTTCCGGGAAGAAGGGGACGAGAGGCTTAGAAGGCATGCCCTTCTTCTTAGCCTTCACGTAACACCCATTTAGTCAATCCGGCCATGGGGCTGGGGGATAAACCATCTCCAGACCCACCGCCTAAGCAGTCCAGAAAAGCACGATCATCATATCTGCTTCTAGATTCGGCGCCTTGCTCACCACCCCGGATTAAGGGAGTGGGTCCAGATCCTTGTCAGACAATGACAGCCCGCCCTCCAATGCAGCAATGGACATCTGGTCCTCTGTGTCATTGAGTGAGAGGGCGAGAATGGAGCGCTTCTCTCACTCGAAGCTTGGATGGAGCACGCTGAGGAGTGGGAGGTCCACGAGCCAGAGGGCAGTGGATTGACCCCCACTGTAACCCTCAGATCTGCACGAGTGCCAACTGACTTGCAGGGGACAACAGGGGTGGTTCGCCCTTTTGCAAGAGCGAGCCACAATCTTAGGTTCGCAACAAACATACAGTCACAGTGACGGCATGCACTGCCCGCGAACACAACATTAACATGCGTGACTCCTGGACATGCAAAAGAATGCTCAAGCCCATCATCCGGGGACAGGGAACCACCGCTTCCAGAAACACACAGTTGGAATGACACGTGTTGGTCTTTCAGGGAAACATGCCCAGATAAACTCACCGCTCTTGGAAAACCAGACAGGAGAAACGCCCAGGGATGGGAGAATGGACAGTTGGTACAGACTGTCAGGTCGTTTTCCATAAGGGAGTAATGATTAATGAGACACAACCAATCACAAAAACAAGTTAAAACCATGCAACATTGTATTTAAATTATTTTTGTTATTATCAATACATAGCCTATTTAATATAAAAAAAATATGTGTGGTGGGATGGGGACACCAACCTTTTTTTTCACTAGTAACTTGGATATGTAAGCTGAGACACACAGTCTCAGACATACAATGTCAGACACAATGAATTCAATGGAGCTAGTGATGTCACTGTGAGGGGTACGGTTATGGGTAGGTTAGGTGTGCATATTAAAAGCATTGCATGCAGCTCAGCTTGCAGCTGCACCTGGTCTTGTATGTGTGTGTGTGTGTGGGGGGGAGGGGGGGGGGGGGGGGGTTGGGGAGGTTCAAGTTAAAATGGCATGGTGCCCCTTACGTGTTTTTATTATTTTAACATGTTTTAAAGTATCATTTAGTGTAGGTCGTACAGTACATAATTTTAACCAGAATTTTTTTTTTTCGGTGGGTGGGTAGATTTACTAACTCAAGCATAAAATGTTCTTTTGGCATTAAAAAAAATGCAACTGTCAAATCCCCTGTCCTCCAGAGTGCATAAACCCTAAATAAGGACACCTGAATCAGCTAATCAGAGACTTCAGAATGATTTGAACTTTTATGATCAAGGCACTAAAAAGCAAGATAGGCACCCAATTTTAATGCCACTCAACAGACATTTCATTTCTGAAAAAAACTTTTGCAATAAACTCAATGTACAAAAACATAAAAATCCAATTTATCTTTTTAGTTAAAACCAAACAAACTTTTAGCCTCATTAACAAAGTATTCTGGAACATGCAATAAACAACTTTTTGACCTGAAACCTATTTGGTACATCTGACACTTTGGTACATTTCTCAGATAAGAATTGAAATTTGCAAAACAGTAAGTGCATTTCTCAAAACAATGCGTACAAATAGCAATACACCATGGATTACCTGCAAAGCCCAGTTTCTTGCTCAGAATCCATAGCTCATCCCTCAATTAAATTTCGGTATCAATGAACAAGTCAATGTCATCAGAATGACAAGTTCTTGAGTCATTGTGTATGGATAAGATAGTCAAATTACTTTTACAAATTACTAGTCATGTTGTCAGTATATCAGGTACTCTTTTCCAGTTGTATTTTGTTTTTAATTGGAATTTTTAATTTGTGGGTGAATGGTTTCTTTAATAGTAAAATAGTAAATGCTACGTAGGTTGCATTCAACTATGCCAAATTTGGGTAAAATATGGACAAATCCAACTGTTGTGTTAAAATGTTTGTTTAAAAATTAATTACCAAATGGAACCAATTAGTACCAAATGGGTTTTTGTCCATATTTTAGCCAAATTTATGTGAAAACAACTCAGTAGTAAAATACTAAAATATGTATCGGCTCTCTAGCTGTATCAGGCATCAAAAAAAATTTACTTTTTGTCTCTTTTGAAGGTGAATGTGTCCTCAGCACTAATTTTGCCTTTCGTAACCATGAAGCAGAAGTCTACACAGGAAACCTTCCACTATTCATCACCACCTCCATCCTGCTTGTCTTTGCATTGATTGCTGTAATCATGCTCATAAAGCGCTCCCTTTCAAAACGGGCCTTGCCTGATACCCCCGTCCCACGTGGGTATGAAAAACTGGGCCATGGTGGTGGCAGAGACAGTTTCTACAGAGGCACATCATCGGCCACCTCAGCTTACAGTGGTCAAGCTAGCTCTAGTTCTGGACATTTTCGCGAGTCAAAGCTGGTGGACCTCGGTGATCAGAAGGGCAGTAGAGATGATGACGATGAAGATGATGAAGATGAGGATATTGTCTACATGGGGCAGGACGGCACTGTTTATCGTAAATTCAAATACGGGCAACTAGGAGATGAACAGGAGGACGAGTTAGAATATGATGATGAGAGCTACAATTACCGATAACATCTTCAGCCATTTAAACACAAAATGATCCTGCAGGGTTACTGACAGTTAAGAATGCACTTAAAAATCTAAAAACAATATTATATACAGTAATTTAAAAACGTCTGGAGTGTTCAGTAATGTTCTGAAATAAATGTGAATGGTAGCGAATTGTACAGTATATGATGATGAGATAGATAGATAGATAGATAGATAGATAGATAGATAGATAGATAGATAGATAGATAGATAGATAGATAGATAGATAGATAGATAGATAGATAGATGGATAGATGGATAGATTAAGATTTTACTTAATAGTTGGTCTTAGCTGTTCACATTTTGGACTTCTTCCATGCATTCTATTTTATGAAGACAGCTGAGTGTTGTTGTTTTTTTTGTCATTAATGTTCTGTTTACCTGTGTGAGTGATTTTTTGGAATGTGTGCATTATGTTAGCAATCATTTTAGGTAATGTCAGTTATTTATCTTTATAGTAACAGAAGTACAGATGAGCTATTTTCCATTAAGAACTTTGGCTTCCCATAATTTTGTTGTGAACGTGTGTCAACTATAAATTAATAAAAAAAAATAAAAGGTTAAAAAAAAAAAAAATGGCATGCATTAAATTCATATTGCAAATAAAATTTTTGATCAACTACCCTATGATTTCCTTTTAAAAGTAATTAATTATTATTAATTATAAAACAAATATTTATTTGTATTTGATTGAAAGAAATTATAAGCAAACTTCATTCATTCATTTTCTTTTCAGCTTAGTCCCCTTATAATCTGAGGTCGCCACAGCGGGATGAACCGCCAACTTATCCAGCATACGTTTAATGCAGCGGATGCCCTTCCAGCTGCAACCCATCACTGGAAAACACTCACACACTCTCATTCACTCACATACACTACGGACAATTTAGCTTACCCAATTCACATATACCACGTCTTTGGAGGTTGGGGAAACCGGAGCACCCGGAGGAAACCCACTCAAACATAGAGGAAACATGCAAACTCCACACAGAAATGCCTACTGACCTAGCCGAGGCTCGAACCAGCAACCTTCTTGCTGTGAGGCGACAGCACTACCCACTGCACCACTGTGCTGCCTTCTAAGCAAACTTAATTATTAGAAACTTTTAAGTCTTAGGGTAAAAAAATAGCTCCTGAGGAAATGATTATCTTAGGGTTAGGTTAGCTGAATGGGCCTTGTTTATAAAGTGTGTACACTCAGATTTGATCTTGTGTGTATGCTTAAATTTATGGCAACATTAATATTTATTAAAAAAACAGTCTTTACCGTGGAAAAAGGTACTTATTGCCACATCAAGGTCTGAGCTGGTGTACACATTTTTTCTTGTGGCAAAGTCATAGTACTGAAGCAAATTTAACATCTAATAAAAGCAGTGCGCATGTACCAAATGCATCATAAACAACAAACATGTACAGTAGTGTGAGAGATTAAGGAAGACGCAATTGTAATAAATGTGTATTTATTACAGTTTTTCTCAGTGGCTTTGGTGCATTTCCCACAACACTATTTACATTTGCACAACAGTTAATGCATTTCTCAAAACAATTAGTACAAATTGCAAAACCTAGTTGATAACCTGCAAAAGCGTGTCACTTGCTCAAAATGGAGAGCTCATTCCTCAAAAGCAAGTATTGATGTCAATGAAAGTGTCAGTGTCATCAAGATGAAAAGTCCTGACACTATTGTTTATGAACAAGTCAGTCAAATGGCTTTGTCATGTTTTCATTATGACACTTTACTCTGTACACTTTTCCCAATGCAAAAAAGTCAGATTTTGGTGACACATCCTGAAAATGTTCAAGACAGCACTATATACTATTTGCACAGACATTTGAAAACTACAGTAAAATTAGACATCACTGCATTTAGTAAGGTATCTGAGTACAATACACTGAATATGTATGTTTCACATTTTTACTGCATTTGCTCTTTGTAATTCTAATTTATTCACAGCATTGTGCAAAAGAATAAATACACCTTTATTTACAACAAACATAAACTTCCTTTGGGTAGAGCTGTGCACAACTGTAAACTATATTGCAGTACATATTGAACTGAACCTACAACATACACAGGTCTGTAAATCAGTAATCAAATTGTTCAATTTAGAAGACATTTTCAGAAAAAAAAGATTTACATTTTTTAAATAAAATTTGCTTGACAGATTTTGACTAGTTCAACATTTCTGTATGTAATGACTCAAGTAATGAAATGAGGACTATTTGTTTTATATGGAATGACTATTCAGCATCCACAAGTTCAGTTAATTTTGACTGAAATGACATAAGCAAATGATAATGTTACAAACAGCAGAGAGTTGTATGAAAGCAATTGATGCATGTTCAAAAGCATTTGCAATTTGTTGGAAGGAATGAGAAACTGCTACTATGATGTGCACAAATGACTAATTGTTTTGAGAAATGCATTAACTGTTGTGCAAATGTAAATAGTGTTGTGAGAAATGCACCAAAGCCACTGAGAAAAACTGTAACAAAAGAATAAACGAGGGTAACCAAAATGACTAAATGTGCAATAAATGGAGTGCATAGGCATGAATTATGAAGGTGATTAAGATGAGGGTTGTGATTCATGACTCTAAGCTAGAGTCTGATAAGGTAAACCATATTCTAAAATAACAAACAACTGAGGAAGATTTTGTTATTAATTAATATCAATAAATATCTAATTAATTAGATTGTCTTATACTGAAACACTCTATGCCAAGGTCTCTGATAGAGGTTTGGAAAGTGGTATGTTTATGTGTCTGCAGTTTATGCAGTGGTTGGAAAAAGTTGGATCTTCGTGCAGGTCTTAAGGGGTGGAACAAGCAGACTTATCTCTAGAGCTTTGGGAAGAAGAAATCTGGAGATTCTGAAACACCCAAAACTGAAGATTTGTGGTGGTGGTGTTGGGGACACGCCAACATCTTTATCCTTAAAGGTAGAGTTCCTGGAAATCTGTGACATGCACCTGGAGGTGGTAGTCCAAAAACAAAGGTTTCAAACACCTTGGAACAAGCACTGTGAATCCAATTACCATGGAAATCCTTGCTGGAACACGCAGTAAAGTTCTGAAGTCTGATTGGATGATCCTGTGAGTTGGTCACTGGAAGTTGTCATCCATAGGGTGACCGGTGTTTGCATAGTCATGGTCCACAGTTAAACTATTTTTATATTTATCCTTTTAGATTTTAGTCCTATGCATATTTCACTTTCCAAACCACTTCTAGTTTACCCAAGGCATCAAATCACTTTTATTGTCACATCATCAGCAGTTTTGAATATATAAAGTCTATTACTATGTAATGTTGATCTTTACCTAAGTATTCAAATATAAACATTAATAAGCATACAGTTCACAAGTTTCATACAGTGGAGTATTTTAAACAGTGCATATTAAATATGTGCATGATTATTTGAATCTAAATATGAAGTGAAATATTCCATTTTGTGTCCCTTTTGTGAGATGGAAGTATTGAAATCCATGTTTCTTTCTGTGTCTGAGATGATGTAGATTAGATCAAGATGCCATTTTGCAAGTTCTGATCTTATAACACCTTTGTCCTTCAGAAAAACTAAGGACAGATGGTCACCATCTCCATTGCCACTTTTACTGATAAGCTTAACAAAAAGGCCAGAGTAAAATGTTAGCTCTGCAGCATTTGTTCATATTGGAAATTCATTTCCACAAGTTAATTTCCACAAATTCCTGACTTTACCACTGGTCACTACACCTGGCTTCAACAGGCATGCTTATAAGCTTCAGTTACAGTCTCAATTCTGTTCAGTTCACTTCAGTTCAGTTTAAATCAGTACACAACAGTACACTGTTATTTACATTTACTGTACAATTTAGTTTGCATTTACACTATAGCTGCATTTACAGTAAAACTAGTTAATCTTTGAATCTTCTCACTTTCTTCCTTTCTTTCTTTCTTTCTTTCTTTCTTTCTTTCTTTCTTCAGTCTGTCTTAAAGCATTCGTCCTTGATGGGGAAACATTAAGCATTAATTGAGGTGGTTATTTTGTCTTCCCTGGTTATATTCTATTATTCAATTCTATTCATGTTTATTTATATAGCGCTTTTACAATGTAGATTGTATCAAAGCAGCTTGACATAGATGTTCTAGTGTTAAATATTCATGGCCCATTAAACCTCCCCATGCATACTGGACTGCCGACAAAAATGAACCAAATTTAAAGAATTCTAGTGTTGCTTCAAAATTAGTGGTCATGAAGAATTTTATATGGTTTAGTATTAAATATTTTAGCCTACAAGACTCCTTTCTCAAAGGTCTAGCCTAATCTCATTAGAAAATGTAAGGATTTTACGTTTTGTCAGTTTAGTGGATAATTCGTATGAATTTGTACAAGTACAGTTGTATGAAAATGTAAGATTTTAAAAAGGAGGCATGGCACCTAACCCCACCCCTAAACCCAACCGTCATTGGGGGATGAGCAAAATTGTATGAATTAGATCGTACAAATTCATACAAATTAGCCACAAAATCAAAAAGTTACATATTGCGTTGAAAGGTCTTATTCAGAGCTATTTATGAGTGTTTTGGCTTTGTTTATGTGACGTTTTTAGCATCAAGCATGCATAATCTTGTTTATTTTTTCTGTGTTGCATATTATTGTTACAGAGTTTGTGCTGAATAAAACAAAATTACATTATAGTCAAGAGAATGTTATAAGTAGAAGAAATAAGAACAAATGTTAAAACATATCAAAAATATCCCAAGGGCCCCAAAATCACCTTAAAAATGAAGAATACTTGACGCATTTTCACAGACATTTTTATCCAAAGCAACAATTTTGAATCAAATCAAATAATCAAATGTAGCACACATGTTCAGATAAGATTTAAATTTATTGATTTACTCTGCAATATAACATACATCTCAATCTCAATATGCTCTGCTGGAGAAGGCCTCTGAATCAAAGATCATCTATTTATTTTATTCAATATCATTTCAGTCTAAATAAAAGGATCAGACATCAACAATCAGGACACGTGCAGTGATACAATCACACACATTATGTCTCACACATATACTGTAATAGCACACACACACACACAGCCTTGCACACTGAGCTTGAATATTGTGCTTTACAGCAATCTTTTAAAGTCTCTTTCTTTTAGTTTCAAAACCTGTTAGCAGGAAGAACACAGGAGACCTAACAGCATATAAACACAGACAAACAATCACACACCCACATACTCTCACACTCTGACAGAAGAGGTGTTCAAAAGTAGACAGTCACAATGACTGTGAAAACATCTGAAACAGCATGCTCTTAGGATTTGATAGAGTTTTAAAAGTGGCAACTATTTTTACATAGCAAACACTCAAAGACATCAAAGTTCTGAAACATCTACTGTAGGACTGAGTTTAGTGCTCTGAGCACAATTAACAACTAATTCATTACAACAGCTTATGGTTCTTAAAGGTGAAGTGTGTCAATCTGCCGCACCTAATGGAACCAGAATTGAAAATATAAATAAATAAATTGATTTTACAGTAAATTTAAGTGGTGCTTTCTATCCACCACAGTATGCTTTTATGCAGTTGCTAGGTGATTGTTTAGTAGCTCAGTTAATACTTTGCTTTAAATCTAAGTTGGTAATGTTTTGATTTGTCTCACAGCTTGTTGGTTTGGTTCAAAGCTTACAACTCTTTAACAAAGACTTTCTAACAGAAGTGACTCAGAAAATACATAGACCAGAAAAGTGATCAGGCAATGATCCGCTCTATGGTCATTTATTTTAGCAAGCAGAGGGTTTCACAAATGCTTTTAAAGGTGACATCAGATTAAACTTTTCTTTTGTAGATTTTCTGTGTTAGGATTCAGCTGTGTCTGCCAGCTCAGACAAATTAAAAAGAAAACACACAGCTTGTTTGTTAATAACTCTCTGGGTGTATTTATGTGAAATAATTGGCCTGTTTGAATTGTGTGTGGTTTATTCGTAACCAGCTACTTCTGTGCCTGCTTCCAAACAAGCTAGGGACTCTGTCCTCCTCTCACCTCTTTTTGTAAACAGATAACAAAGTTTCTAACGATGATGCCTTGTTTTTTTTTCTCATTTGAACAATCTAGAGATCCTGGCATGCAGTCTGGTTTGTGTTCAGATGTAGAGTCTCACATGAGTTCTTAGAATCTCAGCATCCGAAGAGGCAACAGTGAGATGAATTACCTTTAAATATGAAGGAAATATCCTATAAAATGTGGGCAAAACATTTTTTTTGCTTTATGACCTGGGGCAATATGAGGCTGAACTCATATTAAAATTGTATTTTAAGTATGTAGTTGTACCTACAATTACTCTAAAACATATGTAAGTAATTTTTATATACAGTGCTCAGCATAATTGAGTACACCCCATTTTAAAAATGAATAATTTTATCCATTTCTAAGTGAATAAGAAATTTAAAATGTTTGTTTCACCAAACATATTTAGAAATTGAAAGACAGTACAAATAAATTCAAGCAAAATATTGCAAAAAAAATTTACAATCTACAAAATTTCTAAATTAAACTAAATTAAAATTAAACTAAAAACTAAATTTTTCAATTTTTTGCTTCTCTTGATTTCTCCTCTTTTTTTTAAATTTGTATTCAATATTTTTCTATAACATATAAATTTGGGTGTACTAGTTTTTGGACTTTTTGGTTATCGGAAGTTATTTTGTTAGATAAGCTCCAGATTTGGCTTACTGACTAATACTGTACTGACTAATCTAATGTATATGCACATATATTATATTATATTGCTTCCTATTAAAAAAATGAATTTAAAAGATAGATTTGTTAGGGGTATATATATATATATATATATATATATATATATATATATATATATATATATATATATATATATATATATATATATATATATATATATGCATGCTGAGCACTGTATATCATTTGTATTTGTTTAGTTTGGTTACGCCAGTTTTCACTTGTGTTTAGAATCAGATCATCATCCTTCCTGTCTACAGCTGTGTTTGTCAGTGTGGTGTTGTTGATTTACACACTAACTAGCCCAGAAAAGGCAGCTGAGCATTTGTTAGATACAGAAGTGTCACTTTTATTATGCATAGATCTTTGTTTGAATACATTTGATCATTTACATCACATATTGTCATCCTATTGCAAAAACCGATTTTAATACTCTTTTTTATGTCAGTAATACAGACAAAATCTAGCAGAAGCTCGAGTTTTAGTTGAGTGCTGTGTGTGTATTATGGTAGTTTAGCTCCTCCAGAATTGATCGGTAGGATAAAACACAACTGTGACCCTGCATCCTCAGAAAGGAATGGGAAGCAGCAGCTCTTTAGCATTTAAAGAGATATAAAGCAAAATGGCTCACTCTGTACTAAAACTGTGTTTTTTTGACAGAGTAAATGTTGTTTATTTAAGCTGCCATTGAGAACCCTGCTGAAAAATCCATCTTAAACCAGCCTAAGCTCGTTGGCTGGTTTTAGCTGGTCGACCAGCCTGGTTTTAGAGGGGTTTTGGCCATTTCCAGGCTGGTTTCCAGCCATTTCCAGCCTGGTCTTAGCTGGTCAGGCTGGGAGTTGACCAGCTAAAACCAGCTTGACCAGCCAAAACCACCTATGTCCAGCTTAAACCAGGCTGGTCAAGCTGGTTTTAGCTGGTTTAAGCTGGTCATTTTCCAGCCTGACCAGCTAAGACCAGGCTGGAAATGGCTGGAAACCAGCCTGGAAATGGCCAAAACCCCTCTAAAACCAGGCTGGTCGACCAGCTAAAACCAGCCAACCAGCTTAGGCTGGTTTAAGCTGGATTTTTCAGCAGGGAACTTTAACCAAAGATAATTATAGGCTTTTCATTAAGACCTTAACGAAACATATCAACTTAACATAAGCATCCAATGTTACCTTTAAGCTGCCTCTTGTGGCAACATCCACCAATATGTGTACATTAAACCATTTTGAAACCATTTTTTTAAAAAGTCACACACTGAATTTTTTAAGAAGTCAGTCTATGAAGGGCTTATAGTAATAGTGAAAGCATTTACCAACACACTTCACATTTAAGAGCTAAAAATGATTTGTCCCTGCTTCTTTTGAACTTATGCAAAGTAAACCTGACTTAGTTTGTTTCTGACAAAGGTGATAAATAACTTAGAGTGTGCTATCAGTAGCATGAGAGGTTAAAGAGTTAGCAATCACGCTAACAGGGTGCTACGCATTGTCTTTGTGTTTAGAATTAATTTGCATGCATTAATATTCATACTGAACAGCTGAAGTGAAAGTATTATTTGTCTGTTTTGCCCTTTGTACATGCTCCAATTAGAAAAATACCTGACTGTGAAACTTTATGAGCATTAAGGGGAAGAGTACAACATGATATTATTGCTAAAATGCCTCTCATGCATAAATTCAAGTAACAAGAGAAACCTTCGCAAGACAATAAGAGACAAAGAATATTTCAAGCACTGAGCTGGTTTAAGCTACTGTTCAATGGTGCAAATTCAAACGTGTGAATTATTGTATTAGAGGTGATTTGTTTTCAAGAACATGTGATTCTGCTCTATTCATCCCAGCACTGTGAGACACCAAAGCACAAAAATAACATTTCTCTTATTTTATGCAATTATTGCATCCACACCAGTGTGCAATCATTACAATGTGAAATACTCAAAACATCCTTTACAAACATACAGTTTTGTTCTTGTACCCACATCCAATGGTTTCTATGAACTGCTTGCATTGGGCTGAGCTCTGCAACAGATATTAAAATGTGAAATGAAAATAATATATTATTAATTATATAATTATTTAGCATTAAAGTACTGCTGCTACTACTGCTTTGCTGCTGCTACAAATATTACTACTACTACTAATAATAATAATAATAATAATAATAATACTTTAAAGTCTACACAAAACAGAATTCATAACACATTTTAATGTAATATGACAATATTTTTGTAAAACTGAAAAATAACATGGAAGACTAAACCATTTCATTCATTAAGAGATTGTTGTCTTTCATGCATAGTTAAATGTGAGAATTAAATACATATTAATGTTGATAAACAACCTTGCAATAAATATTTTCGGTAACACTTTATAATAACAGTACATGAATAATGATGTATTAATAAGTAAACTAAACATTACTTTATTATGAATTAATGATGAGTTAATGTGTGCACTAATCATGAACGAACTTGAACTACAACATGAGTCACATGAGTTCATGTGTGAATTACGGCTACCTTAATTACTTGTTAGCACATGATTGTTTGTTAATTAATGTATTAATTACCACATTAATTAATTAATTATCTTGTGACTTTACTTGAAGGGGCACATCATCATTAACCCATTCTTAACTACTCATGAAAACCTTATGCTCGTCCAACTAGTCAGTTTACACTGAATAACAATAGAAAAGTGTTCTGTCAACATCAACATGAACAGGAGTTCATGAGTAGTTAAGGATGAGTTAATGATGATGTGCCCCTCCAAGTAAAGTCATGACATAATCATACATTAACAGCTCATGAGTTCATGTTGGTTACATTTAGCTTAAACTTAAATGTTAACTAATACATTAATTAACAACATGTACTAACAAGTAATTAAGGTAGCTGTAATTCACACATGAACTCATGTGACTCATGTTGTAGTTCAAGTTGGTTCATGATTAGTGCATACATTAACTCATCATTAATTCATAATAAAGTAATGTTTGGTTTGCACATTAATACATCATTATTCATGTACTGTTATTGTAAAGTGTTACCATATTTTCTTAGTAGCATAGAGTTTTTTTATTTTTTCAATTTTTTATTTAATTTTTATTTTTTGCATTATATAACCAGAAATAATATTTGTGATGATTTTCATGTTTACTTGATTAAGAATGATTCAAAAATCTTACATAGGTTCTTGTGGAATCTCACTTCCTTGGAGAAAGCTGTTGATTCTTCATTTAGAAATGAAAAAGGTAGACGTGTTCAAACTATTGCAGTATTAGATAAATACAGTGGGAAAAGTTTTGAACATCTAGAATACTCACCTAGAGCTTTCTGCAGCTTCCCGCAACTCCTCATCCAATCTAGAGAGGCAGAGATTAATTAGGTTATGGTTGAAGTCAAAAATGTTATCCCACATTAATTTTTTATTCTTTGTTAATATTTCCAAAGTGTTGTTTAACATAGAGAAGAAAAAATTCAACACATTTTTTAACAGCAGTTTTCCATTATTATTACATAATATACAAGTAGATACAAGTATTCAGCCTAAAGTGCAAAAGTCTTAAGCAGGTTAATTAGGCATGTCATTGGACAACAGTGATTCCTAATAGGGCTGGTAATTTATCTTAAAGGGCACCTATGGTAAAAAATCTACTTTTTTTAAGCTGTTTGGACAGACATATGTGTAGGTATAGTGTATAGACTGTCATATTGGGGTGATATAAACACACTCAGTCCTTTTTTTTCAATTTAACAACATAAAAACGGTGGACCAATTGAAGCGGTTTTGAAATCGACCGCAACTTTACGTAGGAGTGCAGTCCCCCCGCCCACCAATATTGATTGACAGGTGTGCATTACCATATCCTCAGTATGTTGTTTCACGTCCGCTATTTTCAGCATGTGAGTCAAAGCGACATCACCAAAGAAACACCCTTGCACTATTTTTAGATGTAAGGCTCATTGGGCTCAACATTCACCATGTTATCGCTCTCCTCCGCGCCAGTGTTTGTGAGTTTTGGTGGGTTTGCATACATGTGTACTTTTCATTGCGTCTTCCTTAAACTTCAGCCGTTTGCATTTCCCGCGGTCACAGAAGCTCCCTGTCATCTTAACTAGGTGCAGCTGGAAAGTGCGAGCGCGTTGCCTCACGTGCGCGTCCCTCCATTGGAAAGAACTAACTAACGACGCGCATCACCATGCATTTCACAGTGTCGCGGATGAAAGTGAGGACCAGGAGGGAGGGGGTGGGTGTCGCGGATGAAAGTGAGGACCGGGGGGTTCGCTCACTATTCTGCCACCTAGGCCTCTATGGACACGCTGGCCCTGCTCAGGACACTGTTTATATTTCTGCCGCGCCACAGAGCGTTAACTGTATAGTTTAATTTTAAATAACATGCGAATGTGCGCGTCTGGTGTGCCGTGTCGTGGCTCTGAGCGGCGCATCCCGTGTATGAAGCCCTTTAGTTATTTTGTTATAGCCTCAAGCAGGTCGTACACCAGAAGCGCCGCTCGGCGACACGCAGCATCGCGCCACGCTGCGGCATGCATTTCTGAATTCTAAACATAAGTTTCTATCAGGGGACACACGCCGGCGCCGCAAGTGTGCGATACTTTCAACTGTCATGTGCGTGCTGTGTCGCGGCGCATCCGGTGTGTGATGCCCTTCAGTCAAAGTTAATTCAGTGTGCTTGGATATTAGTCTTGGTGTAGGCTACAAGCTCGAAGCTTTAAACTAGCACACAGTTGGCTGTAAAACTATACAAAGACACAAATGATTTTGTAGTCTCTGCTTGGTCTGTGTCCGAGTCGTACATGTACAGCTGAATGCTGGTCCTCTCACTCATGTTGCTTCTCTCTGTCTGCCTGTCTGTAGTCATACACAAAGAGGGGAGCTCTTGGCTCTGCCTCCTTGTTAAGTTGGGCGGGAAGTCGAAACTAATTTTCATGTGAAGCAACACACCCCTAAAACAGCGAACTGTGTACAAGCCCCCAAAATGGCACTTTTTAACACATTATAATAAAAAATCATTTATCTTAGCTTATAAAAATATCTTAGCTCTGTTAAACACCACTTTAGAAATATTTGAAAAGACAACAATTACGCAAAAATCACTTTTATAAGGGGTTAAACACAGTTGTGTGGCAATAATCTGTGGGTGTAATTTGCTTCTAATGGTATTTTTTTTATTAATTAATAAAAAAAATTATAAATCACACTTCATAAAAACGGTTTGCAAAAACACTTTGATTGACATACTCCCTTTGTACGTGTCATCAGAGGGGGAAGCCCTCTGGGGGACAATAGTCTTGTTTTTGAATCTGTAAGTATGCTGACACATCGGAATTTGTCGCTCCATCCTCTTTTGAAAAGAGCACAATCTTATTTGAATTTAAAGCAACCACCAAATCACCAAAATGGCACAATTTGGATCGAAGCCTAAAAGGTCGATTATGTGGGATATTTTGAGCTGAAATTTCATATAGACATCCTAGGGACATCAGAGACTTATTTTACAGTACATCTTATATTGTAAAAAGGGGCATAATTGGTCATCTTTAAATGTAATAAGAAATGTAGAATAGTAAAAAAACAACAAAAAATAACTATTTACTCAGATTTTATATATAAAAATCTGACAATAAATTCATTAATCATTATATTTAATAAAATACATTATTGGACTAAAGGTGTAGAACAAAATTTTTAAAAGGTTGTGAATTCTTGATAAAACTGAACTGAACTGTTTGTTCAAACTCCTTATTTAAAATGAGCGCATTTGAAAACAACACAATTCTTGAGCTTTTTATGGGACAACTTCATTGTTTTAAGTTCAATGCACTTAAATTTGTAAAAACTAATAAGTTAACTTAATTCCTTCATGTTGTCTCAAGACAAATTGGTTGTGTCGATAGAATCCATATTCATGGCTTTTCACCCCAGAATTTAAAATATCTGTTCCCATAGAAACATGTCTTCACAGGTTTTAAATTATAGTCACAACTCCTGTGCAGATTCTCATAAACACATTCAACACCTTTTTGTCTCACTCAAGCTGATCAGAGTCATGATTGTGGTAACTCTTATACTGTGTATGTCAAAAATAGATTGTAATTAAAGACAGTCGCTCATTAAATCTTGCTCACCTGACGATGCATTCAGGTATGTGGACATACTCCATTGGGATGAGTTCCTCCAGTTCAGCTAAGCTGTTCACATATTTTATCTTACTGCTGAATTTTGAGCTGGAAAACATTAAATGCATTTCATTTATTTATTCATTTTTTTTGAAAGAATAATTTGTATACTACTGTATTTTTTGTACACATTGTATTTTGCTATTACACATTTACACGTATTTTACCACACTGTAAAAATATCCATGATGTAGCAGTTTTCCATATTTTCTGAGTCATATTTTCCCCTATTTATTTATTACATTTATAGTTTTTGAATTGCATTATGGGAACTTGATCTTTCCTCCAACAAATTTTCGAGACGTTTATTGACATTTTTAAAAGTTTTAAGGGATACATTGTTTGTATTATTGTTGTAAATTAATACAAATAACTGATAGCAAAATCAGATGATATTTTTTACAGTGCATAGCTGCATTTATTTGATAAGTAAAAGGTAAAAACAATACAATTATTATTATATAAAATATCATTATAAAATAATCTATTCATAATATTATATAAAAGTTTCTTTCTGAATATATTTCAAATATAATTAATTTCTGTGATGGCAAAGTTGAATTTTCAGGAGCCATTTTTCCAGTCTTCGATGTGAAATTATCTGATTGTGATTCTAATATTTGGTGCTCCAGAGATATATTCAATGCTGAAAATAGTTGTGCTGCTTAACATTGCTTATAAAAGGACAAGAACGCATTTAGCTAACCTAATCACAGGAAATGACACTATGAAAAAGGAGCAATACATAAAAATTCAAAACACCAACATCAGGCATTCTGCAGAAAAACATGGCCTTGGACACCAGTGAACATTTCAGCATGACACTGGCCCAAAACACAGCAAAAGTGGTGTAGAACTGGTTAGCAGACAAAAACATTAACATTTTGCAGTGGCCCAGCCAGAGCCCTGATTTAAATCCAATTGAAAATCTGTGAAGGGAGCTAAAGATCAGGGTGAACGCAAGGAGACCCTCCAAACTGAAAGAATTGGAAGAATGAAAGAATTGGAGCTCATCGCTAAAGATGAATAGGCAAAAATACAAGTGGAGACATGCAAAAAGTTGGTCAGCAATTAAAGGAAGCATGTGATTGCCAATAAAGGATATTCTATTAATTATTGAGAATGGTATAAATAATTGGTCACACTTTATTTTGATGGTCCGTTAGTTGAATTTAAGATACATTGCAACTAATTCTCAGTAGATTATAAGTAGGTTGTTAGGTTGGGGTTGGGGTCAGGGTTAGTGTAAGTTGACGTGTACTTGCAAAGTTTCTTATAGTCAGTTAAATGTCTGTTGAAGGATTGTTAAATGTCAGTATCAACAGATATTAAGCTGAGAGTCTACTAATACTCAAATGGACCATCAAAATAAAGTGTTACCAAATAATTTTGGACAAGCCACTTTTTAGTGCAAATATACATAAAAGCTGAAAAATGCTTTGTTTCACACAATGAAGCCTTTTATTTGATTCACAAATGCCTTAACATCAACCTTTTCTGAATCTTAACCATTAGTTGGTAGTTAGTAGACACTAAGTTAGTAGACACTGTATTAAAACATAAAATTCTTTCCCCATACCTGATAAAAGGTTTTGTGATGGCTAGAATTGTCCTAATGAACCATGATGGATGAACAATGATGAAAGATTTTAAGTTCTTTCTCAACCTGAAAATTGCAAACAAAATATATCAGTAATATATTATTGAGAATATTAAGAATTAATGTATAGAGAGTATACCTCCTGTCAATCATCTGGTAGCATCTCTTGAGCCAATTGAGGCCAGGCATCCTCCGGTGTGGAGTGGCTCCATTTAAGTAAACAATCATATAATCCTCTGCTACCATGAGCTCCAGTGTACTGATAACATACCTGAGTGTAATATATAAGTGTAATATTATTTACTTAATGATTTAAGCTTTGTCTGTCTGATATTATTCCATTTCAGGTCAGATTTAAAAGATAATTTGACATAAGGACAACTGAATGAACTCACAGAAAGAGGTTTTCCATGATCTCGTGATAGTCCTCTCTATCGCTGTCAGGAAGGAAGCATGCAGCAAACACAATGATGGCATTTGCACCATTGCTATAGTAGCCTGTGGGTGAAGAAAACGACAGTTGTGAAGGATCCCTACAAACAGTGGTTTCATCATGTAAACCCATTGCTCAACACATTTAAAGTCATATTACAAGTTAGCCTTGAACAAAAAAAAGTCTGAGCTTAATTCTATTAAATGTGTACTTTTAGTCTTAAATGTATGTTTTTTTATCTGTTTATCTGTTGTTGCAGATAATGTAATATTATCTGTTTATCTGTTGTTGCAGATAATGTAATATTAATTAAATTATTCGACATCCATGACAGAATAAACTTTTAAGTTTAACAAACTTTTTGTCAGATTGAATGTCCTTTGTTATATTTTGATGTATTGACTAAAAAACTAAAGCACATAATCATAGTCTATATCACAGGTGTCAAATCCAGTTCCTGGAGGGCCGCAGCACTGCACAGTTTACTTCCAACCCTGCTTCAACGTACTTACCTGTAGGCTTCAAACAAGCCTGAAGGACTCAATTAGTTTGATCAGGTGTGTTTAATTTGGGTTCAAATTAAACTGTGCAGAGCTGCGGCCCTCCAGCAACTGGATTTGACACCTGGGGCCTACATCATCATAAAAAAATGTGTAATTACAATAAATTCATTAGAAATTAAACTACATCATATTTTGTTATTACCTTCCATGGGGTGTATAACAGCTCTAAGTGAATGAAAAAATCCAGCTGAAGTTTAAATCTCAAAGTGCACCGTGTTTAAAATTATTGATTCTCAAGAGTCAAAAGTCAACTTGGTTTCAAATCTTTAGCTGTTTCGTGTTGATGTTTCGTGTTGATGTCCATATAGGAGGCTTCCGCCATGTTGACTGTTACACTTTTCACCATTCAAAACTATACGACACGTCTTGTGTATTCTATAGTCTTTGACTACGCTCACACATAAAGGTGCTGGTCAAATAATTAGTATATCTTTAAAAAGTTGGTTTATTTTACTGATTCCATTCAAAAAGTGAAACTTGTATAATGTATACATTCATTCCACACAGACTGATGTAATTCAACTGTTTATTTCTTTTTTAATGTTGATCATTTTGATGACAACTAATGAAAACCCCAAATTCAGTATCTCAGAAAATTTGAACATAAAATAATACCAATATAAAGAAAGGATTTTTAGATATCTTGGCCAACTGAAAAGTATGAACATGAAAAGTATGAGCAGTAGTGGAAAGAGTACTGAAAAATCATACTCAATTAAAAGTACCATTACTTGCCCAAAAATGTAGTGCAAGTAGAGTAAAAGTATCTGTTGTATATATTGCTCAAAGTATGAGTAAAAAGTAGCCCTTTTAAAAGTTAGGAGTAGTGAGTAGTGAGTATTACGCTGTGAAAAGTTGATGCGTTTACATGCATTTTGTGGAGGGATGTGTAAACATAACATTCTGTAGCGCATTTAGTGGTCTTCCTCTATTCGTTTGTTCTTTCCAACCTTCCTTCCATTGTTTGTTTGTTCCTTCCTTCAATTATTTGTTCCTTCCTTCGTCCCTCCCTTCATTTGTTCACTAATGCATTCATTTGTTTTTGTTTGTTCATTCATATTTTTGTTCCTTTCTTCATTAGGTCCTTTGTCAATTTATTCATTCATTCCTTCCATCCTTTTTTCCTTCGTTTGTTCAGTCCTTCCTTGAATCCTTCCTTCATTCATTTGGTCCTTCCTTCATTCCTCCCTTCATTCGTTCGCTCATTCATTCATTTGTTCGTTCGTCATATTTTTGCTCTTTCCTTCATTCATTTGTTCGTTTGTTCAGTCCTTCCTTGAATCCTTCATTCATTTGGTCCTTCTTTGTCTCTTTAGTTCGGTCCTTTACTTCGTTTGGTTTTTCCTTCCATTCTTTGTTCAGTCCTTCCTTCATTTGGCCCTTCCTTCTTTATTCGTTCCATTTAGTGAGTGATTAAGGCTGTTTGGTGATTTCAGTCATCATACAGTCGACATCCTTTATTTACTCATACTGATGACATGCAGTCTATAAAAAGTCTCTGGGTCATTGCGTGTAAAGATTTTGGACATCTTCTTGGAAATTTTTAATGCTTTCAAAAGGTTTAGTGCATTTATAAAGCGCCCATTGAGGTAGTTCAGTATGATGCGATTTACCTTCTATGTGCAATTTGATTGGACAGGAATCGCAGGACTGATTTTTGTAGTTAGCCAATCTCCATAGGCAAGAAAAAATAAAGTAGGGACTTCAGATTGAAGCAATGTAGTGGAGTAAAAGTACCAATAGAGCACTAAAAATGTACTCAAGGGAAAGTAAAAGTACATATTTTTCAAATTACTTAATAAATTACAATTCCTGAGAAAACCTACTTGATTACAGTAATTTGAGTATTTGTAATTTGTTACTTTTCACCACTGAGTATGAGCATGCACAGCACTCAATACTTAGTTTGGGCTCCTTTTGCCTGAATTACTGTAGAAATGCCACGTGACATAGAGTGCTCTAAAACGTCCTGTTAATGAGCTGTGTTCACCTTGGGCCTCAGAAAGCACAGTGGAGCAACACAAACAGATGACATGGCACTCTAAACCATCACTGTCTTAGGAAACTTTACACTGGACCTCAAGTACCATGAATTGTGTGCCTCTCCTCTCTTCCTCCAGACTCTAGGACTTAGAGTCTGGAGACTTAGCAATAGTTCAGTCTTATCCTTGGTTAGACGGATCTGATGCTGTCCATTGTTCAAGAGTGGCTTGACACAAGGAATGCAACAGCTGAAACCCATGTCTTGCATATGTCTTGAAGCACTGACTCCAGCTGCAGTCCACTCATTGTGAATCTCCAGGGTGCAATTATCCCTATTGCTTGTACACTTTTCTACCACATCTTTTCCTTCCCTTCGCCAGCCTCTTTTGCAATGACCTTTTATGTCTTGCCCTTCTTGTGCAAGGTGTCAGTGGTCGTCTTTTGGACAACTGTCAAATCAGTCATCTTCCCCATGATTACAGAATTAGACTGAGAGCCTTTGCATGTGTTTTGAGTTAATTAGCTGATTAGAGTGCAGCACCAGGTGTCTTCAATACTAAACCTTTTCACAATATTCTATTTTTCTGAGACACTGAATTTGGGGTTTTCATTAGTTGTCATCAAAATCATCAAAGTTAAAAGAAAAAAACAGTTGAAATATATCAGTCTGTGTGGAATGAATATACACATTATACTGTATATGTTTCACTTCTTGAATGGAATTAGTGAAATAAATCAACTTTTTGAAGATATACTAATTATATGACCAGCACTTGTATACTCTGCACCATGGCTGGCTACTTGTTGGGCGTTTCTTTCTGTCTTTTGCTGAACACAGTCAACCGATCACAAAGAATTTTTGGAAAATCTGAATCACTGAATCAAATCATATGAGAGTCGTTGGATAATCAGGTAAACATAAATGCATATTATAAGACAATTGAAGTATTTTTGACCTTGTGTGCATATCGGCCTGTTGATGGAGACCCCAAAAGCAAAATATGTTTTTTTTTTATAATGCATAGGGCTGTTAAAAGGGTTAGTTCACTCAAAATTAAAAAAATATGTCATCATTTATTCAACCTTTACTTGTTTGAAACCTGATTGTTTGTTTCTTCTGTTTAACACAAAGATATTTATAAATAAACATTAGAAACGTGTAACCATTAGCTTAGTATTTGTTTTTCCTACTATGGTATTCAATGGTTACAGGTTTTCTGTTTTCTTCAAAATATCTTCTTTTGTGTTCAGCAGAAATAAGAAATAAAGGTTCATCTCACCTAAAAAAGGTTCTAAACATTTTTCTCCTTTGTTTTTGCACATTAATGTGTGTGCTAATCATCCTCTTGTTATACTCGACCCAGAGTTTCTTTTAAATTTTTCTGTTAAAGTTCTGATTGCATACCTCCATGGGATATGACTTTTTGGTAGGGTTCAATGCTCTTCATGTTGATACGGTGCTCTTGCTCTCCAATGATGACCGTTCTCCAGAGTTTGGAATCCTGCCGCTCCTCCTCAGCACTGTATGTGGGAATAGGCTCAACTGTTTCTTTTACAGAATCTCGCTGGGATGCTTGAGGTTCTAAAAACACAGAGAATTATTAATCTGCTTTCAATAATATAAAATAGTTACAAGTGTTAATGGCCTACCTTCCCAGTCTATTTCATGGTCTGTATAATCTGCTTCATCGGGGGTGTCCAGATCATCCACATTGATGTCGAGGTCATCTGGTGTGTCAAACAGGTCATCCTCACTTTGGTCCAGTGAAAGACTAATACGGGGAGCGGACAGTTTTTTCCTCTGAGAGGACACACCCCCTTGGCCCTGTAGGGGCAGTGAGGTGGGTGGAGCTAGTTGGAAATGAACAGACAATTAAAATGACGTAAATGTAAATTGTTAGAAAATCTTAAAAACAATAAAAAGATATTTTAAAAAATTGTTATAAAATCTTCAGAGGATTCTGTGTCTGTTAGAATGCTCACCTGGTCTATTCTCTGCCCCCTCAAAACTCATCTTGCTTTCATAAGTCTGGTCCATCCCCACATTGCCAGAAGGGGAACTATAAGAAATATTATATTTATATCACTTGCCACTGCACTGACATTTTGCTGTCAGAGATGCATACAACTATCCACAATAGTTTTTATTTAAAAATATTATTTCCACTACTACTACTACCACTACAACTACTAATACTAATACTACTACTACTACTACTAATAATAATAATAATAATAATAATAATAATAATAGTAGCAATTATAATAATAAGCTATTACTATTACTATTATTATTATTATTATTATTAATAAAAATAAGGTAATAATTATAATAAATTTGTTAATAACAACCATAATAAAATCTACATTTATTACAAATAATGTTTACAAATATAAAAGATAAACAATCACAAGAAGAATAAATGAATGATAACTGATTAATATATAGTAGTCAACATATAAAGTACATTTAAAAAAAAAAGAAATTTTCAGAATTGACCTAAGACAAGACTGGGTATTGACGAAAAGTTTTGATCCACAAATGTTGCTACTTTTGTACTTGTTTTCATTAGTAATATAAAATCACTGTCCATTGAGACAGTCACTTTTTCATTTTCTTCCATGTGTTCAGAATATTGAGAATACTTCTATCACAGAAATGTAAGGCTCTGCCACCTTGGTTTCTTTTTTGTTCTCGCAGGGAGCACATTCTCTTATTCTCTCTTGTAGGTTTCAACAATACTAATATTAATTCAGCAATTTATTTTTTAAAAGCTAATTAATTAAACTAGAATGTAACGCATTACGTTTTTAAAAAAATAACTCAAATATTATTAATTTTTTTTTTTTTTAAGTAATGCATTATTCCTTACTAGGGCCAGAAAGAATCTGCGGATTTTTTTGCTATTTCTGCTAAGAATTTTGTAAAAAAAAAAAAAAACTGTGGATTTATTCAGACTGTTTTTAGGGGTATCATAACTAAAAACTTCATTAATTCATTCATTAAAGTCTCTCATTTAATATATCTACTAAAAGACAGAAAATATTACTTTACAAACTGCATTCTAAATAAATCATATGAACATTTTCATATCAGTCAATAATACTACTGAAATTAATTTAAAAAGTGAATTAATATAAATTTACACACATTTACACAAGTAAATAAATAGACTCAATAATTGGCTAAAAATTTCTACAGATTTCTGTGCGCACAGATTCTGTGTGGGCCTACTCATTACATTACGATTATTACGTAAATTCCTAAAGATACCACAAAGATTTTTTTTAAAATACAATAAACACTAAAACAATAATGATGTAAGCATGTCTAGTAAAAATGTAAAAAGTAAGAACTCACAGACACAGAGAGCTGTTTCAAATGAGTCTCAAGCTCAGAAGATGCACTTAAAACTGTGATTCCGGAACTTTTGCAGCTTTTTCTTCTGTCTGTTGCAATGGCAGTCTTGCATTGGCTGCTGCTGCAATCAGAACAACCAAATTGACTGTCAACAGAAATCTGCTCTAAAAATAATTATCCATGCTATTCTTTCACCATCTTTCTTTGAAATTAAAAAGCAGTGTGCATTCATGTGTAAATGTATGCATAAAACACACACACACACAGCCACGTGAGAAGGGAAGCCTGTCTCGCGGGAGTGTCTACAATAAGCTGCCAGATGGTTGCCAGTTCTCACACAGAGTGTTGAGAGAGAGAAAGAGAGTGGGTGAGGGTGAAAGTGGAAAGGTCTATTGCTTTCACCCTCCATCAAGACGTTGGATTAATCCATCCATCCATCCTCCACAGCAGGGAACAGGAAAAGTAGGCGGGCATTATGTCATCATCATCATCATCATCATCATGAACCCTTCTTCTTTCTCCCTCTTCTTTGTGAATCACTCTTCCGCCTCAGTGTCCACACACATTCACATCTACAAACACGCACTCAGTGTCACACACACACACACATAGGCAAATTATTGAGCCATACATGTAGAGCAGTGAATTTGAATGATGCCCAAAACAGGTCAACTGTACACATAGGCTGAAGCTTCATTATGATAAAACATGTGCTTGCATTCAACATGACAAACATTCGTTTATGATCCATATGCAAACAGAAGCAGCTGCCTCTATCTTGCATCATAGAGGTTGCTGATGTTAAACCTCTTCCGCTATCACACACAGATGCATCACAAACAAATGCCCATCCCTTCCTCCTTCACTCCCAGTTTACAAATAACAGCAAGCCTGATATAATACCCACAATGCACTCACCAGCACGGTTGAGGCACAGTTCTGTTCCTTGCCCTGGGTTTTAGATCATGGATGTGTGGTTGTATCTCTCAGCGTCAGGGATGCTCAGCTCATCCACTGCCGAGTGCATCCACCATTTTATGGTCATGTGACCTCCTCAAGCACCAAATAAGGACGTGAGGCTGTTCTCTCCGCCCTGAGCTTGAGATACAAATGAGTGAGACTGAGCAGCAACACTCAATGAAGCTGAAGGGGTCTGAATGCATAGATGAACTATGTGGGTGAGTCTGACTCTCACATGCTTTAGATTCATTAAATAAATTGAAGCTGTTTTAAGTGTTACAAGGTCACAGGGTTTAGGAACTGCATTTTTAAGCTGTTATTTTTTGTCTTTTTATGTGGTAAAAAAGTGCACTTTTGCATTCTTTTAGTGCTGATTATTGAAATAATTTCCTATTTTGCCATCTCCTATTGAATGCCATTATTTTGGGCGTCACGGTGGCGCAGTGGTTAGCACAATCACCTCACAGCAAGAAGGTCACAAGTTCAAGCCCCAACTGGGTCAGTTTCTGTGTGGAGTTTGCATGTACTCCCCGTGTTTACGTGGGTTTCCTCCAGGTGCTCCAGTTTCCCCCAAAAGTCCAAAAGACAGTGGTATAGGTGAATTGGGTGTAGGCTAAATTGTCCAGTGGTGTAAAGTAACAAATTACAAAGACTCAAATTACTGTAATGGAGTAGGTTTTCTCAGGAATTGTAATTTACTAAGTAGTTTTAAAAATGTGTACTTTTCCTTTTTCTTGAGTACATTTTTAGTGCAGTATTGGTACTTTTACTCTACTACTTCAACCTGCAGTAACTACTTTATTTTTTCTTGTCTATGGAGATTAGAAAAATCAGTCCTGTGATTCCTATCCAAACAAATTGCACACAGAAGGTAAATCACATCATACTGAACTACCTCAAGACATGGGCGCTTTATAATTGCAACAAACTGTTTGGAAGCATTAAAAGTGTCCAAAAGAGGATTTCCAAAATCTTTACATGCAATGACCCAGAGACTGTTTAGATGCATGTCACTGATGAAAAAATGATGGATGTTAACTGTATGAAGAGCAAAATGGCCTTAAACAGCCAACAGGCACAAGACGTCAACATGACGTCAGATTGAAGTTGTACCCCAACATCGTAGGGGACGTTGCATTTTGTTTGGAAATGAAAATTGGGTTGACATAAGAACCCAAAATCAGGCTGACGTCAATGTCCAACGTCCAACCTAAAATAAACCAAATATCACAGTCTAATGATTATACAGCTTGACGTTGAGTGGACGTTATCACTATAATGTCTATCAGACGTTGGATTTTGGTAGCCATACCTAACGAATAAATGTCAGTATTTGACATCAATATGATGTTGGTTTAAGTTGCTGGCTCGACGTTGGTTTTTGGTCACTTTCTAACACAACCTAAAATCAACCAAATATCAACGTAATTTGATATCGTTATTGAACATCGAAATAACATTGTCCTTAGACGCTGACTAGACATTGAATTTTGATCACCTGACATTACAACCTAAATCTAACCTAACATTAACGTCTTATGATGTTGTGTGCCTGCTTGGCAAGAACGAAATGCACTGCAGAATGTTACGTTTACACACATGCACAAATTACATGTAAATGCATCAGTTTTTTACAGCGTAATGCTCACTACCCACTACTCTTGAGTACTTTTGAAAGGGCTACTTTTTACTCATACTTTGAGTAATATTTACAAGATACTTTTACTCTACTTGCACTACATTTTTAGGCAAGTAATGGTACTTTTACTCAAGTATGATTTTTCAGTACTCTTTCCACCACTGAAATTGTCAGTTTAGTGTATGTGTGTGAATGAGAATGTAAGGGTGTTTCCCAGTGATGGGTTGCAGCTGGAATGGCATCCGCTGCGTAAAGCATATGCTGGATAAGTTGCACTGTGGCGACCCCTTATTAATAAAGAGACTAAGTCAAAAAGAAAATGAATTAATGAATTAGTGCACCTACATTTGTATCTTGTATTTAAAAAAATAAAATGAATGCATGAATGCCATTATTCAACCATTAAAGTGATTTGAGCCAAGTAGGGGTAAACCAAGGGCAATTCCTCCTAGCAGAAACAAACTTGGGCTTTTGCTTTCTAACATCTAAAATAATTTAAATAATTTATTTACAGTTGAAGACCAAATTATTAGCCCTCCTGTTTTTTTTATTTTATTTTTTTTATAAAAATTAGTTTTTTAATATTAGTTAAATAAAAGTTAAATGGAGAGATACTTTTCAATACATTTTTAAACATAATACTTTCAATAACTAACATTATTATATTTATATAACAAAATAATGACAGTTTTATCCACACTGATACTAACTTTTCTGATTTTCTCATTTCAGGTCTAACCCACGGATTTCACACTGACGTTTCAGCTCTTCCTTCTTACAACCTCTTTTGTCCTAATCTACAATCAGCAACCACAGAACCAGAAGCCATTGATCAGTTAAATAAAAAAGAAACCGACAATCAATTTATGATCGGTCCATTCTACGCTCCTCCGTTTAGCGTTTCACGCATCAGCCCTATAGGCATAGCAACTCGTAAATTCTCTGGCAAAAAACGCTTGATTATCGATCTCTCATCTCCGCATAACTCTGCCTTTCCAAGTTTCAATAGCACTATTCAGCCTGACAAATATTCGCTCTACTACCACGATATTGACCAAGCTATATCTCTCATTAAAACAGCCGGTCGGAACGCTTGGCTTGCAAAACTCGGCATTACATCCGCATTCAAAATTATGGCCATCCATCCTGATTTCTGGCATCTCTTTGGCATTCAATGGCGCTCTCAATTCTACTTCGAAGTCCGACTCACTTTCGTTTGCAGAAGTAGTCTCAAAATTTTCGATACGCTCTCAGAAGCATTCTGCTGGATTCTAACCAACAATTACGGGGTCCTGTACATAATTCACGTATTAGATGATTTTCTCATCATCTTCCCTCCATCTGTGCTGCCCGCTAAACATCTGGCGATTACACAAAAGGTTTTCGCAGATCTCGGAATCCCTCTCGCAGAAGAGAAAACTTCCTAACCCAGCACTTCTATCGAATTTCTGGGTATTAATCTAGACTCTGATAAATTCCAAGCATCCCTTCCCAAAGAGAAAATCGATCGCATCATTTCTCTTTCTCTAATTTTCTTAGAGAAACAAGAATGCACTAAACGCGAACTCCTCTCCATCCTCAGGCATTCAAACTTCGTAATGCGTATCTTCACGCAAGGCCCCCCATTTATTACTCACCTCCTCCAACTAGCCACTTCAGTACTCAGTCTGGATGACTTAATTCTCCTTAACAATCCCAGTCGCGACGAACTGAGTTTATGGATATCCTTTCTTAAGCAATGGAACGGCTGTTCCTTTTTGTACCGAGACCTTATTTCATCCCCAATCGACATCAGTTTGGCATTGGTTCGCTTCCTCATGGCCCCCACAAATGCAAAAAATTTCACAAAACCAACACTCCTCAGCTCTGTTCGAATTATACCCCGTAGTCGCTGCAGCTATTTTATGGGGAGACAAATGGTCTGCCTCCAGCATTCTCTTGCATTGCGACAACAAAGTGACAGTACAATGCATTAATAAAGGGCGTTCCAACTCCCCGTCGCTCATGCCATTATTAAGGCGTGTCGTATGGACAGCAGCCAAAAATAATAATTTTATAATGACTGCTAAACATGTACCAGGCTGCAAAAATCTAATTGCTGACTCTCTCTCTGGTTTCTTTTTCCAGAAATTTCATCTATTGGCACCAGAAGCGGACCCTTATCCTACACTAGTACCTCCTTATTTGGAAATTATATTGCCATAAACCACCCGCTATATAACCTCAGCCAAATGTCCATATCTCTCATATTACAGGCAATAGCCCCCAGAACCCTTGATTCATACCTCACAGCATGAAAAGCCTTTAAACACTTACACATACTGTACAAAGCATTTTTCCCGATTTTTCCCTCCTCTCAATCACCTCATTCATATCTCACCTCCATATTTCCAAGAATATATAAGCCAGCACCATTAGAAGCTACTTAAACGGAATCCAATTTTTCCATAAGCTAATTCACGCATCCCCTCAGATGCCATATTATACTCCCAAACCACACTACTCATCAAAGGCATTCAGAATACACCCCCCACCCCCCCAGATTCCAGACTCCCCATCACACTCAACATCCTCTCCAAATGTATACACACACTGCGTAAAGGCTATTAGTCTATTCACACAGCTCGCACCCTTGACTCCATGTTCACCTACATGTTCGCACTACCACATCTAAATTCAACCCCTCCATCCACCCCACCATATCTGATCTGAATGTGCAGGATAAGGAAACCATTTCTTTCCTTATCAAGCATAGTAAAACAGATCAAATTTGCAACAGCCACTTTATTTACATTTTTGACCTCCCCTCCCACACACACGCTTTTCAAACCCTCCTGGCATTCTTACAGCTGAGGAAATCTCAAGATTCTAATCTTTTCTCCCCACTTTTTACTGACGATGCTAATTGTCCAGTAACTAGTTTTTGGTTTCAAAAACACCTGAAAGAAATATTACGCTTATCTGGCTTTCCACCCGAATCATTCTTTAGCCACTCCTTCAGAATCGGAACAGCCACTACAGCCGCCCACAACGGGCTCTACCAAAATCAAATCCTGGCCCTCAACCGCTGGTCCTCAGATGCATTCAAAACATACATCCGACTCAGCAGACTTCACCTCAAGGAAGCCCAGCTGTCTCTCACCAGACGACATCCATCACCCAGAGTACAAGGGCAGGAGCACGACTCTCATTTCCTCTTCCTCCCCCTCTATCCAGCGTTGAGTTTCTCCGCTACTTTTCTATAATTCTAGCATCGAGTTACTCCGCTAAAACTACTCCCTCTCTGTTCTTTTCTTAGCGCAAGCTATACTCCGCTCCCCTATCACTCTCTCTCATACTCATTCACAGCTCTATCTCCCACGAAGGCCCAAGAGCTTTGACTCCCACAGAGTCACGCCTAGCCCAATCCCTGGCCACCCCCTCACTCATCACGCTTCCAGCAAGAGCCTCCACTGCCCCCTTCCTTCCCATCTCTTGCGTCGATTACTTTCCGCTCTTTCCTCAATCCCCCCCCCCCTTCTTCAGTCCCCCCCTCATCTCGAGTTGCTCCGCTACTCCACCTTTTTCTAGCGTCGAGTATTCTGCTACTCATTTCTTTTTCGCTGCCAAGTCCACCACCCTCAGGAGTCTCCACCGCCCCCACCCTTTCCCAGACTCCTGCAGAAGGCCAAACTTACAGCTCTAACTCCCACGGAGTTACCCCCTCCCCCGGAGTCAAGTATAACCCACCCCCCTGCCCCGGCCAATACATATCTCTTTCTTTTCTTTTGCCAGCCTCGAGTTTCTCCGCATCTCCTATTCTCTCCTTCCTAGCGTTGAGTTTCTCCGAACCTTCTTCCCTTTCTTCCAGCGTTGAATGCTTCCGCTCTTTCCTTCACCCCCCACTCTTCCAGCTCCTCTACACTTCCCACCTCTAAATCCCCAACCCCTTTCTAGCGTCGAGTTACTCCGCTACTTTTTTTCTTCAGTGTTGAGTTACTCCGCTATTTTTCCTTCCTTCTAGCATTGAGTTCCTCCGCTACTCTTCCCTATTTTTCGCATAGGCCATCACTCATCAACTCGGACTCCCACGAAGTCTCCCTGAGTTCGACTCCATCTGAGCCAAACGCAATGACTTCAGTTTTCTCTTTAATTAACTGAAGAAAGTTTTGGCACATCCAACTGTTCATAACATCAATGCATTGGCAGAGGGTGTCAATAGGGCTGTAGTCATTAGGCAGTAAGGCTAAGTAGATCTGAGTGTCATCAGCATAGCTGTGGTGGGAAATTTGGTTCTTTCTCATTATTTGGCTCAGAGGGAGCATATAAAGGTTGAACAGGAGAGAAGCCAGAATCGAGCCTTGTGGGACTCCACATGTCATGGGTGTCCACCTCGACCTATGGTCACCTATACTGACATAGTAACCTCTCCCTTCAAGATAAGATCTGAACCATTTGAGGACCGTCCCAGACAGCCCAACCTAATTTTCCAGCCTATCCAGAAGTATGCTGTGATCGACAGTGTCAAGTGCAGCACTAAGATTGAGCAATACTAGCACTGTTAGTTTGCTTGAATCTGTATTTAGGCGGATATCATTGATTATCTTTATAAGAGCGCTCTCTGTACTGTGATGTGCTCTGAAACCAGATTAAAAATTGTCTAAACACCCCTTGGAGTTTAAGAACATGTTAACCTGGTTGAAAACAACTTTTTCAATGATTTTTCCAATGAAAGGGAGATTTGAGATTGGCCTGTAACTGCTCAATAGTGTGTTATCCAGGTTGCTCTTTTTCAAGAGTGGTTTAACAACTGCAGTTTTAAGTGAGTTTGGGAAAATCCCTGAGAGAAGTGAAGCATTTACCATTTTTAGGAGATCCATTTCTAAACAGTTAAACACCATTTGAAGAATGATGTGGGGAGTGTGTCAAGACTGCAGGTTGATGTTTTCATAATTTGCACGATCTCTTCTAAGATTTTACCATTAATTGCCATGAAATCAGACATAATGTCTGATTTCTTAAGTTGTGGTTGAGCTTGTCTGACGTCGGCACAACTTGGCTGATTGGATGAGCTGATTGCCTTTCTGATATTATTGATCTTATCAGTAAAGAAATGAGCGAACTCATTACATTTACTTTCCGAGAGTAGTTCACTGGGAATCCTACTGGGGGGGTTTGTGAGTCTCTCTACCGTTGCAAAGAGTGTACGCGCATTATTTAAGTTGTTGTTTATAAGGGTTGAAAAGAAAGTCTGCCTAGTGGTTTTTAGTTTCACAATAAAAGCATGAAGACTGTCTTTATAGATATTATAGTGGACTACTAGTTTCGTCTTCCTTCACATACGCTCAGCTTTTCTGCACTGAGATTTCATCATTTGAACTGCTGTTGATTTTCTCCAAGGCCTGTTTTTCATCCCTGTTTTCTTCCTGACTTTAACAGGAGCAATGTCATCTATGACATTCTTAACTTTAGAGTTAAACAAATCAAGGAGAGAGTCAACAGAGTCTGTAGATATACTTGCTGCGAGTGATATGGCCTCCATAAACTGCTCACTAGTGTTCTCATTTATGCATCTCTATCTGACAGAGACAGATCTGTCTTTAATGGCTGGAGTGATCAATATATCAAAGAAAATACAGAAATGATCATATAGTGCAACATCCTTAACAACAGTCGATGAAATGTGTAGACCCTTAGTTATAAGTAGATCAAGAGTGTGTCCACGATTGTGTGTGGAGCCTTGATCATGCTGAGTCAGATCAAAAGTGTTAAAGACATTCATGAGTTCTTTTACAGCATTGATTTCTGGATTATCAGTGTGAATATTAAAATCCCCAGCAATAGTAAAATAGTCAAACTCAGAGGTTACTATTGATAACAGCTCTGTAAAATCATCAATAAAAGTTGGAGAATATTTTGGAGGTCTGTAGATAATGATCAGTAAAATGTGTGGAGCACCCTTTAGTGCTATACTCAGATATTCAAAGGACAAATAGTCACCAAATGACACTTGTTTACACTCATAGACATCTTTAAATAGGTCAGAGATGCCTTCATCTCTCCTATTAACTCTGCAAACACTCAAATAATCAAAGTTTAAAGGAGCTGTTTCATTCAGAACTGCTGCGCTACAATTGTCATCTAGCCAAGTTTTATTTAGAAGCATAAAATCAAGGCAATTTGTGTTGATAAAATCATTGACTAAAAGTGACTTATTGTTAAGTGATCGGATGTTTAAAAGTGCTAACTTAACAGTTTTAGCTGTTTTCCCTACAGTAGTCTCAGAATTACATTTAATAGACAGCAGATTTGAATGATTTGCTATATGGCCTGAAGAAGTCTTCGGTTTTCTTTCACATAAAACAACACATATCTGTGAAGAGAAAGCTACAGGTATACTGGGTTCCTGCTTGTTCTGTAAACATCTGATAAAGACACTGTTATCTAAGCAGGCACCCGGGACACATCAATGGCAGCTTTTAAGTTCACCAGCTGAAGATGAGGTGTTTTTTGGGACCTGCCGCTATCGCAAAGACCTGAGGCCTCTCCTAGGTGTAGGACGAGGTGGGCTCAGAGATGGGTGTGAGGCTGGCTGACTTTTGGTTGCTAACTGGGGGCTTGCGGCAATGAAGTGTGAGAGTTTAGTTCCAGCAAACACCAGTTCCTCCATCTTTTTTGAAAAATTCAAATATAGCATTGATCCTTAGCTTATTGGGGGGTTTCTTCATTACGCAGCTGCTGTCCCGATCTAAAAAGCATTTTGGGGAGTTCTCGAGACCCATCTGAGCTCAAACTCTCCTCTTGCCCTCCAAAAGGGGGGAAGCCCCGGGCTCAAGGATATTCTGAGCTTAGGGCTCTCTCCCGAGACAGCATGCCAAACACGCTTTATTACCAATCATCAGCTAAATGTGAACTCTTAAAATTTAATATTAAGTCATGTCCTTATTAGTCTAAATACATCAATTCTATCATTAATTAGTGCACCTAGGCGTAGCGGTGGCGCAGTGGGTAGCACAATGGCCTCACAGCAAAAAGGTCGCTGGTTCGAGCCTTGGCTGTGTCAGTAGGCATTTCTGTGTGGAGTTTGCATGTTCTCCCCGTGTTCGTGTGGGTTTCCTTCGGGTGCTCCGTTTTCCCCCACAGTCCAAAAGATATGGGGTAAAGGTGAATTGGGTAAGCTAAATTGTTTTTAGTATATGTGTGTGAATGAGAATGTATGGGTGTTTCCCAGTAATGGGTTGTAGCTGGAAGGGCATCCGCTGCGTAAAACATATGCTGGATAAGTTGACGGTTCATTCCGCTGTGGCAACCTAATAACTAATAAAGGGACGAAGCCAAAAAGAAAAGGAATGAATTGGTGCACCTATATTTGTATGTTGTATTTAAAAAAAAATTTTTAAATTGTTTAATTGTTATAAAGCAAAATTGTAACATTTCTGCAATTACGTCTGGTTTATGCATTATAGTTCTTTTTTTTTAAATATCTTTAAAATATGTTTAAAGTGTAGTGTCTGAATGAGCTCACAAATATTTATAATAAATTGAAATATATTTAAATGTAATTTCTATTGACACATTGAAATTATATGGAACAAAAAAAATCCACAAATTCCTTTTAAATAAAACAATAAATAAATAAATCCACAAATAAATAAATAAATGTATATGAATCCACAAATTCCTGCATAAATAAATATCTAAATAATTAATAGTGTGGGTAGATAAATAATTTAATAAACTACATGATTGTACTGGTGATACTAGGAAAGTAAATACGGAGCAACATTAAAAAATGAAATAAACATTTGAATGGGGGTGGAAAAATCTATTTTCAGTTTAGCATTTTCTTATTTCCCAATGTAATTATTTTTCTGCCTGTACTAATAATTATTTAAATTCATTCATTCATTTTTGACTTAGACCCTTTATTATTAAGGGGTCGCCACAGCGGAATAAACCGACAACTTATATGTTTTACGCAGCGTATGCCCTTCCAGCTGCAACCCAGTACTGGGCCATACACTCTTGCATTCACACACATACACTACGGCCAGTTTAGCTTACCCAATTCACCTATACCGCATGTCTTTGGACTGTAGGAGAAATAGGAGCACCCGGAGGAAACCCACGCCAACACGGGGAGAACATGCAAACTGACCCAACTGACCCAGCCAGGACTCGAACCAGCGACCCTCTTGCTGTGAGGCAACAGTGCTAACCACTGAGCCACCGTGCTGCCTCAAATGTTTTCAAATGTACTTTAAAATGTACAATTTAGACAAATAATTTTGTCATAAATTTTTTTATGCTTCTATCCCAAACACTGAAAATTATGTCAGTTTCATTATTAAAACCTAAATTCAAAAGAAAAATAAGCGTATGAAGAAAATTAAGCATATTTCAAGATATAACAGATTATGACATTTATTTTTAAATCCCTGTTCACGTATTTTTGCTGTGATGTGATTAAATATATCTAAAATATCTTACTTAAAAGGAGTTCACAACTGTGCTGTATTACAGTATGTACATACTCAAATCATAAACTATTGTGGTCAAACTGTAAATCAAGGTTTGTGCTCTCAGGTGATCATTCACTTGATCACCCATAAAGATTCATTGTGTTGAATCTGCCTTTTGAAATTGTTCACAGAAAACGTTACTCCTTAAACTACAAGGTACAAATAGTAAAATGTCTGTTCCCTGCTCTACAAAGATGAAGCATGTTTTCTGATTTAAGATCCCCACAGTGTTGCGAGAAATGTGTTGTGTGTTCAGCTACTCACCAGCTTTCTGCTCCAAGTCTCTTGTATTTGTTAAAGGAAGCAATGGGAGGTGCTCTATGACCTCTTACTCAGAAAGTGTTTAGTCCAATGTTCATTGCTACGGTTACTCTGCCACACCTGACATAATTGTAAAGACAAAAATCACTGCTGGATTTATAGATTCACTCTTTAGCTCTCTTAAACAATCTCAGTGGTTAAAAAAATTAAATCACATCTAGTTGCTTTTTAACTTCATTGTTGTAACAAATTGTAAACCCATAATGGTCAGAATGTATTTTAGGGTACAAATCTCTGCATTAATAAACCATTAACTGTTAACTGTAAATCACTTCGTTGCTCACTGTCCAGTAAAAGTAGGACCCATCAATAGATAAGAGGTTACTGACAGGTTATTTTCTATGAACAAATCTTCTCTAGCTGCCACTCTACTAGAGGTCAGTAAAACCATAGTAAAACAATAGTAAAAACATAGTAAAACCATAGTAAAACCATACTAAAACCATAGTAAAACCATATCAAAACCATAGTAAAACAATAGTAAAACCATAGTAAAACCATAGTAAAACCATAGTAAAACCATAGTAAAATGATGTTAAAACCATACTAAAACCACAGTAAATTGATAGTAAAATCATAGTAAAACAATAGTAAAACCATAGTAAAACCATAGTAAAACCATCTAAAACCATAGTAAAACTATAGTAAAACCATAATAAAACCATAGTAAAACTATAGTAAAACCATAGTAAAACTATAGGAAAACCATATCAAAACCATAGTAAACCCATAGTAAATGGATAGTAAAACCATAGTAAAACCATAGTAAAACCATATCAAAACCATAGTAAAACCATAGTAAAATCATAGTAAGATGATAGTAATAGCAACCTGTATCATATAAGATAGGGCGACGCAGTGGCGCAGTAGGTAGTGCTGTCGTCTCACAGCAAAAAGGTCGCTGGTTCGAGCCTCGGCTGGGTCAGTTGGTGTTTTTGTGTGGAGTTTTCATGTTCTCCCCGGCGTTTGCGTGGGTTTCCTCCAGGTGCTCCGGTTTCCCCCACAGTCCAAAGACATGCGCTATAGGTGAGCTAAATTGTAAGCTAAATTATCCAAAGTGTATGTGTGTGAATGAGAAAGTATGGATGTTTCCCAGAGATGGGTTGCAGCTGGAAGGGCATCCGCTGCGTAAAACATGTGCTGGATAAGTTTGCCGGTTCATTCCGCTGTGGCGACCCCAGATTAATAAAGGGACTAAGCCAAAAAGAAAATGAATGAATGAATAAGATAATATAATATAATATAATACAATATTAGGGCTGCCTGATTATGGGAAAAATCATAATCACAATTATTTTGAACATAATTGTAATCATGATTATTTAAAATGATTACTGTTGAAGTCAGAATTATTAGCCCTCCTGTGAATTTTTTTCTTTTTCAAATATATGTCAAATGATGTTTAGCAGAGCAAGGAATTTTTCTTCTAGAAAAAGTTTTATTTGTTTTATTTTGGCTAGAATAAAAGCAGGTTTAAATATTTTGAAACCTATTTTAAGGTCAATTTTATTAGCCCCCTTAAACTATATAGCCTACTGTATTTTTGACTGTCTACAGAAGAAACTACTGTTATACTGTTACGATTACCAGTGATCCAGCCTGAGCAGATCGCTGGTAAACACCTAGGACTACAAATCTGCTGACAAATGGACTACATATTCAGTCATGCACCACACACACACAACCGGTTGCATATCCTGTTTGATTACACACTCGCAGCTGATACTCATGTACATTGATTATGTGGACTATTTAAACCCCTCTGTTTTACACACATGTTGCTGAGTATTGTTTAGCTGTTGCTGTCTTTACGTAAGCGATTATCCGTTTCCTGTGTATTTGATCCCTGTGTTTTTGATCTTGGACTGTTATTCGTGTTTTGACCCTTTGCCTGTTTTTGGATTACGCTTTTGGATTCCCTACTACACTGCCAATGCTGGTTTTTGATCCCTGCCTGTCCGACCATTCTTATAATAAAGCTGCATTTGGAACTACCCCGGTTTGCATAGCATCTATAAGCAACATGTACAATGACTTGCCTAATTACCGTAATTAAGCTTTTGAATTGCACTTTAAGCTGAAAAGTATCTTGAAAAATATCTAGTCAAATATTATTTACTGTCATCATTCATTTTCTTTTCAGCTTAGTCCCTTTATTAATCTGGGGTCGCCACAGCGGAATAAACCGCCAACTTATCCAGCACATTTTTTACACCGCGGATGCCCTTCCAGCCGCAACCTATCTCTGGGAAACATCCACACACACATGCACTATGGATAATTTAGCCTACCCAATTCACCTATACCACATGTTTTTGGACTGTGGGGGAAACCAGAGCACCCGGAGGAAACCCACGTGAATGCAGGGAGAACATGCAAACTCCACACAGAAACGCCAACTGACCCAGCCGAGGCTCGAACCAGCGACCATCTTGCTGCGAGGTGACAGCACTACCTTCTGCGCCACTGTGTCGCCACTACTGTCATCATAGCAAAGATAAAATAAATCATTATTAGAAATGAGTTATTAAATATATTAGCCTATGTTTAGAAATGTGTTGGAAAAAAAAATCTTCTTTCAGTTAAACAGAAATTGGGGAAAAATATAAAGGGCCGCTAATAATTCTGACTTCAACTGTATAAATTCAGTTATTTTCCCCCCTGTAAATAAGAAAAGGGAAATAAATACAATATAATAAAAATATAAAACAAACTGTGCTTTAAGCATCTTAACTGTAAGGAAAAAAACTTTAATTATAGCTACAAAAGTCCTTCAGTCAAAAGCAGTGAGTGATTTTTTTTCCTTTTGTTGTTTGATTAATAATGATAAAATATTCCTGTCTGCAGCAGGAACTCGTTTGTTTTATTACATAAATTAGGGTTAATATAAATAATCACTAAACAATGTGCAATGCCACTGACTACAGTACATGCTTTTAGTCATTTTCACGTGAAACTGATCTTTGCAGAGCAACAAATGTGTACAACTGGAAAGGGGGTGGTATATGATGGAATAATCGTTTTATCCCGATTAATGTTTTTTTCATTTCGTTAGAAGCCAAAAAAATTTAAATCAAATCCGGAATTTCGATTAATTGCACAGCCCTATGTAATACAATATAAAATAAAGAATACTTACAACTTTGGATGACAGAGTCAGATATACTCATTATCAAGTTTTATCTGGGCTTTCCAAAACCTTTAAATTTAACGTCTGCCAATAAATAAGAACATGCAACACAACTTGTAAGTTCACTTGGTTTAAGTTTAACAAATAAATGGAGAAACTCTTCCAAACTCCTACCTAAATTTAGCAATTTAATGTATCTCAAATCTTTGTGTGATGGAATTTCAACGTTATCAATGTTCAACAGGTATATGAAATACCATAACCAAGTAAAATGTTAGCAATAACCCAGCCTGATCTCATGAGGAAATGTAAGTATTTTACGTTTTGTCAGTTTAGTGGCTAATTCGTACAAGTTGAGTCGTACGAAAATGTACGATTTAAAAAAGGAGGCGTGGCACCTAACCCCACCCCTAAACCCAACCGTCATTTGGTGATGAGAAAATCGTACTAAATTGTACGAATTAGATCATACAAATTCATACGAATTAGCCACTAAATCAAAAAGTTACAATATACTTTAAATAGCCTGAACACCACATGAGGAAAATGGCACATTTATGAATTGACATAATAAGCAAAACACATTCTTTTTTTGATTAACCTTTATAAATATACATGCATAAAACATAAGATCTCACCTGTGCGTCCACAAAATGGAAAATCTTCACTGCATGGCTCCAACCTTTAGTCAAACTTACTTGATGAACTTCAGTAAAGTTTACTAAAGTTCTTTAGTTTATCTACTGGACCCACATTAAAGTTGACTTAACACATAAAATCAAGTAAAGTCTACAAATTTGCCAAAATAATAATAATAATACAAATAATACTAAATAAAAATAATAATAATAAATAATAGTAAAGCCTTATCTTACCAAGCCCTGTATATTCAATATTTTTGGACTGGCCTAGTCAAAGTCCTGACCTGAATCCAATTGAGATGCTGTGGTATGGCCTTAAAAAGGTGGTTCATACTTGAAAACCCACCAATGTGCACTGAATCAAATGACTTTTTGGTGTGGTAAAATCTAATAAATTTACTCTCATAATTTTTAACTTGTATATTGTCAAGAATAACTAGAATTTTCCAAGTAAATATTTAATATTTACACATTTACTTCATGTAATAAATAAAACAAGTGGAAAGAGTTAAATATTAATATTCATTTACTTTTAATATTTAAATATTTTATTTTTAAATTTTAATGATTGATATGTCGTAATGGATGTATAGTTCCCAGAATGCTTTGCATGGGACTGAATTAAGAGTAGAATATTTTGAAAATAAAAGCATTCTTAGGTGTTTAAATTTAAGAGGAAGACTTGTAAGAGTTTAATCATCATTAGTTTGAAGATTAAGAATAGTTTTGAGTAAGTGTTTTTAGTTTTGCCACCTTTCAGAAGAGTAGCGCTCATGCTTTGGATCTTGGCATTTTTTCAACATTAATGTTTGACGCTTCACTCAAAGAGCCATAGCTATGCTAACGCTAATTTTGAGATCAGTAAGGATTTTTTAGGTAAATTTGCTCTTGGGTTCAATTTGCTTAAACTAAAGTAAAATAAATTCCAAGTCAGTGGAAATGTGTGTTTTAATTAGACAAGTTATGCCAGATGTACTAATTTGTAACTAATAAGATTTATTTAAATTATTTTTAAAAAGCAGTGTTCCTTTTGCTAAAACATGAACTTGACATTACTTAAATATAGACTCAAAATTAAAGATAATCAATTAACTTTTACTTCGTTAATTTAGGAGTGTTAGGAGTAAATTTTACATGATATTGACAAGTTAATTGTATCTGATATAAGAATGTAAATTTTACTTGAAATGTGTTAGTGCAAATTGATACGAGGATTTTTTGAAAGTAAATCTTAAGAGTTTTTTTTTTCAGTGTGCTGAACAATTCTGCAAAGATGAGTGTGCCAAAATTCCTCAGCAGCACTGTAACAAACTCATTGCAAGTTATCAAAAGCGCTTGACTGCAGTTGTTGATGCTAAGGGTGGTCCAACCAGTTATTAGGTTTAGGGGCAAACACTTTTTCACAAAGCACTATGTAGTTTTGTATTTTATTTTTGACAATAAAAACCTTTATTTTAAAACTGCTTGATGTGTTTGCTTGTGTTACCTTTAACTTATCTTTTGACCATTGTGTGTGTGTGTGTGTGTGTATATATATATATATATATATATATATATATATATATATATATATATATATATATATATATATATATATAAATATATATATATATATATATATATATATATATATATATATATATATACTGTATATACATACATACACAGAGTTGCCACTTGACAGATTTAAGGTTAAAAAAAATGACATATGGTCACATTTATTTTGGCTCACTAACATACATGTGTAGTAAAATAAATACAATTGTATGTCACACACATATTCATTTTGTTTTTAAGTTATCACAACAGAAACTGTGACTGTCCATACAAAAATACAAATATACAAAAATGTTATATTACAGTTTTTCTCAGTGGCTTTGGTGCATTTCTCACAACACTATTTACATTTGCACAACAGTTAATGCATTTCTCAAAACAATTAGTCATTTGTGCACATCATAGTAGCAGTTTCTCATTCCTTCCAACAAATTGCCAATGCTTTTGACATGCATCAATTGCTTTCACACAACTCTCTGCTGTTTTATAACATTATCATTTGCTTGTCAGGTCAGTCAAAATTAACTGAACTTGTGAATGCTGAATAGTCATTACATATTAAACTAATAGTCCTCATTTCACTTGAGTCATTACATACAAAAATGTTAAACTAGTTGTCAAAATCTGTCAAGCAAATTTTTATAAAATTCTAAATCTTTTTTGTCCTGAAAATGTCTTCTAAATTGTACAATTTCACGACTGACTTACAGACCTGTGAATGTTGTAGGCTCAGTTCCAATGTGTACTGCAATATTGTTCACAGTTGTGCACAGCTCTACCCAAAGGAAGTTTATGTTTGTTGTAAATAAGGGTGTATTTATTCTTTTGCACAATGCTGTGAATAAATTACAATTGCAAAGAGTAAATGCAGTAAAAATGTGAACCATACATATTCAGTGTCTTGTACTCAGATACCTCACTAAATGCAGTGATGTCTAACTTTACTGTAGTGTTCAAATGGCTGTGCAAATAGTATATAATGCTGTCTTGAGCATTTTCAGGAAGTGTCACCAAAATCTGACTTTTTGTGCATTGGAAAAAAACGTACAGAGTAAACTGTCATAATGAAAACATGACAAAGCCATTTGACTATCTTGTTCATAAACAATGGTGTCAGGACTTTTCATCTTGATGACACTGACACTTTCACTGACATGAATACTTGCTTTTGAGGAATGAGCTCTCCATTTTGAGCAAGTGATACGCTTTTGCAGGTTATCCACTAGGTTTTGCAGTTTGTATTAATTCTTTTGAGAAATGCATTAACTGTTGTGCAAATCTAAATAGTGTTGTGAGAAATGCACCCAAGTGACTGAGATAAACTGTAACAGCAACTCCATTGTAGCAGATTATTTTGCATTTCTGCAATTGTGACACTCCTAGTATCAGAAAGTGTTGAAATCAGCTCAAATGTCTAGTTCTCACTGCAAAAAATAAGTCCTTTCATGAAGTTTAAATGATAAAAATTTTAAAATGCAATTATTTATTTTTAAGTAAAACTAATATGCAATGGCTGCTAAATGCAAAAGCATTTGATTGGATTTCTCTGTACATTTTATGATAAGCAGCAGCTTTTTTCCACTTTTCACAAATTCATCTGTAATCATGTTACAATAAACATGAAACAATCTGTATAATGGCATCATTCATATATCTATGTCAGTTTTGAGCAGACTGTTTGAATAGCAAGGACAGTAGCTACACATGATTTGCATGGATTCAAAGCGTCCCTTTCATGCTATGAGGCTTAATTCATATTCTATTCAAATCTGTTAGAAATAGAATGCAATGTTGAAGATATTCACAAAAGATGCTACATGAAGTATCAATGAAAATATTTATCTAATTCACCTGATATTACATATTAAGGTATTGAAGTAAATTTAGATCTATTTAGCATAATAAAGCATTTCATATAGAAAAAATATCCCAGTGGAATGAAAAAAAAAAGGTTTCGGACAATTCCTGGCAAATATTCTTTTTTTAAAAAGTTTAAAAGACAGCTAAGCCAAAATAAAAATATATTTTATCATTCACTCTACCTCATGTTGTTCCAAACCTGTATGGCATGCTTCTGCTTAACATAAAATTAGACATTTCTTTTTCAGGCAGACTATGTCTATAATTTATGTAAGCACAAGTAGGCTAGAAGTTCACAGCATATTTCCATACAGCAATTCCAGTCCTCATTCACAGATCATATAAACCCTTTCATTGGATCAGGAATGAAAACCATTCTAACAGTACATGCAAAAGCATTCCTGTCACCTAACCTAAGTTAAATGCGTTGAGGGTGTTGCGCAGAATGGTGTCCTTTACTGCTTCAAAAACAAAACGGATATTTTCAGTGTCAGTCGCACAGGTAAAATGTGCATAGATCCGCTTCTGTTTGTCTGGGTTCTGTTCCTCATACATTTTCAAGATGAACTTCATTGCGGCATCTGCATCATTTTTAGGGCCTGTGGAAGAAGCAGAAAACAGTTTCCAATGATGATCAGAGTAAAGAGAAAAATCTCTAGCAGTGTCAGGAATCACTAAAAACAAATTAAGTAGCAAAGCTACTAACCAGTAGCTGCAGTTTCTTTTTCGAAAACGACGAGGTAGTGCAGTAACTCATTTAATCAGTGCAGTAATTCATTCATCATTTTATAACTAACGCCTACTGTATATTACTGTCTGCTGCAATCAATATGAAACATCAATATTTTTTCACTAAACTATATTTTAAGATGCAACATTAAGTGAGACCATTTTAATATGTTCTTAGATGCAATTCCTACTAAGGCCCAATCCCAATTATATTTTTGTACCCCTACCCCTTCCCCTTCGCCTTGGCCCTTCAAACAGTGTGAAGGAGAAGAGCTTCAAAATTTACCCCTAAGAAATGGGACACCACTACAGCACCTGCACACGTCAACATACAGTTGAAGTCAGAATTATTGGCCCCCCTTTTTATTTTTTCCCAAATTTCTGTTTAACGGAGAGAAGTTTTTTTCAACACATTTCTAAACATAAGAGTTTTACTAACTCATTTCTAATAACTGATTTATTTTATCTTTGCCATGATGACAGTAAATAATATTTGACTAGATATTTTTCAAGACACTTCTATACAGCTTAAAGTGACATTTAAGGCTTAACTAGGTTAATTAGGTTAACTAGGCAGGTTAGGGTAATAGGCAAGTTATTGTATAACAATGGGTTGTCAAAAAATATTAATTTGTGCATCTCCTGACTTCCGGGTGCAGCTATGCACCCATTGTGGCTGGTGTATTCTTGAAAATTTTCCTACCCCTTGGTGTCGAGTGTGGTCCTGAAAAATCTTTCTTTCGAGGGCTATCTACCCCTTCCCTTTAGCCCTATGCCTTCAAGATAAAGAGAATTGGGGTTAGGGGAAGGGCTAAGGTGTAGAATTGAGAGTAGGCCTAAATGTGATTAGACTATTATACATATCCATACTGTATGCTCCTCTTAAAATTTAGATTTTTTTGTCTACATATTGTTTAACGAAATATCCACAGCACCAACACCGAGATCAAAGAACAGCAACGTTTGCAGCAAGGAGAAAGGTTATACCTTAAACTTCTAAAGGTTACAGCAGTCAGAGGTTAATAGGATGTGTACAGGCCCTTGTTTTGAATGACTTCAGCACATCTGTGGTCACATGACATCACTACTCTACTATGAACTTTGTCGTCAATGATTTTGCAGAGCATTTCAGTCAGGTTTAGCTCAGAACTTTTTAGTTTTTGAAATGTTTTTAGCGTCAAAGAACAGTTTCACCCATTTTGCTGTGTGCCAGGGTTCATGTTTTCTGCATGAAAATTGCTGGTTGGTTGGCCTATGAATGCAGGGAAGAAACCATATGTTCATTAATATTGCACCAGAGGATCCCCGTGAACCATTAGGGTTTCTGCAGGTTTCATTAAGTCAAAATTAAGACTTTTTAAGACTATTATAAATGAAATTTCAGACTCACAAAGGGGTTTAACACTAAGAAATCTTTGTAAAAAAAAACCTGTTAAAAAACGAACTTTATTCTAAGGAAGATAATAAAACCATATTGGTAAATAGAGTTAGTAAATAAACTTTTGCTAAAAGTTTTATTGAGATGTATTGCTGGTGATTGGATATACTTTACATGGACATAGGAAATATAAGACCTATTAAAAATTATTTAAGGCCTACAACACAATATTTTAGTAAATGTAAGACTTTTTAAGGCCTGAAATTTAGTTTTTGAAATGTAAGACTTTTTAAGACCCCGCGGACACCCTGACCCTGAAGTGTGTGTATCTGTTTCGGTTTTTACACAGGTGCATTGAGGGTACAAGACTTTGTGATTTTGTGTCAAATTGTGAGCCGAATTCTGACTCGTACAACTTTTCTTTATATCAAACCGGAATTCATCTTTGTTGTGCATCGTTTGTCATGCTATGTTTGTGCAGTGTACAGGGGGAATGGAGAGGCGATTAAACTCTCCCAATCAAATGGTTTTCTGTCATGTCAGAACTTTCAGTCGGCCATCGTGAGGGAATCACACAGTTGTATCAGAACTACTAACTGATTGAGATGAGCTCAGTGTTTGTGCCCTCATGGCACCTGTGAAAAAACTGAAACAGACACACACACTTCTGGATTTATGGGGGTGAACTGGTGCAGTATAAATGAATATATTCCAGAATGCACCGGAACAAATAAAAGTGTATGATATCCAGTTCATATATTTGTGAGAGGGTGGCGCAGTGGGTAGCGCTGACAGGAAGAAGGTCGCTGGTTCAAGCCTCAGCTGGGTCAGTTGGCATTTCTGTGTGGAGTTTGCATGTTCTCCCTGTGTTCATGTGGGTGCTCCGGTTTTCTTCACAAGTCCAAAGACATGTGCTGTAGGTGAATTGGGTAAGCTAAATAAATAAATGTATGTGTGTGAATGAGAGTGCATAGGTGTTTCCCAGTGATAAGTTGCAGCTGAAAGAGCATCCTCTGTGTAAAACATATGCTGAATAAGTTGGCGGTTCATTCCGCTGTGGCGATCCCTGATTAATAAAGGGACTAAGCCGAAAATAAAATGAATGAATGAATATATGTGGGATACAGAACTGATTAGGAAAAAAATAATAATTTGTTGTGTTTTTGATTTCTTTCCATTGGGTGGTGTAAATACACCATTTGCTGGTTTGTCAACCACCATTAAACAAAAAAAGAAGAAAAAGCAGGTGTTACGTGTTGATTTCATACACACAGTGTGAGCAGTCAAGCTGCTGCTGAGCAATCAGACCGTATCATGTGAGCAAATGAATCCTGAGCTTTGCATTTACATCTCATGCAATCATCCAATACAGTGAAAGTTGATATCATGCTGAAATTGCAAAGAAGTCGCAGTGTTGAACTGATTACTCATTGAGTTTCTCTGTATTATACTGCCCCCTTATGCACTTGCCTTTTGAGGACAACCAGTCTTTTCAGGGGACTTGTATGAGTTAGTAACCTTGTAAAGATCTGGCATGACTTCTCTTGTTATGGCTGAAAGGGACATCCCTTTCACCTTCATTTGTACAGTGTAGGGTTTCATTCACTTTAGAACAACCCTTCACAGTTGTTACATAAAAAATGGTAGATGATTGATTATGCTTACAATATATATTTATTTTTTTTATCTGCAGGCATTTTCTTATCTAGCACATAAACTCTAAAATTGTCTTCCTAGCACAGTTTGGTCAGAGATGGTCAGAGAGGGCATTGATAAATCCACCCTTAAGGCTGATTCTTAGCAATCAATTAGGCTAACCTGCACACTCACCCAGGACCTGCTTGAACCTGCACCGTCAGTCAAGACACATGCTCTTCATTCTCAAGGTCACTAATGTCTTTCTAGGCTGCAGCTCTGACTATTATCCATTTGGCCGGAGGAGAACTGGTCCCCCGTCTGAGACAGGTTTCTCCAAAGGTTTTGGTTTCTGTTGCCTTCTACCTTACATGGCTGTTGGGGTCAGTGAAGCTGATTTTCAGTTCGTCCCTCAACAGTGACATTAAACTAAGTGAGGTTTATTAATAAACTAACTTCGAGAGGAGCATGTGATTATGATTGAACATGGCTGGTCTTGGATTAACTAATGCATAATTTACCAATCAGATGATTCCTAACTCACTATAAATAAAACCAGAGTTTCTTACTACAGTTATCTTCACCTTCACCCCCTTCCACCCCAACTCCTCCACCTTTCCCTGTATAGGTCAGCACGGTAGCCCAGTGATTAGCACTGTTGCCCCACAGCAATGATGGGTAACACTTTATAATAACTACACACTATAAACTATTTATAAAGCATTAGCAAATAGTGAAATAATTATCTGTTAAGCATTATCTCTACATTAATAACGTTAGTAAGCAGTTTATAAATGCAGCTACAAATGCAGTGTTCTTGACTTACAACCACATTTATATTGTGCTTAATAATTGTACCTTCATACTTTGTTAATGATTTATTTTTCATTACTAAATTAAGTGTTGCATTATTAACAAACCAGTTATTTAAGCATATTAGTTGTTTTTTGAGATCATTCAAAATAAGTTAGTAAATGATTAATAAACTCTTCAAATTAACATTTATAATTCTTATTATTCAGGCATATATTAATAGTTAATAATGCATTTATTAACATACAAATTAACTCAACTTCATCCAGTTTTGTGACCTAATCTAAAGTGAGGACTATTTATGCTTTATAAATCCCTTATAAATGACAATTAATTGCTCAGTTATATTCTAAACAGGAAAAAAAGAACATAAACGACATTATTCATTTATATTTGTTTGAAGATACATAAATGAAACCGTATCAAATAAAAAATAAATCTTTGCAACCTTACCTAAAATAAAATTACTGTACAGTTTAGACATTGCATCCTATTATAGTGTTAAATTATTATAGTGTTGTTCCAATATATGTTGTTCCATCCAATGTTGTTGTATTTTGACACTCCTGTTATTCAGCAATGTTTAAACTTTACAGTCATTTTACTTTTTAGATAAGATTGCAATGGTTATTGTTCATTTGATACTGAGCCTTTAATTGTCATTTATAAGGGATTTATAAAGCATAAATAGTCCTCACTTTAGATTAGGTCACAAAACTGCATGTAGTGGAGTTAATAAAGCATTTATTAACATACATAGTAACCATTACTACATGCCCGATTAAAAAGATATATAAACGTTAATTTCAATAGTTTATTAATCATTTACTAACTCATTCTGAATGATCTTAAAAACCTCCAACTACTCTTGAATACAAATGGTTTGTAAATAATGCAATACTTCAGTTAGTAATGAAAAATCAACCAGTCACAAAGTATGAAGGTACAATTATTAAGCACATTATAAATGTGGTTATAAATCAAGAATACAGCATTTGTAGCTGCAGTTATAAACTGTGTACTAACGTCTACTAATGTAGAGTTAATGCTTAACAAATAATTAATTCACTAGATGCTAATGCTTAGTAAATGATTCATAGTGTGTAGTTATTATAAAGTGTTACCCAATAATGTCATTGGTTCAAATCCTTAACAGGCCAGCTGTTGTTTCTCTGCGGAGTTTACATGTTCTTCCCCCTGGTTCTCCGGTTTCCTCCCACAGTCCAGTTTCATGAATTGATCAATTAACACTAAAGTCGAACTCTTAACCAGCAGTATATCTCTACATAGCAAATTATGATCTGTCATCGGCTCTAAACAAAGGGGGGGAGGGGGTGTTTTTGAGACACACTTAACCTAAAACTACTCTCTCGCGCTACAAACGGGAGGGAGCCCCGGGCTCAAGGATCTTATGAGCTCAGGGCTCTCTCCCGGGACAGCATGCCAAACTCGCTTTATAATCAATCATCAGCTAAGTGTGAACTCTTGAAATAACAATACAACTAATATTTTTGAACTCCACTGTATAGCATGACAATATTTTCTTTCATTTATCATATCAATTACACATTTGGCGACACGGTGGCGCAGTAGGTAGTGCTGTCGCCTCACAGCAAGAAGGTCGCTGGTTCAAGCCTCGGCTGGGTCAGTTGGTGTTTCTGTGTGGAGTTTGCATGTTCTCCCCGCATTTGTGTGGGTTTCCTCCGGGTGCTCCGGTTTCCCCCACAGTACAGGCAGTACAGGTGAATTAGGTAGGCTAAATTGAATGTGTGTGAATGAGAGTGTATGGATGGTTCCCAGAGATGGGTTGCAGATGGAAGGGTGTCCGCTGCGTAAAACATTTGCTGGATAAGTTGGTGGTTCATTCCGTTGTGGCGACCCCAGATTAATAAAGGGACTAAGCCGAAAAGAAAATGAATGAATGAATGAATTACACATGTTTTAATGTGGTTGATATGTTGTATCTGTGGTGACTATACATTATTTCATCAGAATCCAGTGTTATGGGCACTCCCATGTCATAATTTACTCCGTCTCATACTTTCATCTTTTCATATTTGGAATACAAATTACGATTTGAAATATTCTTGAGTTTTGTGCCTTCATTGAAAGTCGTTACAAACTTTCATGCACCAAAAGACCCATTCAAAAGCTAAATATCATTTTAAAACAAATTGCACATCTGTTAATCATGTCACCTTGTGCGGTGTCTAATTATTTAAAAGTAATTTGACTATTTTAAAGGAAAAACAAGGACTTGGAAAATAAGCCAAAAGTGAAGAATAAGATTGTCAGCCATACACCAACCTGTGAACTGTGGATAATACTTCACAAGGTCTGACTTTAAGATCTTATCCTTCAGGATATCTGTCTTATTAAGAAACAAAATGACAGAGGAATCCTGAAACCAGGGATAGGAGATGATTGTCTTAAAAAGTGCCTTGCTTTCTTCCATTCGATTCTGTGGAGGAATAGCATCGTATAAACAAAAAGAACAGAATTTTTCTTAAAATCGGAGTTTATCTTAATATCCCATAAAAAATAGACTAACCTCATTCGCACTCTCAAATAAGAACTGATCATATTCGCTCAGAGCCACCAAGAAGATTATAGAAGTGACGTTTTCAAAACAATGGATCCACTTCCGTCTTTCTGACTTTTGGCCTCCGACGTCAACCATTCTGTAGATCCAGCAATGAATTTTTAATTTACAAAATGGATCATTGTTATTTAGCCATCTACACTACACCAGTTAGTAGTTACCTGAATAGAACACTCTGAAGATCAAAGACGTATTCAATGATGCCTGTGGTTGGAACTCGGACTCGTAGAATATCCTGCAAAGTCGGCATGTAAAATCCTGCAGCTATTCTGTCCATGTCGTCAAGGTAACTGAAAAACATGCATAAAAGACTTTGAAAAAAAATCACAGAAATTCACACATACTCAGAAAACACTGATATGTGAACATTTTAAAATTCACTGGATAAATGATCCAATGATTTTTAATTAATGAATACTTGATTGTGTGCTAAAATGTCCAGATGGCTTTAATTCATGGCACACATTTTAAGTTTCTACATACCCTGAGAGCAGTACAAAGATATACTATTGGAAAAAAAAAACTTATTTCTTCTGTCAAGATTCTGAAGTATGCATTCAAGTATGAAGTATGCATTTTTTTATCCAATTAGGACACAGGGGAGGTTTTCTAAATGGAAGTGAAGTGCCTAAACTGGCACTGGTTGGTCTTGTGATAATGGTAGCATGGCAAATGAAGAACATATTAATTTATTCAAAGTTCTCATGTTAAAAAAAAAAAAAAAGAACATACGTTTTAGCAGAAAATTAGTTCAAATTCAAATATTCTATCTATTACGACATGCACCATTACTGGCTGTGTTATATATTAAAAGGCTTTCCTTTATGCCTTAAGATTTTCAAGGGGGTTTGTAGATGAAGTTGTAGGCGAATATAAATAAGTGTCCCGAATGGATCTGGGTCTGGTCTCCTGACTTTTACAAGTCTCAGCTACAAAAAGTCTGGAAGTAAGATCACTCTGTGACAGCTTGTCTAGCAAGATGCTGGACAGGCCCTTCTTGCTCCATCCTGTCCTGGTCTTCAAAGATATTCCAAAAGGAAACCCACTACAAATTTGAAACCGACACACACACAAACATAGTATTAAAAATGAACTGCTGGAAACTCAAAATTCACTCCAAAATGCATGTGATGCGTGTATAATCTAATATAGTATTCTCCTCCTTCCCTAGAGATGGGTTGCAGTTGGAAGGGCATCCGCTGCGTAAAAATGTGCTGGATAAGTTGGCGGTTCATTCCACTGTGGCGACCCCGGATTAATAAAGGGACTAAGCTGACAAGAAAATGAATGAATGAATGAATGAATATTCTCCTCCTTAATTCTAAACACTTTATTCTGCCCTTTTCAAGGCATTAGATAAACTAAGAACTAATGAATGTTTTATGTATTTTTTTTTTTTAACTGTCATGTTTACTATCTGCTCTGTACATAACTCTACAGCGCATGATCTAGGACATATGATGATAACTTTTGTGTATGTTTTGTGTAATTTTATTACATAAAATAAAAGTTTACCTGTCAGTCTTGGGACTGCCCAGACCAGCGAGGAGAAACAATTGAATGCTCTAACACAAACTTTCCCCTCAAGCCACTGGTCAGTCAGTAGAGAATGGGTGTGACTTGACCAATAGTTAAATCTAACTACACGCCAAAAAATCAGGGCGAGCGTCTCCAGTGAAGACTCATTTTCACTTTTCTTTTCCAGTAATTATAAACTCAGTTAAAGATACGCCTTGCGTATTACCCAACTCGGCCACAAGCTCACAAAAAGACATCCCAAGAATCTCCATTTTCCATGCATCGAAGGACCATCACATGGAGAGAGAGACCCAATGCAGGTATTAGTCATGCGTTTCTAAGCTGTGCCCCTTTTTATCAAAAAGGTGTTTTACTTGGTGGTTCTTATTTGTCATCGGTAGAATTGAGTGAATATTGCCATTCTTTACCTAAATTCTATATTTCCTTGCTTTTCTGTGTTTGATGCATCATACGTTTTGTTCGCTATATGTGTTAATCATTAAATCATTTAAATCGTGTTGGATTTGCCTTAGTTTTGCCTCACAGAAATGGTTGCTTTGATGGTAAAAGATCTTTTTGCTACCAGCTTTATTAAAGTTTAATAAAACTTCTAAAATGATTCCCTCACTTCACAAGAAGTATTATTCCCTTTCAAATAAATAGACAATTAAATTAGGGCACTCGGTCGAGTAGATAAGTCCACTGTTATATTTATTCTGCTACATTTAACTCTAAGTTAAACCTAAATATTCATAATTAAATTTTAAAAATATCATTAATTATTAATATTCATAAATTTGAGCTAACTTCATTGCAAGATGAGGAGTAAGGGACTCATTTTTTATAACACAATTATGTGTAAGCTAAATAAATAAGCAAAGAATCCTGGAAGCAAAACATGTCCATCACTCTTTGACATGGCCAATTTTAAGCATTCACAGTATAAAGCAATGGCACCACAAAGTGTAATGATGTCATTATTACATGAGCTGCCATTATCAGTTGATTCACTTCATTACAGATCAGAAATATTCCCGATGGCGTCAATGAATCTCAACAGAAGCAACAGATCTAAGTTTACAATTGTCAAGTTTAAGCTTACAATCAGGGTTAGTTGATTCTACATTGCGATATTCACTATCAAATAATCAAACAAGCAATCAAGCAATCAAACTTTATTTATTTTACAATATCAAAACACCAAATTGAACCATACACTAATCTAGCTGATGGGTAAAAAAAGATGTGCATTACTACGAGTTTTGCCTAGGGAGAAATTTATCCAGCTACCTCTGTTGGAAAAACTCCATTTAACAACTGCCTTGGGGTGCGTTTCCGAAAACCATCATTAGCCAACTAAGGTTGCAAGTTGCATCTTTACAAACGGATTCGTTGATTTGGCGTTTGCCAAATCCATCGTTCCAACGAACATTCGCAAACTGCAAACCTCTAGAGCTGTAGTTAGAAGCATAGTTCCTGGTTGTGTTCTATTCCCAGTTATCACCCCTAAGCCCTATTCGTTTAGAACATTCCAACATTTAACCTTGGAATGATTTAAAAAAAAAAAAAAAAGCATTAGTCATCTCTCTTATGTGTAATTTGCTTTCAAAGTATTTTTTACAGTTCAGTTTTAGTGATCTTCATGTTGACAATTACACTCCTTTCAAAGTACACTTTGAAAAAATGTATGCCATTTTGAACACAGCCATAGCTCATGACCAGTGGTGGAAAGAGTACTGAAAAATCATACTCAAGTAAAAGTACCATTACTTGCCTAAAAATGTAGTGCAAGTAGAGTAAAAGTACCTGTTGTTAATATTACTCAAAGTATGAGTAAAAAGTAGCCCTTTTAAAAGTACTCAAGAGTAGTGAGTATTACGCTGTCAAAAGCTGATATGTTTAGATGTAATTTGTGCATGTGTGTGTAAACGTAACATTCTGTAGTGCATTTCGTTAATGCCCAGAAGGCACACAACATTATGAGACATTAGGTTAGATTTAGGTTGTAATGTCAGGTGACCAAAATTAATTGTCAAGCCAGCAGCTAAGGACAAAGTTATTTTGATGTCCAATAATAACATCAAATGATGTTGGTATTTGGTTGATTTTAGGTTGTTAGAAAGTGACCAAAATCCAGCGTCGAGCCAACATCTTAAACCAACATCATATATGACGTCAAATACTGACATTTATTCATCAGTAGGACGGAATCTGCGGACATTTTTTGCTATTTCTGCTCAAAATTTTGTTAAAAATATGCGGATTTATGCAGAATGATTTTGGGAGTATCATAACTAAAACCTTAATATATGAACTACAAAGTAATACCTTTTTAATTTGTATTTAATGTTTACAATGCAAATCCAATTAGATTTACTTTATTTGGTAAACAAAGCAAGTCTCTCTTATAATATATCTACTAAAAGACAGAAAATATTACTTTACAAACTGTTTTGTAAATAAATCATATAAATATTTTCATATTAGTCAATAATATTACTGAAATAATTTAAAAACTGCAATAATAAGAATTAACACACATTTACACAAGTAAATAAACAGAATCAACGATTGGCTAAAAATCTGCAGAATTCTGCGCGCGCAGATTCCGTGTGGGCCTATTCATCAGGTACGGCAACCAAAATCCAACGTCTGATAGATGTCATAGAATGTCTAGCTGTAACATTATTAGACGTTGATATTTGGTAGGTTTTAGGTTGGACATTGACATTGGCCTGACGTTGAGTTCTGACGTCAACCCGATTTTAATTTCCCTATGACGTTAGGGTTCAACGTCAATCAGACGTCATGTTGACGTCCTGTGCCTGCTGGGTGTTTAAGGCCATTTCGGTCACCATACAGTAAGCATCCATCATCTTCTTATTAGTGACATGCATATAAACAGTCTCTTAGTAAATGTGCGTATAGATTTTGAACATCTTCTTGGACATTTTTAATACTTCCAAACAGTTTGCTGCAATTATAAAGTGCACACATCTTGAGGTAGTTTATTAGGATGCGATTTACCTTCTACAGTATGTGCGATTTGATTGGACAGGAATCTCAGGACTGATTTTTCTAATCCCCATGGACAAGAAAAATAAAGTAATTACTGCAGGTTAAAAGAAAGTAGTGGAGTAAAAGTGCAGATACAGCATTAAAAATGTACTCAAGGGAAAGTAAAACACATTTTTAAAACTACTCAGTAAATTACAATTCCTGAGAAAAACTACTTAATTACAGTAATTTGAGTATTTGTAATTAGTTACTTTACACCACTGCTCATAACAAAAGCTATAGGTGACCTATTATTTAAAAACGGAATTTACTTTGTTTTCAAAGCTTGTGAAACAAAAATATATAGCATACGTTAATGGTTTTAATCTATAGTAGGTCATTTATTAAGAATTGTGTCTATACTGTATATGACATGGGCCTGTTGGTTAGAACATTTCTGCAGTGGGCTGAATGAGTCTTTTACTAAAAATAAAAAATAATAAATAAGTAAACAAAAAATTATTATTATTATTATTATTATTATTATTATTAAGTAGGATTTTTCTTCATTTCTTAATAAATAGCCTACTGTAAATTACAACCATTAATGATTTATATGATTTATATATGAGATTAAAATAGGTGTTAGCTAAGTGATTTTATGTTTTAGAATAGAATATGGAATATTTTCAATATTATTTGTAAAGGAAACATTGGTCCTATATGTGCCGTTTATATTTCCATTAATATGGAAAATGAGTGCATGCTTTTACCAAAACTAATATAGAATTTTCTGTTTCATGTAAAATAATCTAATTTGCACAAAAAATTGTGGGTTTTTTTTTTAAATAAGTTTTGAAGCTACGTCATTCTTTTGCCAAACAATGCATCGTGTTATGATAGTTCGGCCGCGAGTTATGTCATTGTTTGGGTAAAGCACCCCTGAACTGTCTATTGAGCTTCAGGTCAGAGTCAACATTCAGAGTCAAAGTTAACGATGATTTGCTGGATGAACTGAGACAAGGTACCTAAATTGACCAGCAGGGTCCAAGTGGTGTCACAAAAGACTATCAATTCTGTCTTTGTTTTATTACAACTTAAAAAAATGAAGAGCAATCCAGTCCTTTATATCATCAAGTCAGTCAAGTAGCGCTCTGACATTTTCACCCATTCTGGGGTGCGTTTCCCAAACAACGACGTAACTCGCGGCTGAACTATCATAGTATGATGCATCTTTTGGGAAAAAAATGATGTAGTGCGAGTGTTTCCCAAAACCTGCAGTTTCTCTGGCGCAGATCCATCATTTGAACCACCTTAGTTATAACATAAAACGTCTATAATGATGCTCTAAATGGGGTGGGGTAACTACTTCTTTAGAGAAGAAACCCATAATTTCTTTGTGCAAATTATATTGTTTTACACGCACACGCACTTAAAAAATCCAATATAAGTTTTGCTAAAAAATGCACTCGTTTTCCATATTAATTGAAATATATGTAAACGACATATATAGGGCCTGTGTTTCCTTTGCAGATATTATTGAGAGCATTACATATTCTATCCTAAAACATAAAATCACTTACAAAAGCTAACATGTATTCTAATATCATATATTAAATAAATAATGAGGCTATTTATTAAGACATGAAATTTAATATTTATTATTTATTAGGATTATTATTTAAAAGGATGATTATTATTATTATTATTATTATTAAATAGGATATCTATATTTTTTTAAAGTCTACTTTTACAATTTGACACATTCAAACCACTGCAGAAATGTTCTAACCAACAGGCCCATGTCATATACAGTAGGCTACATTTCTTAATAAATAACCTGCTATAAAATAAAAGCATTAACGTATGCTATGTTTTTTTGTTTTCACAAGCTTTACAGCAATGACTGTAAATAATATACTTTAGCTTTGGAGACGTAACATAAATTACGCTTGGCTGTGTTCAAAATGACATCAATGTTTTCAAAGTGCACTGTGAAGGGAGCGCAATTGTAAACATGAAGATCGCTAAAACTGAACTGTAAAAAATACTTTAAAAGCAAATTACATAAGAGTGGTGACTTTAATGCTTTTTTTAAAAATATAATTCCAAGTTTAAATGTTAGAATGCTATGTGTTTCTAAGTACAGCTCCAGAGGTGTAGTTACAAGTGCACATGTTTGCAACGCAGTTTGAGAATGTTCATAGGAACGACGGATTTGGGAAACGTCAAATAAATGAACTATGATTGTAACAACGGAACTTGCGGGCTAATGATGGTTTTCGGAAACGCACCCCCAATTGGTAAATAAGTCTTGCTATTGCCCAGATAAAAATAAAAGGACAACTTATGCTTTCTGATTATTGAACCAAGGCCGTGCCCTTAATGCCCACCCAATGTTCCATACAAGAGATCAAAATTTCATGTTCCATTGTTAAATGTTGCAGTTAAATTAAGGAGTAAAAGAATAACACAGAATCACTCATTATTTCCCTCAAACTTTTGGAACAACTTACAGTTAAGATTAGGGTTACGGTTTAGGATTGGATTCATTTATTTGGTAAGACTTTACAATAACAGTACATGAATAATGACGTGTTAATGTAAAGTAAACATTACTTAATTATGAATTAATGTATGTAATGTATTATGAGTTAATGTATGCACTAACCATGAACTAACTTTAACTACAACATGACTCACACTACCTTAAATACTTGTCAGTACATGTTGTTGATTAATGAATTAATAACCATTTAAGTTTAAGCTAAATGTAACCAACATGAACTTTTAATGCATAATTATGTTGTGACTATTTGGAGGGGCACATCGCTATTAACTTATCCTTAACTACTTATGAACTCCTGTGTTTAAACTGTTCATGTTGATGTTGACTAAACACTTTTCTATTGTTATTCAATGTAAACCCACTAGACGGACGAGCATAAGGAGTTCATGAGTAGTTAAGAATTGGTTAATTATAATGTGCCCCTCCAAGTAAAGTCATGATATAATTATACATTAACATGTCATGAGTTCATAATGGTTAATCAAGCATAAACTACAAACAAATTAACAAACAAGCTTGTACTAACAGTTCATAAAGGTAGCCGTTATTCACACATGAACTCACGGGACTCATGTTGTAGTTAAAGTTAGTTCATGATTAGCGCATTCATTAACACATCATTAATTCATAATAAAACAATGTGTAATTTACACATTAACACATCAATATTCATGTCCTGTTATTGTAAAGTGTTACCCATTTTTTGAACAGGAAGGATATTCAAGGATCAACGATTTATGTTAATCCAGGAACATGTTTAACTGCAAACTTAACTCAATAATCTAAAAACAATACCCTAAAACAAAGGTAGTTCTCATATGTGTGTAAAACAAAGAAGCATTCACAGCACTTACTATTTGGTAGAGTCAGATAACTGATACTCTCTCCTGCGTTCATAGCATTTCTGCAGGCCTTGGTCTTCCCACACACTCTTGATGGCTTCAGCATATTTAGCCTCCATTGTTTGCACTGATTCTGCTTCCACCTCCTTAAGCATTGTAGCAAATGTCTGCAACACAATAGTACACAATTTCAGTCTTATGTTTATTTTGTTTAAATATTTAATAATAAAACACATCATTGTGTCAGAATATATGGTGCATACTTCGTTTTTGCTATGAGCAAAAGGGATTTTCAGGTTATCCATGGCTTTAAGCATGCTTTGAATAGAAGTAAAGACATTCTGGTACACCAGCTTGGCAAAGGACCTCTTGTCTTCCTCTGAGTAACCCTTGCCATGTATAATTCTCATCTGCTTAATGAAAGTGCTCTTCCCACTCTCTCCTGTGCCTGTGCAGTAACATGAAAAGTTTTAGTGCAGAGAAATCATGCATTACATTATTTACATTATTAACATTACATTATTTACATTACACTAATTACATTATTGTGCTGCATGCCTTCAAAGCTAAACCATTGATATTAAATGGATAGTTTCAGCAAAAATATTGATATTAAATGGATAGTTTCAGCGAAAATAAAATGATTTACCCCTAAATCTTGTTATTTTAAAGCCTGGCTCAGTCACCAAATTGATATTAAATGGATAGTTTCAGCAAAAATAAAACGATTTACACCTAAATCTTGTTATTTTGAAGCCTGGCTCAGTCACCAAATATTTGAATTGTATGGAAAAAAAAATATTTGACTGAATGATTCTTTTTGTGTCCCGTGAGGGAATATTTTGTCGACACCATAGGTTGAGTGAATCATGACTTATGTTTTAATTTAATTAAATTTTAATTGATTTTATTTTCATTCATTTTCTTTTTGGCTTAGTCCCTTTATTAATCTGGGGTCGCCACAGTGGAATGAACCACCAACTTATCCAGCATATGTTTTACGCAGCGGATGCCCTTCCAGCCACAACCCAACACTGGGAAACACCCATACACATTCATTCACACACATACACTACGGCCAATTTTGGCGTGTTGGGAAAAGACTGCAATTCTGCAGTTATCCACTAGAGGTCTTTAAAGCTTTACCATTGCTTTATGTAGGTCTATTTATTTTTCCCTTTACGCGTTCATTTTCTTCTATTTATCATGCTGGAGGGGACATTAACTGTTGAATATTCCCTGATATGTGTGGAAAAAATGAGAAAATGTTAACAAACGGTACATAGCTTCAAAAACATTTAGAATGTGCTGGTATAAGACTGCAGAGTTGATAGTTAAAACTCAAAATTAAAACTATATTTGTAATTCCTCTATAGATTGTAAAAGTATATATTTTGATAAGTTTTATATAAGTGACAAGTGATACAAAACAAAACACAAATCTATCAGAGTATTCCAAGTCACACAAACCAACTTATTATTCTGAAAACATTCAAAATCCAGTCTGATGACATGATGAAAAAAAACATGATGGAAATATGTAGACTACTCTGATTCTTCACATTAAAAGTTATACACTCTGTGACAACATGAGAATTAAATGACAACGTTTTCTTTTTTTTAAATGAATTAACCTTAAGCTACAGAACTGCTGACATGCAAATATAATACGATAAAGTGTCAATTTCCTCATGTTCATTTTAGAAATGCAGACAAAGTTTGCTATTATGTATTTCCTAGTTAGATTTTTTGCCTTAGGATATTGTAATCATGTCACCAAACTACCCTGCCAGAAAGGTGCAAATTATTTGTATATGATTTGTATTCATGTGAAACTGAACAGCTATTTTTAGACACGCTACATTCAGTATGGTCTGCGATGCATACAGAAAACACAATTCTCACCATGCAGAAAACCAAATTCAATCTGTTGAGTTTGATAACACATAACCACATATGATGGCATAAAAATAATTATTCAATGTTGGATTGCTGTATACTAATCCCTAACATGTTAAACAGGTCTGACAAATGGAAGTTTTGCTGAAAGTGTGGAGATTGTTATCATGTCTAAAACAAGGAAACACTGGATAAGCTTGTTCATCAGTTCTTCTGTTGAACTAGTCACATTACAACTAAACAGTAATAGACAGATAAATAATAAAGTACAAGTCAAGCAGTGACATACAAAAGGGAAAAATGAAAGAACTTAATCCCAGTTGAAAACTGCTTATTTTCTATATGAAACAACTGAACATCCTGGAAATGATCCTATCCGTAAATGCTGTGTTAGGCATTCATAAAATGTTCATGTTTTGCATGTTTTTCACAAACATCTTGATATGATCATATTTCTTTTTTTCATTAGGAATTGAAAAACATAACGATGCATGTGACGGATTTACTTTGCATTGACATATTTTTGCATGTGTTTGCATATGACCACAAACCGAGGAAATATGTCGTCTAAACATCTAAAGTGAGAATTTTCAGCCTTAAAATTGTACAAAACAAAACAAAAGTACATTGGCATTTTAATTGGATAGTAAATTAATGTCAAGTATTAATTGTTTTTGTTACATAAATGCTAAACAGCCTAAATGAATGATGTTTGACATTGCAAATAGTTGTGAGTTTTTAAAAATGTACTATTATTAGTAGTAGTCGTATTTAAAATATTACTAATGTGTATTTATTAATGGCTTGTTTTATTTTATTTTTTGACTTTTCTTTGTTTTGTAACTTTAAAAAAAATTACTTAAGTCTATTTTCTTTTACATCTTTTTTTGTAAGCTAAGTTAAACTAAATGAGAATAAGAAATATATCCTTGGCAGCTGATAACTGAAATAAAAAATAAATTAATTAAAGGTTTTCATGCGTTTCTTTCAGTAAACGAGTATTCATTTCAAGCACCAAAATAGTTTGTTTAGTTTTAAAAATCTAGAAAGTACATACCTAAAAGTAAAAGCTTCAATTCTTTGTTGGAACTCCGCTTGTCCATTTTTAGCTTCCTCTCAATTTCTTGGTGAATCTTCATTTTTTCTTTGTCTTCGCCTGATAAACAGCAGTCCTCCATCCTGAACCGTCTCAACCTCCTCCAGTATTTCACAGTCAATGTATCGGCTCACTCGGCAGTATTAAAAGACCCGTCTTGAAGAAAGTCTATGGGAACACGCCTACCTCAGGAGCTGTGATGTGCTGTCATTTACAGGTGGAGTTTCTTCCTCATTCCCTGGATGGGGTGGGTAGTGACACGTAAAGCCTTTATTTCCTTTTCCTCTGTGCTTCAGCTGCTCTCTCCTGATTCTAGCATTATTCGACTATATTTTCATGTAGTTTAAAAATCTTACATAATCAGACTGAAAAAAATAAAATGGTTATACTCATGATTTTTAATGAGGAAAAAAAAACTAAATTCTTTACAAAAAAAAACCTTCAACAAAAAAAACTTAAGCAAACCCTTTGTCAAACTACATTTTTCTCCTCATTTCAGGAATGTTTCAACTGGAAGTACATCAGGGGGGAGGAGAACTATCTTAACTTCTGTTTCATGGTGACTTTAAAGGTATAGTGAAGTATCAAATGTAGAACAGATGACATTACATAAATTAATATAAATAAATAAATTTATGCATTTATGTTTTAGTTTAAGAATGGTTATGATGGAATTTGTTGTAAAAGTACACAATTCTTTGTTGTTTTAAAAGTAACATTTAGCTATTTAGCTACTGTATGTAGTGTTATTTAATTTTCTTTCTCACCATCACTATAATCAGGGTTCTCTTTTGTGATTATGTGGTTTATTTCATTTCAGCACTTAAACACTTAGCGATTATATTAATTATATACATATTAAGATTTGGGTAGGCCAGTGGTTCTCAACCATGTTCCTGAAGTCCCCTAACATCCCGTGGGTAAGCATTGTTTAGGCAGCACATGAAAAAATCAACATACGCCAATTAACACTGCACCAATGGATAATGGCAGACACTTCATTAGATTTTGTCTTATCAGTTTGTTTTTGTCAGTGTTAGAGCCAACAGCCAACATATGCTGCTTGTTGAGACTCATGAGTGCACGTTTCACACACAAGGAACTTCTTGTTGTATTACACCTCACAATTAAAATGCCTATGAACAAAACTTGTTTGTTCACTGGTAATAAGAGAAGATTCAAGCATTTTTCAGATTGTTCAGATTAGGAGCCCAGCTAAACGAGACTGCAAGAAAATGAGAAGACGCTAAATAGACCAACAAGATTATACATGAATGTAAATATGAAATATTTCATAAAATAACCTTTTAACATTCTTAATAAAAGGTTTTAAAAGCATTTTCAATGTAATAATACGTTAAAACTGCACATGTTCTAACCACGTACTTAGAATTGAGAGAACTAGCATGCCGTTGATTAAGATTGCTTAGAGATTTTAGCTTTAGGCAGGCAAGAGCACAATTTACTTTTTCAGTTGTGAATCCATATGGTGATATGTGTCAAATATCTTCTCAATATTAATTTTACACTTGTCCAGAACAAAAATCTGGGTTTGTTTTATATATTAGATATTTATATTTTCATTCATTATATATATTTCATTATTTACACCAATTTCATGTTCTGTGTTCGCGTGGGTTTCCTCCGGGTGCTCCGGTTTCCCCTACAAGTCCATAGACATGTGGTATAAGTGAATTGGGTATGCTAAAAATTGGTCGTGGTGTATGAGTGTGAATGAGTGTGTATGTTTCCCAGTGGTGGGTTACGGCTGGAAGCGCATCCGCTGAGTAAAACATATGCTGGATAAGTTGGTGGTTCATTCTGCTGTGGCGACCCCAGATTAATAAAGGGACTAAGCCGAAAAGAAAATGAATGAATGAACACCAAACATGTAATGAGAAATGAGACAACGTGCCACAGGTGGAGCACATAGTATATCTAAGGAGTTAGATATAAATGGAGGTCAGTGTGATTTGAGTTCCAAGTGGTTTGTACAAACCTAATGGTTCTTTGATTAATTTAGTTATGTCTTGTACTCTTAAACTCTTACCCCCGGTTTCACAAACAAGGTTTAAGGCTAGTCATAGATTAAATTGCATGTTTGAGCTGTCTCAACTGAAAATAACTTGCAATGAGTTGTCTTAAAATATATCAGTGTCATTTTTTGTCTACAAGTGCACAATAGTAATGTATTTTTCTAAGGCTGTTTTTATAAATGTGGCTTAAATAGCCTAATTTAACTAAGGTCTAGTCCTGGCTTAAGCTAAGCCCTGTTTGTGAAACTGGGCCTTAAAGTCTACACCTAATCCAACCCTAAATTGTACAGCTGAACCTTACAACTCCTTACAACAATTAAAAAAATAATAATTTACAGTTGTAAAGTGTCACAAAATAATGCTACAGTACATTAATGTGCAAATGTTCAGCAGCCACAAGCAGCTTAAGTCCCTCCCATTCGGAGAACTCAAGGCTACAATGCTATAGTACAGTGAGACTGTACAGATATTGAAATCTTATTGTAATGTTAATGCACACTAAATGCAATAGTCACGCATGCTGATGTTGTTAAGAATAACACATTTAAAACAAACCATAACAATATAATTATCATAATTAAATGTTATAAACAGTAAACATAGGCCCAATCCCAATTCTATTTTTGTATCCCTACCCCTTCCCCTTGGCCCTTGAAACAGAGTGTGAAGGGGAAGGGCTTCAAAATTTACCCCTAAGAAATGACACCACTACAGCACACGTCATCATATAATACCTGTCAACCCTCCCGTTTTTCCAGGGATTCTCCCGTATTTGACAGTTCTATCCCGCTATCATCCCATAAAGGTATTTTCCCATATTTCTCCCGTATTTTTAGTCTTTCTCTAAAGGGTGGCAATAAACATTAAAGTGTCGATCCTCCCTATACGCAACCCATACTGCCGAACCACCAGGGACCGGCCCTTGCTCTTAAATGCAAGCCTGTTCTGTGCTTTCGCTTTGTTTAGGCATGAAAACACTTTGAAATAAATATAAAAACGGCGGGATTCCCTTTTCTTTTGATTAAAGGTGCCGTCTCCCCTTCATATGCAATCCTCAAAACAGTAAGATAGCCGTGCATGACTGTCAGCTGACGCGCTCCATAGTGATAAATAGACGCTGTTTCGCAAACGGATTCACTACACGCGATTTGAAGCGGAGCGAAAGCCTGGGTTATGGGTGCGTGTTTAAACAGACATATACCAATGACTGTATAAAATATACAGATAATTAATAATAATAATAATATGAGCATTAAAAGTTAGGAAAGCAATCGAATGCTTTCATTATAATGTTAGATGTGTGCATTTTTAAAGTGACACCTGTTATTTAATGTAATCAAACAAAATAAATCTTAATAAATAAGAGATTTATTTGTTGTTCTTTAATCAGAATGTGTAAGTTATACAGTGAAGAAACAGCTAATAAGATTTGATAGCTTGATTCTATTTCATTATAATAGCTATTAATTTTTAACTGTTTTCTAATGTATTTGCTGCTAATGTATACTATTTATTTTTTTCTTTTTGTAAATAATAATAATAAAACATATTACTGACCATTTAACTGTTTATTTACAATGGAACAGCTCCAAATGAACATATTTAGTCATTTGGGAATTTTTTTTAAAGTGGGGGGGGGGGGGGGGGGGGGGGGAGACGCTGAAAGCATTATGTAAATAATATATATAATATGTAATCAATGTATTTCAATATTTTTTGTAATATTTTTCTAAGTAGGAATTGATATTGTGTAGATAATGCCTTCACTTGTAAAGACTGTCAAGACAGATTCATTTGTTGATCATTTATATTAATTGAACGATATTATGAAGATACTGCTTACCAGTGCAGCCTGTCTCTTACCTGTTCTCAGTAATGCAAACGTGTGAATAAATGTGTAAAAATACATACATGTTAACTGTCATTTCATTTGATCAAAGAATTTTTCGTCGGCTTTTTTCTTCATCTGAACACGTTTAACTCTGTCATAACGGCAATATTTACACTCCTTAAAATGTATAGCATATGTGACTGTATGGGCTGCTTTTCGCTGTACTTCGTGACAAAAAAGGAATATTGAATGTTGTTATGTGTCCATGATGGCAGGCATTTGATAGACTTGTCCCTCACGCCTCATTTCTGTCATCTGTTACTAAGGTAAGCGCACTGTATGCACGCGAGCGATACACTTATTTAAATGTCTTATGATAATACTATGTAGGCACATTTATACATACAGTTTTAAAACTTTTACAACAATCGTAAAGCAAAACAAAATGCATTTCCCACGTAAAAAACTATCCAAAAGGCACGTAGGTATATGTGTTTTTCTGTATTCATGCGTTTATAATATTTAGCGTGGATTATAGTATGATAAACCGAGAGATTAAATCTTTGTCATGGACCAAATTTATAAAAAAAAAAATAAGCTTGAAGAGTTGTCGTTAGCAGGGTGTTGCTGACGTTACAGGCGAGCGCCCCAGGCGCTGTAGTCCGTTAATAGCCTAATGTTAGCTTTTCCATTCTTGCGTTTGCATTTAAGATCCAAAAGTGCTAAAAGTTGTATTTTCGTGTGAGGATTATCCGGCTGGACAAAACGTGTAAGTTTAATTAACAGTATTTGAACACAGAGCTTATTATTTGCAATCTTAGAAAAGCCTATGGGAAAATACTATAGAGATTTTATCGAGGGAACCAGTTTTATGCTAACAGCCGATTGGCCTACAAGGTGACGTCATAGTTCCTAGTAGATTGGGCCTTAGTCACCATTGCTACTTAGCATGATATGGTGTTATTCCCTATTCCTTCCTATTTGACTGTTGTATGTTTAAATCAAATCTTGAAGAACCAGACATTTAAACATGCACAAAATGCACGGTAATGCTTACAATTCATCGCCTGTAGTTCTGATCAAGCGGGAACGATTCCAAAAAACATCAGCATGCAGATAAGTGTAAGGGTCCAGTATTCAAAATGCACCCCCATTTTTCATCCAAAACAAAGGAAGAATTGGGAAAAAACGGAAAAATACCTTCGAGCCATTTAGGCTTCGACAATGCATGATGTCTAATTTAAATTAAATATTGATTATACACCACATTCAAATGCTAAAAAGTTTACACTCTTCCGGACAAAATGAGCCCAGCCCGTCTCTATCCTCCAATGACAACTCCTGTTACAAGTGAAAAAGGACACCAACTTCTGACTGGATCAGCGAGGTGTCAATCTTCGCACCTCCTGTTTAGGCCGAATAATGCCAGTCAGCCAATGCCTAGCCAGAAAAGTTTTGATGGACAAATTAAGTAGCCAATCAACTGACCTTTACAGTGATACACATGCTGTGTCCCAAATTCCGCATACTATCCGTCCTAAATAGTATATGAAAAAAGAAGTAGTATGTCCCAAATCGTAGTATGTTGAAAAGAGTATGCCAAAAATTCCCGGATGGTTTACTAATTCCGGTCAAAATTTTAAGCGTAGAAGCGTCCATACTCTAACCGCTGATATTGCCCACAGTACATTGCGCGTTAGACGTGAATTCGATTAGAACTACAAAACGCGGGTGAAAAGTGTAAACAAACTACAAACATGATGGACGCGCGAGACCAACCGTCAAGCAGAGAGGCTTCAGTAAAGATGTTTGTATGACTGTTAATTAATATCTAGCCCACTGGAGAATATTTAAATACCGCTGTCTGTGTTATATTTCATCTGCAACAACAATACTGAACTTATATAAAGACGTGTTTGGACATTACCGTCTGAGTGCAGAATTATCCAAAGACCTGAGGAGATTTCTCTGCATGAAAGAATCGTGAATAGGAGATTAACCTGCTGCTGCTTCTCCAATAAGGTAGGAAATTAAATACGACAGAAATGTGGATGATTGACAGGGCTCTAACTAAGCAACACAGCGATCTGTGAAACGAGGAAGTAGTATGTCCCAAAGCTTGCATACTTTTCTGTTACACACTCAAAAGTATATATTTTTCGTCCACAAAAAAAGTACATACTTTTAGGTCGTAGTATAAGTATGCGAATTGGGACGAAGCAACAGTTTACGTAGTTTACGCATATAGTTTTGCATGAAAGCCTTGCGTATTTCCGGTGCGTTTCCGCCTATCCGCATGTAGCGAACGTACTATGGCGAAGTGTCATTGCAGCGAGCTGCCGACCAGCGCATGGATCGGTCTCCAAAGCTTGCCACTGAGCCTCTCTATCAAGTAAAGTCGACATCAGAATAGTGTTGTGGTTTTCATACTGTCTTAGAGTATGAAAGGCGATGAGTGGACGCGGAAACAACAGCCTGAAATAGTCGCTAATCGAGCTTTGTTTACATACGCCATCCATGTTTAGATTGGTAAGTTTCAACACCATTCTCTTGAATGTTTGTGTATTTTACCACGTATTTGACATTTGTTTAATGTTAGCTGTTTTGATCATTTAATCATCGTTGTGATGATGGCAGAGGTAAACAATACGTGCATGTGTGTTAATAAAGAGACCGCTGATCTGTTATAAAAAAACATGCATACTATATATATATCAGTGATGCAGACACAAAATTAATTGAAGGAAATGATTACAAGGTGAAGGGAAGTTAATGTAGTACAAACCATTTATCATGCTGAGCATTATAAACATCAGGTATTTGGCAAACAGTCATAAGTAATAGTAATATGATGTAATATATGTGCTTCTAATTGTTGTATGTTTCTAATATTAGACTGAAATCCTCTTTTACTTTTGTTGTTTTTCTCTGTCAGATTTATTCAGATTTCTAATTTATTGAATATACTGTTTGTACATTCTTTCCATAGTGCAGTTGGAGCAAATGGATGCCTGGAAGGCTGGAGGCAGTGCACTGTAGGATAGAGGTAAAGTTGGTTTTATATTCGGATATTCAGACATTCTCCTTAATAATATAATTTCATAAAAGTATTATTTGCAAATTCTAAATGGGGAAAGCATATTAGCAGGCAATGATTATCAAAGTACAACATTGTTAACAGTCAATTAGATGGTGTTAATGTTGTTTTGAAGTCATACTTGCATGCTAATTTCGATCGAATGTTCAAAGTAACATGGTAAACAATATATAGACTTCTAAATGAACGAATGTGTGAATATAAAACCAACTTTACCTCTATCACTGTAGGTAAGTTCTCATACAACACACACACACATACAGTCTTGCAATTTTGATTTGTTCTGCTCAAAAACTTTCTGTCTCCCCCTTTTTCTGTCTTTCAGTGGCTTTGGGTTACAGATGATTAGAGAATAAGCGTCCTCAGTGACTGAGTGTCCGTCTGCGCTGTAAATACTATAAATGGATGTTTTACCATTTGATTTACATTATAATTAGCACTTTACTTTTTGAGGTTTGTTTGAATCAAAAACTGTTATATACAATTAAAATATATTTTTTTAGAAATTTGATTTTTGATGCATTGTTTTTGTTATCAGAACATTTCGAAATAAAGACATTGATATGTGCAAATACGTCTAAATGTTATTTTAAAATGTTTCTTACACTACATAAACTAAAATACAGTAATATGTTTTGAAAATAGTTGTTTTGAAATGTGTAGTTTTTGTAAGCTATTACTTAAGAAAAGGCTTTTATTTTAATTTTTATTCACAAAAAGTCCAGGTGTTTTTTTTTTGTTTTTTTTTTTTTGTTTTGTATATATAAAATGTTAATTGGAGACTCCAAATGGACACCAAATGAGGAAATGCCACAAATGTTGATCTGAAATATTTTTTTCTTGTGTGGTTTTGTAGGTAGAACAGTTTTGAATAGATATGCATGTATGCATTATGTAATTTTGACTCATTTGGTTACCAGGTGTCCATTTGGAGTTTCCAAATGGCTTTTTAGAAAGGACGCCTAGACTTTTTTAAAAATAAAAGCTTACAGAAGCTACATTTTTTGGACTATCATCATGAAATTTGAATCAAAACATAGTCAGACATTCAGCTTTAGCTTTCTGGTGTTTCCATGCCATTATCCTGATAGTCACATCCATTTTTCCTCTAATGAATTTCATTGAAACTAATCGCAATTGACTTTCACGTATATTTTACCATGTTTTACTCTGTTTCTTTACTACTTTGAGTTATTTTGACCCCTGGTTACCAAACTGTCCAACGTCTAGCTTTAAACAAAACCAGACTTGTAAACAATAGCATCTGGGGCAGGGAAAGGGAAGTTTGGTTATGGATAGCTACAATCCTAAAGAGTTTTGATCCAGCCTTCAAAAAAAAAAAACTTGCCTGCCTTCAGCTGTCTAGTAATACTCATTTCTTGACTGTCTTGTTTAGGTGTGTATGATTAGGGTTAAGAGCAAAACTCAGCAGGACTGAGTTTTACTGAGGCTATACAAGACTAAACTTGCCTTGAAAAATAAAGACAACAAAACAAATCTTCAGCCTAAATGCCAACTAACTGTCAGGTAAAAATAATTATCATAGACTCAAATGCAGCAACACAAATGGCTCTACATTGATTACAATGATTTAAATGCAAAGTCTAAAGCGTGTGGGGCAAAAGTACTAAGGGTGTATTACAATCTGCTTTTGATTTTTTTAAGGATGGAAAAAATGGTCTGCACAGCATGGTATAACGGGTTGTCTTTATTCTCTGAATGAGTGTGTTTTGGCCATAAGGTGCATTAAAGCACACATAAAGCTGCAGTCACACTGCACTTTTTGCCCCGTAGACTTCCATTCATACACCTGTGGATGTGGCAGACCCGAAACGCAAGCTCATGTGACTAGTTTACAAAGCATTGCAAAGTTCAAGCTTGCTAAATTCTGACCTGCGAAATCACATCACTCGATTGCGTGAGACCAATAGAAGATCAAAACATGACCTCTCTGTACAGAAATGTCAAATATGGAGCAATCATTTTTAGTTTCTTTTTTCTCTTATCTGCAAATATTGACAAACGCCAGAATTATATTGTGAAAAATCTAATATTTCGATTTTCAAATATGTGTAAGAACATGCATTTCGTCATTACAGTTGTTTAAAATGATCATATTCTTTGATATGCCATGTCTACGACATGTTTAGTCGAGATCAGACATAGCTGCCTGATTTATATGTTTATTTATAATTTTTTTCCAAAATACATGAACGTAATTGGCTATTTAACTCTGTTATTTGTAAGGAAGCGGCTGACCTTTCTGATGTTAAAAATTGCAAACTTGTTTGACCGAGCTGTGTTAGCAATGTGCTCTGTTTAAAGGACAGCTGATCATCCAGAATCCCCCCAAATAGTAGATGGTCCCAGTTGGATTAAAAAGTTGTGTTGAATGTGTAGAGCTATAGGGAAGCTGAGAAGTTCAATTTTGGCCAGATTAAGCTGTAGGTGATGGTCTTTTATCCAAGCTGAGGTATTCTGCAGGCATTACTGCTCTAAAATATATTCTTTTTAAATGTCTGGGTAAAAAACTAAAAGCTTTTTCCCCTTTGAACACAATATATTTTATTTTGAGAAACATTTATAATATTTTGGAGCAGTAAACGTGCTAGGCTAAATAATAAAAATAAATCATTGACTTCTGCATTTTTCATTAGTTTCAAAAACACAGATTTATTTACAATTTAAAATAACATCTTTGGATATCTTTTCTGCTGGAGATGCTGTTGTTAAAAAAAATGTAAATAAAAAAAATCTTACACATACCTTAGGAACGGTATTATAGAAAATTTTGGCGGTATAATAACCTTGACTTTTCCAAACCGCGGTATACCTTGAAAACGGTTATCGTCCCATGCCTAAGTATTACGTAGGTTTTTATGCAGTTTCTATAAGAACCAACACCAAAAATAAAAGCAAAAGCAAAAGCAAAATATATAATGCCATCACTATTGACTAAACTGGTGATAAATATCCGCATGATAGACATAAACATTTCCCAATTGGAGCTTTGACAGGAACATGACGGCTTTAAATGGGGTTTAGTCATAAACTAAATTTCGAGAGGAGCACGTGATTATGATTGAACACGGCTGGTTACTCATGAACCACTCATGTTCATCCAATCAGATGATCCCTGGCGCACTATAAAGAGCCAGGGTTTTCTCACTACAGTCATCTTCGATTTGAAGAACCTCCCCTCCTTCCACCCCTATTCCTCCTCCTTCCTAGACGGGTGACACGGTGGCCCAGTGCTTAGCACTGTTACCTCACAGCAAGAATGTCAATGGTTCTAAGCTCTACCAAACCAGCTGGCATTTCTGTGTGGAGTTTGCATGTGCTCCCCGTGCTCACGTGGGTTTCCCCCGGGTTCTCCGGTTTCCTCCCATGCAAAACATGCAACTTAAGTCATGGTTTAATCAACTCATAGACTTGCTTCCTACTTAGTATCTATCTCTCCAAAGAGAAGCACTAGCTGATCACCACTTACCTCGAGGGGGGAGTTCTCGAGATCTACCTGAGCTCGGAGCTCCCCTCACGCCCCGCAACGGGAGGGAGCCCGGGGCTCGGGGATCTCCTGAGCTCAGGGCTCTCTCCCGGGACAGCATGCCAAAACTGCTTTATATTCAGTCATCAGCTAAGTGTGAACTATTGAAATACCTGAAAGACTGCAGACAGGACAAATCAGGCATTTTAACAATGTAGACAAACAAAAATAAGTAAAATAAATATCACCCCCATGGGTGCTCGACTGGCATGTTGAATCAACCTAAAAAAAAACATCAAAAACATTTAGGTAAGCAGAAACAGAGTAATTTCCCAGTGATGGGTTGCAGCTGGAAGGCATCTGCCGCGTAAAACATATGCTGGATAAGTTGGCGGTTCATTCCGCTGTGGTGACCCCAGATTAATAATGGGGCTATGCCGAAAAGAAAATTAATGAATGAATGAAACAGAGTGAATTTAATTCTTTATTGTCCTGTTGCATTTGTAACACTGCTTGCTTGCTTGCTTGTTATATTTTAGCATCAAAAGCAAAATCACCATAGATTGTGACGGAGGTCTGTGAATCAGCACCTGCAGATAAACAAGCAGGTTCAACAGCAAAAGCAGGTTGTGCCTACTACAATAGAAAGTACAATAATTAAAGTATGGAGCCACTTGTGTGCTCAAATCATTCTTGCCTTTTAAAATGTTCTTACCTTCTGAATTGCTTTAATATCTGACTTTACATTTTGAAAAATATAGTCTTTCTTGAACCTTTGGTCTATTTTGCCTCCATGTAGGCCAGCACTAGTCTGTCAGCTCTTTGTCTTCCACATCAGCAGTCAATGTTTTAGTTTTAGTAAATGTATAACTGTACAAATGCTCACATAGTCCTCCCCAAACAGGGCATCAGTGAACCCTTGATGTGAGGGTTGCCCTGCCTACTGACCAAAGGATTTCAGTCTCCTGCCAGGATGAGACCATATGTTGCACACTCTGATTTTCAGAGAAAACTTGTGACAGAGCCCATTGCTTTTTCTGTATCATTTTTAATATTTGCTGCTTAGTGTCTATTGTGTTGGACATGCTGTGATCAGACCATAATCTGGCAGGTTAAATTCTTTCTGTTTATTTTAAGTTTGGGTCTAGTCTTTGTGTGAAGCTGTCATTTTACTTTTTATTAGTTTTAGTCACGTTTAAACTCTTTAGTCTGGTCAAGTTTTAGACAACTAAATGCCTAAATATTTTATTTATATTTTAATCAGAATTATCCATGACTATTTTTATCTAGTTTTAGTCAACAAAAAATGTATTCTATTTTAGTCTAGTTTTAGTCGATGAAAACTAAAGAAATTTAGCAGACTTTAGCAGTAATCAGATCATATGAAGTGCCACTGTGAACTGAAAAAATGATCTGCAATTTTATTTTCAATGATACTTCTCCAATTACTACATTAGCATTTTTAAATGAGCTGTAATAAAATTCTACAAATGATAATAATAATTATAAAAACAAAAACTCCATTAAGCTCATGAAGTTTGCGGATGACACTACTGTTATCGGCCTCATCTGGAACAGCGACGAGTCTGCATACAGACAGGAGGTGAAGCGGCTGGCTTTATGGTGCAGATACAACAACCTGGAGCTGAACATACTCAAAACAGTGGAGATGATAGTGGACTTTAGGAAAAAAAAACCCTGCACTCCCCCCACTCACCATCATAGTCAGCACTGTGGTTGCAGTAGAGTCATTCAGGTTCCTGGGCACCACCATCTCTCAGGATCTGAAGTGGGACATTCACATAGACTCTATTGTGAAGAAAGCCCAGCAGAGACTGTACTTCCTTCGTCAGCTGAGGAAGTTCAACCTGCCACAGGAGCTGCTCGTACAGTTCTACTCAGCTGTTATCCAATCCATCCTCTGCACTTCAATCACCGTCTGGTTCAGCTCAGCTGCCAAAACTGACCTCCGTAGACTACAGCAAATAGTCCGCACTGCTGAATGAATCACTGGCACTACCCTACCTACACTTCAAGAACTGTACTCTTCCAGAGTGAGTAAAAGGGCTCGCAAAATCACTCTGGACGCCTCGCACCCAGCACACTACCTGTTCGAACTGTTACCGTCTGGTCGGCACTACAGAGCACCAAGCACAAAACAGCCAGACACAGGAAAAGCTTCTTTCCTCAGGCCATCTACCTCATGAACAGTTAAATATTCTCCTACTGTGCAATAAACGTGCAATACTTGCTCATACGCACTTGTACACAGCACCTTATAACAATATACAATGCTATACTTTCTCCATTCGCATTGGTACACAGCACCTTGCAACCTGTATATTTACAACAAATCTGTACATACAATTCAACATTCAGATATTTTTTACTAACTGCATCTCTGTTTAATGTTTATCGCCTTTTTCTTTTCTCATATTTAATTTTGTGTTGTCACTTGTCACTTTATGTACACTGGAAGCTTCTGTTGCCAAAACAAATTCCTTGTGTGTGTGTGTGTGAAGCACACTTGTATATAAATAAAGTAAAATATAGTAAAAATTATAATAATTGTTACTGCGGTATTCGACCATATTTTGCAGCATCATTTCACAATGGTTTTCGAAAGCAAACTGCTGCTTGGAGCTGGATATTTTTGAAGGGCCCAATCACATTGTCTAACTGAGGACGCTGGACAATGGAGTTGAGGATCCACGTGCAGTTTTATTAAGAAGTAGTCAGACAGGCAGTGGTCCAACACAGGAGCCAACGGGTACTTGCAGGGAAATCCGGAAACATAGTTGAGGTCACAGGCAATAAGGTCGATACCGGAACAACCAGGAAACAAGGCAAGGATTAAGGAACACAGAAAGACTAGACACAGAAAAACGCTTTGTAATGCTAACAGAAAGCAAGATGGAGCCATGATGTGCGTGTGTGCTGTCTTTATATTCCATGAAATCAGTCCATAATGATCTTCCAGCCGTGTGTGTGTAATCAGTAGAAAACAGGAACCGATGTGTGCAAGGTACATGCTGGGAGTTGTAGTTCGTTAACATGGTGTGTGTGTGTGTGTAGTTCTCCAGTGATCTGCTCAGGTTGGATTGTTGGTGATTGTGACACATTGAACGCGTTGTTTGAGGTTTTCTATTAGCAATGAGAGTTTTACGCAAACGTCTCGATAAATATTTGAACTGAAAGTACAGAATGGAATAGAAAGTTCCTTAAGGAATATCCAGTGCACCAGAGATCTTCCAAAGAGAAATGAACAACCTCTTAAAAGACCTCGAAGGCATGGTCGCATTCAAGGGTGTTATTGTCTATGAAAAGACTAGAATTTTTTAGATTTGTTAGATCGTACAGATGAAATTGTCCCTCTGGAGGAGTCTACCAGTGTAGCATGGCCAATGCTGTACTGATGACTGAGCAAGGTTGTTGAATGCACCAAAGCTGACGCTGAAGGTACCAGTATAGGCCTCGGAGCTTTGTAATCTATATAGATCGCCATTAAATCCACCATTGAAACCATTGATTCCGCTGTTTAATAGCAACGAAATTGACATGGTTCCTTTAGAGATGTCAGTGGCTAATGAGATTCAGACACCCTGCATCAACACCACAACTGGATTTGGTAGAGCTTACAGATGACATGACAGCTCTGGAGAAGTCTACCAGAGTAGCATGGACAATGTTGTGGACTCGTGACTAAGCAAGATTGTTGAATGCACCAAAGCTGTTGCTGAAGGTACATAAATATAGATATATTAAACAGGTATGACCAATGTACAGTATGCTTCGAAATTGCCTGAGTATGTCAAGCCCAATTATTCTGTTGTCTGTGTGTCATGATGTTCGGATTTACAGTGACAAGATTGTCATTCCAGGCAGTTTAAGAGTTGAGTTCAAGAGAAAACTTCATGATGGTCACATGGATTGTCAAGTGCAGTGAGTATTTGGTGGCCTTGCATTAGCAAGGAAATGCAGGTATTTACAGAAAACTGCACATATTTTCCTCAGATTACTACCCTGTTTATCAGATGTGCCCTAGGAAAGAACTTCAGCTGATAATTACAAGGTTAACAAGAGGAACTTCCTTGTAGTGGTTTACTATGTCTCTAGATTGAAAAGAAAACTATTTCTCTAGAAAACCGACATTGAGACTGAGTAACATGTTTGTCAGATGGGGTTGTCTTGATACATTTGTCACTGACAATGATCCGCAGTTAATTGGTTTCATGATTGTACAAATGCATATGGTTTTGTCACATCACCAAAAGCTCATATTATTTCATAGTATAAAGACAAGGCTGAAGGAGTTGTGCAAACAACAAAGCACACAAGCTTACAGAGCTGCATGTATCCATGCGACAGCAAATAGCCCTGCACAGTTGCTATTAAGATGTCAAATGAGAACTCTGGTTCCTGTCCTGGACAAGAAACTGACACCTAAATAATCTGATTTCTCAAAGATGAGGACAAAAGACAGTACAGCATAATCTAATTATAAGTGTATTATGATAGATGGCATAGTTGATATGTCAAAAGTCAAACCTAGAGATCATGTTGCAGTCAAGACAGACAGTAAGAAAGGCTGAAATCACACACTACTCTAAGATCTTACATAATTTGCACAGAAAACGAAGCCCTAGATAGAAAAATAGAAAATAAACTACATGTGATTGAGGAAGAGATGAGTGGGGATCAAGCTGAACAGCAGCAAAAAGTTCAAGTTTGAAACAAGAGCAGGAAGAGCATACATAGCATATAGTTTGCTACATGGGGCAGAATAATCCCCAGCATTTATGTGGTAACTGGTAGTCTACCCAGAAACTCTATATAATTAATTGTGTTTCTGTATACTCAAGTTTCCTATTATGTTACCATCTCAGTATTATATAACAATAGTCAATCAGTGTGTATACAATCCAAAAACAGTGATAATACACAAGCTTGAATGAGCATTCTGGAAAGGTAAATCCAGACAAAGCAAACTTCATAATCCAGAAAGGTGTGGAAGCTGTTAGTGGCCCTCTTGCGGTGGCCATGCTGCTCTCTGTATATCATTTCCTGCTTCCTGTCAGGTAACTGGTCTTCCTCTATAGTGTTCTTAAAGACATAAATACACATTCAAATTTTAAGAGGAATAAAATAGACTTGAAAAACATGTACACCGGTTAATACCCTACTATAAAGTAGGGGTGTAACGATACTACAAACCGAACCGAAATATCGCGATACACCAACCACGATACGTATCGCGAAACTCTCGTGGCGGACCGCGATACTGTCACGCCCCCTGCTGCCCACTGTTAAGGTTGACGTCACTTGTCTCTAATTGAACCAAAACATCTTTATTTTATCACATTTGATTAAATTGTATTAGTAATGATGAGCTTTTGTTCTAAATATTATATTCTAATGTTTTAGAATTTAGAATAGTATTTTCCAAGTGCATGTCATGTCATGTGACTTGAGTGAGCGATCACACTCCATTACTACTGTATATGCAGGACGGCTGCTTCGCATATATTGAGATTGCAGATCCCCCAAATACATTTAAGTCTCCTGTTTGGGAACATTTTGGTTTTCCAGTGGAGTACAGGAATGGAATTCGTGTCGTAGACAAAGCGCACACTATCTGTCGTAACTAACTGTTTCACGAAACTTAATAAGGAATAACATTTAAAAAATGTGGTAAATTTCACAATGTGAGGGTGTACGCAAAAGACACTGACAACAGAACTGCCAACAGAAGGGATTTAACCCCTTACCTCGCTAGAAACTGATGAAAGGAAAAAAAGGTTTTCAGCGCCGTGCGCCTTATTCTTCCCTATACTGAACTGTAGAATAAAATACAAAGATGACGTTCACCTCTTACCTGATGTCTTTAACAATACATTTTCTACTGTTTGCGAAATGGAAGTCGTAAGACATCTTCCCTATCCACCTTACTCTGAGAAAAAAAGTGAACTTGAGGAGGTAAAGCTCAATATGACGAGAAAGAGCTGAACAAAAAAGCAACAAACAAATCAATCGAAATAAAAGTGTACAAAAATCACAAAATTTCTCAAAGTGGGCAAAACTAATGCAAAATAATTTTGCCCAAACGAAAGTTAAGCAAAAACAACGAAATTCATAATCATGTTAGCAAAATACACGAAAAACGAGTTCAAAGGAAGATGCGCTCCTCCGCTTCAGTAGTTGGATTAGAGCTGAAGATCTTTGCCCGAGCCCGACGGGACCCAGCGGGAGTGCTGAGGCTTAGCTGGCGCAGTAAATTAATAGTCATGTGATGCATTTCGATTAGCACGAGAAAGTAATCAAATCATTTGTTACAACATTAAAATCCATCCCTGCAAAGGTGAAACAAATGATGACAGAGAAGTGAAAAAGAGCGAGTTTTTGACTGTGGTCAGGTCAGCCGCCAGTCCAGAAGGAAAGGTTATTCTAACCGCCAAGGTATTTCGGCGGTCACTCATACACTGCATATTACGGTAGAGCGCTAAACAGCAACGTATGTACAGCAAGCTGACAGGGAAGAGGACGGCTACATTGAAACTGCTGTCATGGAAAATTAAACGGATGTTCTTGGCAGGTAGAAGATGAACAAACAATCCTACCCAAAACTTGCAAAATTAGCCAGATCTGAACTCTGCATCTCAGCCTAGCAGCTGCAGTAAAAGGTTCGGTATGCAGCATCCTGAGCGCAGGACTGCGCTAAAGCCATTTACAGTGAATTCAATACCTGCACAAAAGCACATAGCCTAATCTTGGTGAGTAAAGGGTTTTTAAATTGTAAATAAATATAATTAAACCATAAAATCATAATGTAGACAGAGTATACAGGCTAATGTTGGCATTATTCGTTCGTTATTCAGCTTCCCCGTCGCCTTAATGCCAGATTGTGAAGAGAAGTGGCAAAAGAAATGCCGCAGAGCCTTTATCTTAATTTCGTTATTGCCAAATACCAGTCATAATTTAGAATTTATTTTAATTTAATTTGTTAAGAAAGACTTCTTTTCGTTGGTGTGCTGGCCAATTTAAAGGCTAGGTGTATGTACCTAGGTCTATTTAGAGTGCTGAGATGTTACGATGTTACAGAGGACTTATTTTATTTCTTTGTTCCGACTTCCAAGTGACCTATACCCTATGTTTGTTATGAATAAATTATGTTAAAACATATAAATGACTCATTCTTGAAAAAAGGCAAAAGAGCTGTGTGCATGCCATGTGCACATTTGAATAATGTCGGGTTATTAACGGGTTCGGGTTTATAAAGCTGTCAATCAAAATGTCGGGCTCGGGTTGAATTCTGTCGGGCTCGGACCCCATCGGGCCTAATTTTTATGGCCCGATTACACCTCTACATTAGATAGGGTGGCGGGGCGCGTTTGCCGCCCTCACTATTATGACAGACCCCTATTATGCCAGTGTTGTGTTGATGTTGCGGATGAAAGTCAGTATGTTGGGTTGGGCGGCGGGGCGCGTTTGCCGCCCTCATTATTATGCCGCTCTCGGCGGCCGCCTAGGTCGCCTCAATGGACGCGCCGGCCCTGAATCTATTGTTCCTTAGCATTGCTGTTAAGATGACATCAACCCTAACCCCACAGCAAACAGAAACCGAACCGAACCGAACCGAACCGTGGCTCCAAAACCGTGAACCGAACCGAACCGTGCCTTTGGTGTATCGTTACACCCCTACTATAAAGTAAATGATTTTAATAAATAGAATGGTAAAACACTGCCTCCAATGTCACTGTATCACATCTGTACAAGTCTTTCATAAACACAAATCAGGTGCGAGACAATTTTGAAATACACTTAACCTGAATGTCTTTAGTTTGTGGGAGGAAACCAAATTGCCTGGATTAAATTCACGCTGACACAGAAATAACATGTAGACTCTACACAGAAAGGCATTGCATCCATTCCATCTGTGGCTAAAACCATAGACATAGTAGTGCCAGTATTCCAGTCACCAAATAACTAATACTTGTTTTGTATTTGACAGTTGTCAAAGGGATTTCAAATTAATTGATTATTTACATTCAAAATAAAAACATTTGATTCGGGTTAATACAGCTAATAAGTGAATACAAATTATCTATACAAATATAACAATAGTCCAGGAATATCACATTGACTGGACTTACTGGAGACACATGTCAGTCAGATACTGTAATTCATGAAGATGTTAAATCTAGAATAACAGCAATGATATATCATCTGTATCTATTGCTATAGCATTTATAGAATGTAGATTGTGTCAAAGCCGCTTAACATAGATAAACAGAATAATAAAGCTGTAACAACGTTTTACTTTGCAGGATATATTAGTGAAATATACACTGCTCAAAAAAATAAAGGGAAAACTAAAATAACACTACCTAGATTCGAATGAATAAAATATTCTTATTACATATATTGTTTTTTTACATAACTAAATGTGCTGACAACAAAAATCACACACAAATGATCAATGGAAATCAAATTTATTAACAAATGGAAGTCTGGAATTGGAGTTACACTTAAAATTGAAGTGGAAAAACACTACATTCTGAACCAACTTTGATGTATTGTCCTTAAAACAGGTCAAAATGAGGCTCAGTAGTGTGTGTGGCCTCAACGTGCCTGTAAGACCTTCCTACAATGCCTGGGCATGCTCCTGATGAGGTGGCGGGTGGTTTCCTGGTCTCCTCCCAAACCTGGACTAAAGCATCCACCGACTCCTGGACAGTCTGTGGTGCAGTGTGGTGTGGCGTTGGTGGATGGAGCAAGACATGATGTCTCAGATGTGCTCAACTGCATTCAGACCTGGGGAACAGGTGGGCCAGTCCATAGCATCAAGGTCTTTATCTTGCAGGAACTGCTAACACGCTCCAGCCACATAAGGTCTAGCGTTATTTTGCATTGGGAGGAACCCAGGACCAACCACACTGGCATATGGTCTCACAATGATCTGAGGATCTCATCTTGCAACCTAATGGTAGTCAGGCTGTGCGGCCCTCCAAAGAAATGCCACCCCACACCATTACTGACCCAGTGCCAAACTGGTCATGCTGGAGGATGTTGCAGGCAGCAGAACATTCTCCATGGCATCTCCAGACTCTGTCACGTCTGTCACATGCTCAGTGTGCACCTGCTTTTATCAGGGTGTCAGTGGCCCTCATACCACCCTCATGGAGTCTGAGCCATTTAAACAGACACACTCACATGTGTGGTTTGCTAGAGGTCATTTTGCAGGGCTCTGGTAGTGCTCCTCATGTTCCTTCTTGCACAAAGGCAAAGGTAGCGGCCTTGCTGCTGGCTTGTTGCACTCCTACAGCCTCCTTCACTTCTTCTGATGTACTGGGCTTTCTCCATGCTCTGAACACTACACTGACAGACACAGCAAACCTTCTTGCCACAGTTCGCATTGATATGCCATCCTGGATGAGCTGCACTACCTGAGCCACTTGTGTGGGTCTCATGCCATCACTAAAGTGAAAGCACCACTAGCATTCAAAAGTGACCAAAACATCAACTATAGGAACTGAGCACTTCTGTGTCTGTGGTCACCCCCTGCAGAAGCACTCCTTTATCGGGAGTCTCTTGCTAATCACCTATAAATTTCACCTGTTGTCTATTCGATTTGCACAACAGCATGTGAAATTGATTGCCAATTAGTGTTGCTTCCTAAGTGGGCAGTTTGATTTCACAGAAGTGTGATTGACTTGGAGTTACATTGTGTTGTTTAAGTGTTCCTTTTAGTTTTTGAGCAGTGTCAGGCAGGTAGATGCTAGTGTAATTCTAGTTAGATTAAAATTGATGTAGTTCAGATACAAATGTCATTGAATGACCACCCCCCAAGTAGTCAGAGCCACCACCTGAGTTGCCCAATTGGCCAGAACTGTCTCCTGAATTCCCTGATTGGCCAGACCCACCTTTTGAGTTTCTCGAATGGCCAGGGCCACCAAAGCCGTCTGATCTGCCAGAGCTGTCTGAACTGCCAGGGTCTCCAGGGCCAGGGTGCCCATGCTTCCTGACCGAGGCCCGCCTCAACTTCACACCCCAGGCCTGCTTCAGCTCCATGCCCCAGTGTCACCTCAGCTCCATGCACCAGGGCCACCTCAGCTCCACGCCCCAAGCCTGCTTCAGCTCCATGCCTCAGGGCCACCTCAGCTCCATGCCTCAGGCCTGCTTCAGCTCCATGCCCCAGGGTCACCTCGGCTCCATGCACCAGGGCCACCTCAGCTCCATGCCCCAAGCCTGCTTCAGCTCCATGCCTCAGGGCTACCTCAGCTCCATGCCTCAGGCCTGCTTTAGCTCCATGCCCCAGGGAGAACTCAGCTCCACACCCCAGGCCTGCTTCTGCTCCATGCCTCAGGGCCACCTCAGCTCCATGCCTCAGGCCTGCTTCAGCTCCATGCCCCAGGGTCACCTCAGCTCCACAACCCAGGGCCACCTCAGCTCCATGCCCCAGGACCACTTCAGCTGCATGCCCCCTAGTACCACCTCAGCTCTATTTTCCAAGTTTGCCCCAGTTCCACACTCCAGGGCTGTTTCAGCTCCATGTTCCTGTTCTGCTTCAGCTGCATGGACCTGGGCCTCTGTCCCTCCCCTTGTCTGCATCTGCTCTGCCTCCCTTCAGAAATGTAGGTCTGGATTATTCTTGGGAGTGTCTATCATGTCCTTTTTCTGTGTTTATTCCCTTTTATATTTGTGGTTCTTTTGTCACACCCTCTCCTTAGTTATCCAGCTTGTTGTTGTAGTTATTTATTGTCCACACCTTTCTTCTTATCTCGTTTAACCTGGTTGTTTCCCTGCACTACATATCATCTTACATTTGCCTCTCGTTGTCTGTTGTTTTTTTGTTGCTCCCAAGATGTCCGCGTGGTCCCTGTTTTGTTCTGCTTTTGTTTTGATTCGGTAATTAATAAGTTTAAATGCTGCGTTTGGATTCTTACTTTGTTTTTTCTCCATTGCACTACACAATGGATCATGACAATATATATATAAACACTGAGACACACAAAAAGTAGATAGGTACATATGTCTACTAAATGATTAAAAGAAATGTTTTTGTAGTACAGGCTTTCATGCTATTCTCTGTGACACATATATAAAAAAATTCTCATATTACATCACCTAACTTAAACAATGAGGAACAAAATGCATGTCTTTTTTTTCCTCATAGCAACATGCATGGCTCATGAACCAAGCCCAAATATGCAGGAGGAAAAAAACTGTCACACATATATGAATAAAAGTTATGAAAAATCCAGTTTCATGCCTGATAAAGCACTGTCTTTTGGATTTGGTCAAAGGGTAAATTTCTGAAAGTCTCAACCTGTGGTTTAAAGCAGAAAAGCTAAAAAAAAACCTTCTTTCAGAAAATATACAGCTCTGCTGTGGTATCTGGCTCCCTAGTTATTCAGTGTTTTGGGATGGAATGAGGAAGTTTGAAAACGTGTAATTAAAAACGCATAGAAGGGCAATCCAGAACTAAGCAAACACATGATAAGTAGTTGATTCAGTCCAGTGTCTCCTGAAAGTTGACACTGTAAAGATTTTTCTGCTGTAATAATAAGCATCTGAACAGAGAACAACCAAGTCTCATTCCAGCAAACCTGTTATGCAACATGCTTTTACACTGTGCAGTTTAATCATTTAAAGTATGTCTTAACCTACAGAACTGGTACTGTATGCATATCAAGGATTCATAATCAGTTGAAAGAGTTCCACTTTCATATTCACAAATACTTTTTCAAGGTTGACTCCAGTTTAAATACAGTTGTTGTACACCATGGGTCTCAAACTCAATTCCTGGAGGGGGCAGCTCTGCACAGTTTTTCTCCAACCCTAACCAAACACAGCTGATTCAACTAATCAAGGTGTTCAAAACTACTAGAGACTATTAAGCGGGTGTGATTTGGAAGCGGTTGGAGCTACAATCTGCAGAGCTGTGGCCCTCCAGGAATTGAGTTTTAGATCACTAAAGGTTCCTTACTGCCTGATTTTGGCAACCAAAAAGTGTCCAAACTTCTTTTTTCTTCATATTTTCCAATTTTTTCTTCGGATTAATGCAATTAAACAATTGTAAACATTTGGTATTAGTTTTGAGGATTTCGATATTGCTATATTTTTTACAGTACATAACACTGTCTCAGTCACAAAAGAACAGCTGTGCATTTCCAGTTAACATACCTGAATATTCCTTTCTTATTCAAGCTTTGTTTTAAATTAATTTAATGAACCAATTCGTGCCGACGCAGTGGCGCAGTAGGTAGTGCTGTTGCCTTACAGCAAGAAGGTCGCTGGTTTGAGCCTCGGCTGGGTCAGTTGGCGTTTCTGTAGGGAGTTTGCATGTTCTCCCCGTGTTCATGTGAGTTTCCTCAGGGTGCTCCGGTTTCCCCCACAAGCCTAAGGACATGCGGTACAGGTGTATTGGGTATGCTAAAATTGTCAGTAGTGTATGTGTGTGAATGAGAGTGTATGGGTGTTTCCCAGCGATGAGTTGCAGCTGGAAGGGTATCCGCTGCGTAAAGCATATGCTAGATAAGTTGGTGGTTCATTCCGCTGTGGCGACCCAAGATTATTAAAGGGACTAAGCCGAAAAGAAAATGAATGAATGAATACCTGTATACATCAACTCTGGGAATGAGTGGTAAGACTGAATAACATGACTTACTTTTTTAGACTGCCACCAACAGGCATATTTTAGTATTTTTTTCATTTTTTAAATTACATATTATACATTTACTTCATTGTTATAACAAACATTTTAATTAATTTATAATAAATACTGATTAGTTTGAATATTAATATTCTTTAATCATTTACTCACATTACAAATAAATAAAATAATTGATATTTTCCTCATTTATCAAAATAATGATTTCACATTGCAATAAATCACCAAATGTAATTAGTGTAATTAGTTAGATAAAATATTTTGATTGTCATTATTACTTTAATTATAAGTTGGATTGCATGGTTGCATTTGTACGGTATACATAGAAATTACTGGTTTTCCAGGATTATTTAAAGTGTATTTGTAAGTGAACTTTGAAAATCATATTTTCACTCAAACTAGTAGGTAGGTGTAAAAAGGCATGGAAAGACCAGACAGCAGCTGAAATCTCTGTTTTTAGGAAACAATCCGGTCCCTCATCAATGTAAATTAATATTAGCTGCTTCAGTCCCGATACCTACATTATCAGATGATGACGATGAAACCAGGGTGGACATTTCAGCAAGAAAATGACTCCAGACACAGCCAAGCACTTCTCAACTGGTTTCAGAAAAGAAAATAAAGCTTCTAGAATGGTTCAGCCAATCACCTGACCTGAATCCAATAGAGAAAATAAGAATTAAAAATCATTTCACATGCAGAAGACTTCCACACAACTGACAGAAGTCGACAGTGCTTTTGGACACTGTTAACACTTTTGGCACAGTACAGTTTTAACTGGTATTTGTGTATGTAACTATGTATTGTGGTACTTGACAAAGGTTTGAAAAGAAGTAGTCTTGAGCCCATGTGGTGATATCGCTTACAGATGAATGATGATTCTTGATGCAGTGCCCCCTGAGGGATCGGACATCATGGTAGTTCAGCTTAGGTTTGCTCCCTTGTCCTTTACACACTGAAATTCCTCCAGATTCCTTTAATCTTTTAATTATGTTATCCACAGTTGAAAATGAAATATAAACATGTCTTCCTATCTTTCTTTGAGGAACATTGCTTTATATATAACAAATAAGAAATAAGCATTTTTTAAATATATTTTACATAACATTTTCTCACGTATTTGTTGGCAAACTGGCAATCCTCAGCCCATCTTTGCTCCTAAAGGACTAGACCTTTCTTGGATGCTGCTTTTGTACCAAATCATAATTACAATCACCTGTTGACATCACTTGTTTCAAATCACATAATTTAATCAATTTACCTGATTACTAGCTCTAAACTGCTCCTGACCCAACTTTTTTGACCAAGGTGTTGCAGGTCTGAATGACAGGAAAGGATGTATGTTTACAAAGGAAATAAAGTTGACCAGACAAAACATGAAATACTTTGTGTTCATATTGTCTGCAATGAAATACAAGTCAAAGAAAATATGTAAATCACTACTTTCTTTTTTAATTGCGTTTTCCATAATGTCCCAACCTTTTCTGATTTGGGTTGTACTTAACAGGAAAAACCATGGTATGTTCAATACTTATTTTACCTGCTTTATAAACTACATTACTAAGAGCTTTAAAAAAAAAAAAAAAAAAAAAACAAAGCATCAAGAAGAAGCAACAGCAGTTTGGTCCTTTACTCTTGACTGAACACATAACATTCATTTCTTTGACACGCATCAAATCACATATTACTCTTTACAAATCCCACTGTCTTTAAAAACAATTGCACATACTGACCAAAGCTTAAATACACCATACTAATCACATGGTCAAGTCAGTACAAAAAAGAGCATCATTTGCTTACTGAGACATGTGTTGGGTAATTTATATATAAAAAAGCAACTGTTGCAGAAAATATCTAAAGGGCACATTTGTAGTTTAAGATAAAAAGGACTGCACAGGAATCGGCTCTATTGGCACATCGTTTAGGCTTGATGTTGAAGAACACGGATATTTTTAATGGATCAGATCATTAACAGCATGTTTTCTGAAGAGTAAAAAAGCTAGTATGGTATAGAAGTAATTGGCAACAGCAGTTTATAGCATGTGGTACAATTATACCACATTTATAGCTATTATAGTTTGGCAATACAACAGACCACCACATTAGAAGAACTTTGGCACTTTTAACGTACAGTTGAAGTCAGAATTATTAGCCCCCCTTTGAATTTTTTTTCTTTTTTTTAAATATTTCCTAAATGATGTTTAACAGAGCAAGGAAATTTTCACAGTATGTCTGATAATATTTTTTTTTCTTCTGGAGAAAGCCTTATTTGCTTTATTTCAGCTAGAATAAAAGCAGTTTTTAATTAAAAAAAAACATTTTAAGGTCAATATTATTAGCTCCTTTAAGCTAGATTTTTGAACCATCATTATACAATAACTTGCCTAATTACCCTAACCTGCTTAGTTAACCTAATTAACCCAGTTAAGCCTTTAAATGTCACTTTAATCTGTATAGAAGTGTCTTAAAAATATCTAGTCAAATATTGTTTACTGTCATCATGGCAAAAATAAAATAAATCAGTTATTAGAAATTACTTATTCAAATTATTATGTTTAGAAATGTGTTGAAAAAATCTTATCTCCGTTAAACAGAAATTGGGAAAAAAAATTAACAGGGCTCTAACAATTCAGGGGGGCTAATAATTCTGACTTCAACTGTATATGCTAATGTAATCTTGCTGTGTATTATTCCCCAAAATGTAAAAAAGACCCTACTCTACTAAGCTTACTCTGAAACTGTAACATGATATTTTCCTTTTTAAAGTCAATGAAGTACTCTTCATTGCTATCTAATGACCTCACCACACAGAATCATTAATATACCCAAAATAAAGAACTCTACGTAACATTTATAGCAAGTAGCTCAATGCGTACAACCTGAAAAAAAAAATATAATTATAGCTTACTTATTTAATCAGTGATAATATGCTCAATATTTGTTTTCATTAAAGTGATTTAACAACATTTAAACTGAACCCCATAAAGAAGCTCTGAGGTGCAAATAAATAACAGCAGTCATGAGCAGATTGTGTTACAGTTCTTAAATAGAAATAACTTGTGAGTCCAATTTCATTGAGCAGAATCGGGGAGAACAGACTGCTCGAACAATAAAAGCAGATTTTAAATACTCTCTGCATTAACTGATAAGTGCCTTTAACCAGGCAAGATGATGACAAAAACCAGAACTGGCCTCTTTTCAGACCAGATTATATTCTTTAAGTGTGAGCTGCAAGATTGTGTCTTTGACAGCAGCAAACACAAATCTAATGTTTTCCGTGTCAGTGGCACATGTGAAATGAGAATAAATGATTTTCTCTGAGTCTGGATTCAGGTCGACAAACATCTTCAGGATGAACTCCCGTGCAGCCTGAGCATCTCTCTGAGGTCCTTAAAGAGGAAAATACATTTTGGTTAACTGTGGTCATCCTAAAATTTAAATGTATTACTTATCCCAGACCAGACAGAATCAGCAGATCTTTTTTGCTCTTTCTGCACATTATTTTGTAAAAACAAATCTGTGGATTAATGCGGAATTATTGAGAGAGTTGGTGCTTAAAACCTAAATAACTTTTTACAATAAAATACAGTTGAAGTCAGATTTATTAGCCCCCCTTTGATTTTTTTTTTCTTATAAGACCTTCTCTAGAAGAAAAAATATTATCAGACATACTGTGAAAATTTCCTAACTCTGTTAAACGTAATTTGGGAAATATTTAAAAAAGAAAAAAATTTGAAGGGGGACTAATAATTCTGATTTCAACTATACTGTCATCATGGCAAAGATAAAAGAATTCAGTTATTAAATCTATTATGTTTAGAAATGTGTTGGAAAAAAAAATCTTCTCTCCGTTAAACAGAAAATGGGGGAAAAATATAAACAGGGGGGCTAATAATTCTGACTTCAACTGTACCTTTTAGAGTCAAATTTAAATTAGAACCACTTGTTTGGTAAACAAAGATACAGTTGGTCTAAAAAAATACATTACTGAAAGACAGAAACATTACAAATTGTATTATACATGAATTATTGAAATATTTACATATTAATCCATAATAATACTTTAATATAAAAACTGCATAAATATGTATTTATGCACATTTATATAAGTAAATAAATTAATTATATTATGGGCTCGAAAAATTTAGGCATGCAGATTCAGTGTGAGCCTATAACTCCTTAACCCAAAACATAAACAGGGTTTCTGCAGGTTTCACCAAGTTAAATTTAAGACATTTTAAGATCATTATGAATGAAATTTTAAACTTATACAGGGCTAAATGTTAAGGATTTTTTTATATCCCAGTTAGAAAAGATTTTCACTAGGCCTAACAAAAAATGATCAAAATTTAATACAGTTAATAATACAATAAAACTTGTTTGAATTAAAAAAAAAATTTTATATATCCATTCGCAAACCCTATAACCCTTACCAAGAATAAAACAAATGATAGCTGCCTGTTATTTCAGTCTAAAATAATAATAATTTAATAATAAAAAAATATATAGCTCAGGTCAGTATCATCAGCAGTAAAAAAATGCTATTTTTTAAATAAAAAGTTAAAGGTTTTATTGAGATGGATTGTTGGTGATTGTATGGGTGTTAATGGCCATATTGGGTAAGTATACATGAACAAAGGGAAATTAAGACCTGTTCAAAAGATTAAAGACCTACAACACAATATTTCAGTAAATTTAAGACATTTTAAGGCCTAAAATTTAGTTTTTGAGATTTTAGACATTTTTAAGACCCCGTGGATATCCTGATAAAGACATTAGAGTATATATATATAAAAGACAGGTTTCAGCTAAAAACATAAAATGGTTTAAGCATATTGGCTCTTTATTAACACAACAAAAGTGTTTTGGGGTCTGAAAATGTGAATGTTTGAAATTGATAACGTTATAGTCTCTATATAAACACCTTACAAAGTGAAATAACCAAATACTTGTCTAAACAGCAAATTAGAGGGGTATTTTGTTAATCTGTGTAAACAGTTTCATTTTGAGGATGTGATTTTAAAGCATTTCTTTACATGTGACAACAATGGAAAACGACTTTAGTTATGCAAGCCAGGAATACTAATGAAATGTAAAACTGTACATTCTGGTGGTGTTTTTAAACTTACCATCATATTCGGGAAAGTAATCTACAAGATGTGAAAACATTATTTTCTCTTCCAAAAGGTCTTTCTTGTTCAGAAAAAGAATAACAGATGAATTCTGAAACCAGGGGTATGTTATTATCGTCCTAAACAATGCTTTGCTTTCCTCCATTCGATTCTGTGGGGGAAAATAACATAACGATTTCAGTGGTTATTTTTATACAGCTTTAGTCCAGAAATCAACACTAACTGAATGTTCACAGCTTTTGACAATTTCAGAGAAAAAAAAATAATAAAGTGCTTTCATTCAAACATTGCTAAAATGAGCACAGATTCTCATTTAAAGTTCAGAATGAAAACATACTTTGTTCTCAATTGGTTATGTGATCACATGAACACTGAGGCAGCATTGCACACCACAAATCAAATGCACTTTTTTTTTTTTAAAAGGTATAATGTTTCTGGTGTTACAAATGCATGTTGCTTAACGAACAATGTCTTTTAAGAGTAATATTTAGTATTGATTTGGGGAGTTTTCTTTTAAAATTGTTATGTGCTCCCGCCACTACTTCTTATTCTAGTAGTAAGTAATTAAGTAAATAATTAATAAGAAATCATTTTCACAATTCAAAGGTATTTTACACTTTACACTATTTTTTTTTTCAATTACTGTACACTGGCCCTTGAGACCAAAAAAATTGTCTTTTGTTTAAAACTACTGTGAAATAAGTCAAATTATGGACAAAATATTGTTCCGTCATCATACAGCATAGCAAAAATATTTCTGTAAATGTATATTTATATAAAATATAAAATGAATGAAATTCAAAAGCATTTTTACAGTCCTCTGTGTTCAACAGAAGGAACTTATACCGGTTTAAAATGATGGCAATTTTCATTTTTGAGTGAAACAGGGCTGCACGATATTGTAATAATATGACATTGTGATATTTTGTCGGGATGATTCTGTAGGGCAGAGGTGCCCAAACTAGGGCATCAAATTGGCCCATGGTAACCTTTGATTTGGCCCTCCATCCCATCTAAAAAGAATGATGAGGATGGTTTAGAGATTGTCATTTTAAACTTAATTTAACCTTTTATTTGTTTGTTGTATTGTTAAGCTACAAAAAGCTAACTGATTTTAAACGTTTCAATCCAAATGGTGTCATTTAATCAGATTTAGTTTAAATGTACACACTCTTACCGGACGGGTAGAGAACTTTGGTGAGCAAATCAAGGCAAAGACAGATTCTGGTTGACTAGTGTATTCAGCATTAAACTCCAGTGTGTTATAAATGAGATTGTTTATGTTTTTATCAAAATAAGTTAAAATTAATAAAGTTATACTACATTAGTTAAAATGATTCAAAGTAATGTTTTCTATTTATTTTGAAATATTATGAAATAAAAAAATTACCCATGGCAACTTTAATGTAAAATAGTTTGGTATATTTGTCTTCGGCCCATGGCTATCAATGCTATTTGGTTTTTGGCCCTTCATACAAAAACGTTTGGGCATCACTGCTGTAGGGGAATGCATCTGCATAAAATATAATAAACAATCTACAAGCATAGATCAATACAACAGAGCAGAGCATACAAATGAAATAAACAGAGTTTTATAGTTTAATGTTCTGAAAAGTTAAAAAAGTATTCAGGTACAGAAATTGAATAGATGAAATGTAAAATAATACTGAATAGTTTTCACTGTAAAAATAATTCAATCAAAAGAATTGTTATTAAAGTTACAAAATGGCACAATTTCTTATGCCTGAATGCTTTTAAAATGCTCATACAGTCACAGGTCTCAAAAACACATGCAGATGATAAGCTTTCACTCTATTATGGTTAAACTCGTAAGTTTTGAACTATGGCTCCTGATCAACTCTAATTCAGACTCGACATTGCACATCGAGCGATTTGACTATTGTGGATTCACATATTCAGATGTACATATATACACACGTTTACGTTGTGCAATCCTATAGTGAACTGTCCCTTTAAAGATTACATTTATTGCTAGATTAAAAATTATAATTAATTAATAATCTGTGGCTGCACTCTGATCCTTAAACAGTCTTTTATATTGCCATCAAATGATTCTTGTTCTAAAATAAAAATAAATAATAATAATAGGTATTGTTAGATACCTAATTGTTAGATTGTTGGGTGTCTGCAAAATCATGATAAAATGTATGACATTCATATTGTTTTCTCAGAAAAAGACTCATTCTAATATATGAAGGAAAAAATGTGTAGCACTTATTCTTATGATACTTAAAAATACATATTTATTTAATTCTTGTATAGCCATAATACGTGCATATATGATTAAGTAATAAAGATGCGTGTCACTGACCCATTTCTTCTTTTTTATGTAATTAAATGCCTGTGCATCAAGCCAATACACAAATAAAGTATTGCTAATGTTTCAAGTTGGAAGTAAGATCTTTGGCTCCATCTGTTGGTAGGTGCTTGATTTACCTCATTGTCAGACTCGACGAGAACTTGGTCATATTCACTGAGTGCTACCAGGAACATGATGGAGGTGACGTTTTCAAAGCAGTGGATCCACTTTCGCCTTTCTGACCGCTGACCCCCGACATCCACCATCCTGTTGGGGGATCCAGAATTTATTAGGTAAAAAGATGTTTAAGCACTGGGCTGAACTGGACAAGCTGAGCTGTACCTAACTAGAACATTAAATATAAAGAAAGGGTTCACCTGAATATGACGCTTTGTAGATCAAAGGGGTATTCGATGATGCCTGTTGTGGGCACTCTCACCCTGAGCACATCTTGCTGGGTGGGAATGTAGGAAGGGTTGGCAATGCGATCCAATGAATTTAGATAACTGTGGACAAAATGGCAGCATAAGAAAATGTCCTGCATTTCTATGTTTTACTATTTTTTTTAAATCACACCACTCTTCCAGGTAGTTTGGTGCTGTGACCAAATTTGTTCAAATGACAAATAACAAAAATGGTCTAAACTCAATCATTTATTAAATACTTATTATACAGCAAAATATATATATGAGCCATCATCAGTGTGCACTTTTGCAATACCTGTCAAGAGTTGTATTTTATTTTAAAATTATATATATGTATACACACATACAGTTGAAGTCAGATTTATTAGCCCCCCTGTTTATTTTTTTCCCAAATTTCTGTTTAATGGAGAAAAGATTTTTTTCAACACATTTCTAAACATAATAGTTTTACTAACTCATTTCTAATAACTGATTTATTTTATCTTTGCCATGATTACATTAAATAATATTTTACTAAATATTTTTCAAGACCCTTGTATACAGCTTAACGTGACATAACTAGGGTGATTAGGTTAACTAGGCAGATTAGGGTAATTAGGCAAGTTATTGTATAATGATGGTTTGTTCTGTAGACGATCGAAAAAGAATATAGCTTAAAAGGGCTAATAATTTTGTCCTTAAAATGGTTCATAAAAAATTAAAAACTGCTTGTATTCTAGATGAAATAAAACAAATAAGACTTTCTCCAGAAGAAAAAATATTATCAGACATGCTGTGAAAATTCCATTACTCTGTTAAACATAATTTGTGAAATATTTAAAAAAGAAAAAAAATTAAAAGAGGGATAATAATTCTGACTTCAACTGTATATATATATTCATTCATTCATTCATTTTCTTTTCGGCTTAGTCCCTTTATTAATCCGGGGTCGCCACAGCGGAATGAACCGCCAACTTATCCAGCATATGTTTTACGCAGCGGATGCCCTTTCAGCTGCAACCCATCTCTGGGAAACATCCATACACACTCATTCACACACATACATTACGGACAACCTAGCTTACCCAATTCACCTGAACCGCATGTCTTTGAACTTGTGGGGGAAACCAGAGCACCCAGAGAAAACCCACGCAAACACGGGGAGAACATGCAAACTCCACAAAGAAATGCCAACTGACATAGCCGAGGCTCTAACTAGCGACCTTCTTGCTGTGAGGCGACAGCGCCTGCGACACTGCACTGCCCATGAATGAATATATTTATTAAAATAATATTTTAGTCACAAAACATATTTAGAACTTGAAAGATAATACAATTATATTCAATTCAAGCAAAATATTGCAAAAAAAATTACAAACTACAAAATTCCAACAAAAACATTTTTTTTGCTTCTCTTGATTTCTCCTCTTTTTTTTAAATTTGTATTTAATATTTTTCTATAACATATAAATTTGGATGTACTAGTTTTTAGAAAGTTATCTTAAGTTATTTTGTTAGATAAGCTGTGTGTGTGTGTACACATTATACACATTTTTTAATCTAGATTAATCTCACTGTAATCTTGGAATTAATCTAGATTAATCTAGATAAAATGGCTTTTTTGAATTCTGCCGAAGGCATTGAGAATAGGTGTGCTACCCAAATAATGACTAAAATTAAGTCTTTGAGACCGGTTTCTCAAGCCAGGTGGCGCATTAGACCAGGGGCTCATCTCCGGTTTCCAAAATGCATCACAAACTGCTTGAGTAACTGTATTTCAATGATAATTGGTGATGAAAATAAATTGTTCAAATAAGATGTACTTGTGATTACTAACTGTTTATTCAGTTACACATGAATTTTGAACTGTAGGCCTACATAAGCTCGAAACAGCGGTTTTTATTACCTTAATCCGACTAAAGTCATAACTGAACTAAACAGAAATGGAATTAAGACGTGGAGTATGCATGTATTAGTGGCATTTTTAAAGTTAAAACTGCAATCAAACTATTATCGTCATGTAGGACTTTTCACCATATTTACCGACAAGATCCACACACGTGGCTGTCAGTAAAGGGCTGCACACACACACACACACACATCGTGATATGCAGAAATGTTTTTCTTTCCATTTGGTGTGCATTATTAAATTCCGTAACACTCTCACTAGTCCTTACTTCCTATTTGTGTCTAATACCCCAGTTTGTCACAGGGGCATGAATGAAATGTTCATGAGCCAAACTGCAGTTAGTCACGCAAAATTACAGGAAACTCTTACATGAAAGCACTTCACTTAAACATGTAAAAAAAATATTATTGTCTATTAAGGCAAATAACTAGATTACCGATGTCCATGTAAACGTAGTCAGTAGTGTCTTCGAAGTAAGTGAAAGATCCTTTCACATCCAGGGCATCCTGCTGATTTGATTCAGAAGGGCACTTTTTTGTCAGACGGCTTACCGATCAGGTATACATTCAGATTTATATCAATTAACAAATCTGTACATTTCTAACAAATCTGTACATACAATTCAACATCCAGATCTTTTTGACTAACTGCATCTCTGTTTATTGTTTATCATCTTTTTTTTCTTCATATATTTATTTTCGTGTTGTCACTTGTCACTATGTACACTGGAAGCTTCTGTAGCCAAAACAAATTCCTTGTGTGTGTGAAGCACACTTGGCAATAAAACTGATTCTGATTGTGATCCGCGCTAAAATATCAAGGTGAAAGTCATCATAGCTTGCGTAGAATAGACCCAGCTCCCAACCCAATTTTGAGAATAGATTAACGGCAATATTTTTTTAAATCGCCCGATAAGAGTCTCACGGTAACGCCGATAACGGCCCAACACTAATATATATATATATATATATATATATATATATATATATATATATATATATATATATATATATATATATATATATATATATATATATATATATATATATATACACACACACACACACACACACATTTTGCAATGCTTTTTGATTTATGTAGTCAATGTCCATCAAAACTCGCTGTAGTCTGTTTGTCAGACCACAGCTCAGAGAGATATTTTATGAGAATTCTGAAACTGTTGTAATATCTTCTAAAACTTTAGTAGACTTTGCATTACTAATGTATTTTCCAGGGTTAAGATGCACTCACTATTTTGTGGAATCTGAGAGCTGGTATTCTCTCCTTCGGTCATAGCACTCCTGAATTCCTGGGTCATTCCATAAACTCTTGATGGCATCTACATAGGGGTTGACGAACAAGAAGACTTTCTCTACATCCACTTCTCTGACAATGTTTGCATTGGCCTGTGAGCAAAAAAAAAAAAACAGAAAATAACGCAGTGGGTTTAAAACAGTATTTAGAATTAATGCTTCAGCCAATGGATCACAACCAACAGCAAACATTGAATCTCGTCATAGCCTACTTAGACATAACCTGGATACAACTTTATTGACCTATTTAACTTTGAAAATTTCTGAGGTTTAATCTTGATACATCTGACCCAATAAAATGGAACTTGATTGAGGCTGTGTTCCATAATATTTCAATGACACACACAATGGAAAATGGGTTTGCCTTTGGGGGTATCTACAAATGGAAAAAAAACTGAGACGGCACATTTCTGCAAGGCAGTAAATGGTATAATTAATTTCAGAACTTGGGGAGGGGTTAATTGTGTTAAGCCTGGGCCACATGATTAGCCAAAATAATTGTATCTCTCTCTGGGTATTTGACTCCATGTTTAACCTACTTCTTGCCAAACTTATTTGAGTGACACCTAATATTTGGAACTTCTATGTATTTTCTTTTGACACGTATAATGCATCTGGAGTAGTAAAACTGCTCTGATACAATTTGCCTTAACTCTCATACTGGCACTTAAAGTTGAGTGGAGCCCAATATGATATAGGGCTGCACAATATATCATTTTAGCATCGATATTGCAATGTGCAAATATGCAATAGTCACATCGCAGGATCTGCAATGTAGAGTTGTAACTACAGTGACCAGAAGCCACATTTCAGAACATGATTTGTGAAGTCATCGCAAATTTGAACCCTAATAGAGAGAATGATTTTCATTTAGATGTGTTTTAAGGGACTGTGACTAAGATATCAAGCGAATATAAACCAAGAATTTTTTGTTTTAAAGAGTCATCTTTTGTGAAATTATATTCATATCGCAATGTACATCAAAGAAAAACAAAATATCACAGTGTCCATTTTTTTCCATATTGTACAGCCCTAAGATATGCAAAAAGACACCCCTCTGTATCATTCACAAGACTGTAGCCTATTAGAATAATTTCATGAATGCTCTTAAAGTTCCGAGTGGACCTATGACCACATCAAAGTAAAAATTGAAAACAAATCCACAGAAACTTGACAAAAGTGAGAGTAATTAGAACAAATTACTGCACCTTATTATGTTCATATTTATAGGGAATCTGGAGGGTGTCCATTGCTCGTATCATGGACTGTGAAGACGTGAAGATGTTTTGGTAGACCAACTTGATAAAGCCTTTTCTGTCTTCTTCTGAATAGCCTGAGCCATGGATGATTCTCATCTGTTTAATAAAGGTGCTTTTCCCACTCTCCCCAGTTCCTAAAAGAAAACACACAGGAAGTGAAGTTTTAGCATGAGAAAATTCAATAATTAAAAAAAGCTACACTAAGCAGATTTCTAGCTTGTTGCCTGACTGCCAAAAATGTTCTCAAAACCAGACACTTTCAAACTGTAACCGCTTACTTTTTTTTCCTGCTCAAATATTGACTTTACACCTATTGAAGCCAGCAACTAATGACCAATTTACAGCTCTGGAAAACAATTATATATATATTTTTATGAATTTATTATGCACTTGGCGTGGGTTTCCTCCGGGTGCTCCGGTTTCCCCCACAGTCCAAACACATGCGCTATAGGTGAATTGAATAAGCTTAATTGGCCGTAGTGTATGAGTTTGTGTGTGTGAATGAGTTTATATGGATGTTTCCAAGCACTGGTTTGCAGCTGAAAGGGCATCTGCTGTGTAAAACATATGCTGGAAAAGTTGGTGGTTCATTCCACTGTGGCAACTCTTGATGAATAAAGTGACTAAGCCGAAGGAAATTGAACGAACGAATGAATGAATGAAGTAAAATGTCCATTTGTGTTTTACTTCACAAGCTACTGACATTTCTGTTACACTTTACAATAAGGTTTCATTAGTTAATGTATGTAAAATGAACTACTTATGAATAATACCAGTATACTGTTTATTAATCAAAGTTCAACATTTACTAATGCATTATTAACATCCAAATCTATGCTTGTTAACATTGGTTAATCCACCATGAGTTAACATGAACAAATACTGTATCAAATGTATTGTTCATTGTTTGTTTATGTTAGTAAATGCATAGCATTAATCTTATTGTAAAGTGTTACTGATATTTGTTTCTAAACCATCAGTATGGGCAATCCAGAAAAAATTTAAGTTCATTCATTCATTCATTTTCTTTTCTTTATTAATCTGGGGTCGCCACAGCGGAATGAACCACCAACTTATCCAGCACATGTTTTTACGCAGCGGATGCCCTTCCAGCAGCAACCCATCACTGGGAAAACACACATTTTAAGTTGTCTCTTATTAATATTATTATTTTTAGCTGTATATTGGTTTAAAATGTTATGAAACACGTATAGCTACTGTTAAACTGAATTGTGCAGCAGTTGCTTGAGTCAAAATATGAATTCATTACGTTAAATATAAAAGTTATAACTATTCTTAAAAGATAACTCTTCGTCTCGTTTTTGGTATAGAAAACTCCAGCCTCTTACCCATAAGATATTTTCCGAAAAAAAATATTATAAATCATAATAATATTGAAATGATTTGTGAATCGATTCGTTTGGATAAAACAATCGAATTAAGTGAACAATTCCTGAATTAGGTATTACACCTACAGTTACGCTACTACGAGACATCCACAACCCACTGTGTCTGCAACAGTTGTTCCACCTGTCGAACATATAACGTTATTGTATAACCCAAATTAAAGAGAACTTGCTGATCTATACTCTTTTGCAGTGAACAACAGTGCAGACTGAATCGGTCGCCCCGACAACGTACGTAATGTATTTTAATGAATGAACGATATATGTTTAGATGCCTGTGTAAATCTAAAGCTATGTGCATGTCTTAAAACATGAAGGAAAGTTTGTCAGAGTCACACGAAAGCTTCTCGTACCCAGCAGCAGCAGCTTGAGCTCGCGTCGGGCGTCTTTCTTGTCTCTCCGGAGCTGCCGCTCGATCTCATCGTTGATCCGCCGCGCTTCTTTCGCCTCCTCGCTGAGACAGCACGCCATGATGGAGTCCAGCGTCATGATTCTCCCTGTCACTTCTCAATTAAGGTGTTTTCAGAAATGCCATTGAAAGCACATCAGTCCCAACTCAAACCAAATCGCCCAGATTGCCAGAGAGAGAGAAATAGTTCATCTGCAGCCTTTAAGAAGCTATTCATAAACACTCATTGAGATGCACTGATATTTCTACAACTGCTGGAACACGACAATCAGATATAATACACCATTCAGATGTAACGTAGCTAACAGTTACTTGAATCCTTATGCGGCGGGTGTGTGTTTTATATCACTCATAAAAGCAACAGATCCTCTGGACTTAATAACTCCATTGCAGACAGATTGATTAAACAAAAACTTGAGTATCTTCCTTAAAACACTGATAGCTTTTGCTTTAGACAGCGTTAAACTCTGCGGTCCATGAACTTGCGGCTGGGCAGCATATATTTCAATGAACGGTGTTCCTCCCGTGTTAACGGCTCCGCTCCGGGCGTGGTATCGCTAAATAAGGCCGACAATTCCCTGGAATTCCGGTTACAAACGTAGCGAAGCCTGCAACCGTATCATACAGCGAACCGGAGTCCACGCGTCTGAAGCAAATGTGTAAATTACTCCACCAAGGTCTGTCCTCCTGTTATTTAAGTCCCAGTTTGATATATGGCTCGGTTTGGTCTCGGCTCTTCTATATGTAACAGGGATGTTCGAATCGCGAATGAATCATTCATGTAAACTGGCTCTTTTGAATACTTCGGACGAATCGTTTAGCATGAGTTTGCGAACCAGTAGATTTTAGATTTAAGACAATAAACATAGCAACATTTAAATGCTATATTTGCTAGCCGAAGAAAGGGAGCTTTTTCAGATGTTTGAAATTGACTCAGTGAAACTGATTCTTCGAACCAACCGACATGCTGAAATGATTCCAATATTGCTAGTAATGTTAGACTCATTACACTGGCATCAGCATCATTTAGATCTTGTGACGCGCAGACTTGAGGAGCACACACATTATGTACAAACAAATATCTATCTATCTTTCTATCTATCTATCTATCTATCTATCTATCTATCTATCTATCTATCTATCTATCTATCTATCTATCTATCTATCTATCTATCTATCTATCTATCTATCTATCTATCTATCTATCTATCTACCTACCTATCGCGCGGATTAGCACATTAACATTACTTGTAGGACGAATGAAATTCAGGATTTTAACTTTATTAGACTGGAGTGTTTCATAATCGACCCATTTGATCAACATCAATGTTCCGATGACCCTGTCAGAGTGAATTTTGTGGAAACTACAGCAAATTCCTTTGTGATATTATTGACACTGATAAACAATGTTCAGGAGGGAATGCATTGAGGAACTGGGGTTGTCTCTTTTAATGAATTTTTTCAAAAGCCGAGTTAGGGCCTGGCCAGCTTTTTTGAAATGGAAAATTACATTGAAAATGTTATAATCAATTTGATAAAATGTAAAGTTCTGCAAACATACAGTTGAAGTCAGAATTATTAGCCCTCTGAATTATTAGCCACCCTGTTTATTTTTTTCCCAAATTCTGTTTAACAGAGAGATTTAACACATTTCTAAGCATAATAGTTTTAATAACTCATTTCTAATAACTGATCTATTTTATCTTTGCCATGATGACAGTAAATTATACTTGACTAGATATTTTTCAAGACACTTCTATACAGCTTAAAGTGACATTTAAATGCTTAACTAGGTTAATTAGGTTAACTAGGCAGGTTAGGGTAATTAGGCAAGTTATTGTATAATGATGGTTTGTTCTGTAGACTTTCGGAAAAAAATATAGCTTAAAGGGGCTAATAATTTTGTCCATAAAATGTTAAAAAAATTAAAAACTGCTTTTACTCTAGCCGATATAAAACAAATAAGATTTTCTCCAGAAGACAAAATATTATCAGACATACTGTGAAAATTTCCTTCCTCGGTTAAACATCATTTGGGAAACACACACACACACATATATATACATATATATATATATATATATATATATATATATATATATATATATATATATATATACATATATATATATATATACATATATATATATATATACATATATATATATATATACATATATATATATATATATATATATATATATATATATACATATATATATATATATATATATATATATATATATATATATATATATATATATATATATATATATATATATATATATATATATAAACAATTCGAAGGGAGGCTAATAATTCTGACTTCAACTGTATATATGTATGTCCTGGGAGACATAATACCTGTGCATTCTCTGTAATTAGAAGTTTAATTATATAACAGATTAGCTGTTGTTATAATTTAGTCAAGACCATTCTTTAGTTATGAATAATTTTTTCATGTGAAATGTGCTGGTAATTTTTTTTATGTGAGGACATTGTCAGTTCTTTCACAATTTTGTTTACAGTGTACTATTAGTATTATGCACTACAAATAAACTAGTATCCCTAGTAATTGATTTCACATGCTACTGTGACAAGTAGGGCTGGGCAATATGGCAAAAATGCAATCTCAATAATTATGTTCCATATTGAACAATAACAATATATATTTCGATATAAGTTGTTAATGCTTTAACATTGCTGTAACATTTTCAGCCAATAAATTTTCATTGACTGATATCAATTTCTAAACATTTCTAATATCAACACACTTTTGGATACCCATTGTTGCACATTCCTGCTGTGTGCTTGGCTTAATATAGTGGAAAAAAGTCCTGAGCTTATCATTGTTATTGACAAATTCTAGCGATTCGATATAATATCGTTTATCAGCCCAACCCTAGTGACAAGTATATCGTAATTCTTCTGATCCACAAGACGAACTTTATTAACTGTACATGTATTTGGAATGTTAATTCATTACAAAAGGCACTACAATCAAAACAAAGAGACACCAAATAAGTCACAAACACTTTAAAAAAAGTTTAGTAAAAGGTGGCACAGACTTTATTTTTTAGATTTGCAGCACATTCTACAAAGACACCAGAGGGAACAGAAAGAAAAAAGATACAAGAACATGGAAGAGACCAGTTTTTTTTTTTAAATTTACAGAGAAATTTTTATTTCCCCTCAACTGTGAAGAGAAGGTATCTAGAAAGATCCATCTAAAATGGTAAAAATGCTTACAAACAGACGTACAAAACAAGCGCCAGCAAGATTTAATGGATCTTAATGTCAATGGAGTACAAACAGTTAATCCATCTCCTGAATTTTTACTGATCTCGAAATTGGGTTGAGAAAATCAGCACAAAAGAAAAGAAAAAAAAATATTTCAGGAATTAATTCTTGCTCATTCTCAATAGCCCCATTTTTTTTTAAATCAAAATATATGTTCTTCCTTTAAATAAAACTGTAATATTAAAACCTCCAAAAAAAAAAAAAAAAAAAAAAAACCTTTAGTATTTACACTTCGCCCAAACGTCTAATAAAGAAGACAAGATGATAATGGAGCAATTCAAATTCATTGGCCAAAAAAAAAAAAAAAAAAAAAAAAAAAAAGACATTCTGCATGTTGCACAGACTAAGCATGCAGTTCTGGTGAGGCCAACAGTGGACATCACAGATGGGCTCCGTCTATATACCAAACAGTACAATCAATAAATGAAAATCATTTGCGTGCAGAAAGAAAATGTTAAAAAAAAAAAAGAAAAGAAGAAAAAAGGAGGATCCACTTGCTTTTAAGAGAAAAACTTTTTCCTCAAATGTGTCGCTTCAAAAAAAAAAAAAAAAAAAGACAAAAAAAAAGAAGGAATTGTTAGGAGAAAATGGCAGGGAGCACATCTACCCAAGAAGCAGAGGAATGTAGGCTCTGAAAACAAGTTGAAGTGAATGGGTATGGCAGTTCGGCTTCAGTCTCCATCCTTTAGAAGAAGCGTCCAGAGTACTGCTTCACGCTGAAAGAGGAAATTATATGCTTGAGACTAAAGACAAAACCTCATAGTGCTGGAAAAGTTCAGCCAGCAGCCAAGTGATTCATAATCGGAATATTGCAGTCACTATAAACAATATAAAAACAACTGTATACATACTACTATAATAAAAGTAAATACAGTATTCACAACAAAGCATTTGTACACTGGATCTGGTTTATAATACAGATAAATCAAGTTCATTTACTTAGAGAGGATTTGAAATGTTGTTTTCCAGGCATTGAAGTCAACATGAAACAAGAATATCAACCCATTTTGTTGTCCTTATTTCTGAGTAAAACAGAACACTACAGTGGCTTCTTTAGCTCAAATTCTGCAGAAATAAACCAACATTTTTACTTTGGTTTTGATATATTAGCAGCTATGCTTAAATTTGAATGTTACCATGTAGCTCATTTAAAATAAATGCGAAAAATAAATGCATGCAAGTCAAACGAACCCAAAACAGGCTTTATCATGTGCCTCCTAAAGTCACTTTCAAAAGATATGCATCACTAGTACAATTCAAAACATTCAACTATAAGGCAGGACTACATGCAGGCTGTGTTACGAGTTCTCTTGTTCATTCACTGCATTTACCATTGGTGAAATTGGTAAAATGCTGCATTATTAACAACTGTTGCATAAAACAATGACCAAATAGCTATTTGACAAAGCCTTAACTAGGGCTGGGCGATAAAATTGTTGTATCGATATTTATTGACCGAACACCATTGACTATCGATAAAAAAAAAAAAAAAAAAGTTTGGTATGTAGTTTCGGTATAAAGCGCTATAGTTTTATTAAAATGTGGCTGCTGAGTGCGCATTTGGGAGTGACGCGCACATGTTGTGCAAGCGGCACGCACGTGAACTAGTTGGAAACATTGAACTTTTCCGAATGTTGTGAGCGCACCACGATTCATAGTAGAACTAACCAATGTGCTTCACACTTTGTATGGAATATACACATTTCAGTAATAGCGGTAGACTAATTACCTGAGACAAACACAGAGCACTCAAACACTGCAGTGCTTTTTACTTTTCTCCATAAACTTGTATCGAAACAGCAGGGGGTAATGTAGTCATTCAACCTCACAATTTGTAAAGTTGCTATATGTATTCGAATAATAATAGTTAGTTCTTTTACTTGAAAACTCAGATTTGATTATAATTTGTGTTGTTTACAGAGTTTGAGGTTTACTGTATCAGTATTATTTGCACCTTAAAGATTGTTCAGTATTTACACTTTGTAACATTTTATCAAGTTTAAGAGTCTCTTTAACACTTGTTTATTTTATTATAAAGAGATGAAATATTATTTTAATATTTTTGTTTTTGTCTATTAAAACCGTTTGTCTACTAATGTTGGTAAATTAAAATAAAGTGGTTAAATAACAAAAAATCCTAATATTCTTAAATGTATTGTTTAAAAATAATCAATAATTATCTATATCAAATGATAAGAAAGATATTGTGATTTTATTAATTTTTTTTGCAATAATCACCCAGCCTTAGGCTTAACCAATAAACCCAAGTGATTGACCCCCTTGCAGTATATGGGTTAGTTTTACAATAAATTTATACATCTTTGAAAGCTTAAAAAAAGGAGCCACTACCCAACACCATTATACAGCATGGAAGAGCCCGAATAAATTTTAATTCTACTCCAACTGCGTTCAAGTTGGTATCGCTGAAGCCTGGAGACCTCCAAGTGGGAGGGATTACGCCTCAACTAGATTGGGTGACCTTCAAGTGGGAGGGACTTTTAGGCTTGGGTTTAGGTGGTGTAGGTGGAGCAGATATTAATAAATCTCATCAGCTGAGGTTTGGTTTAGGGTTGGGGTAGGTGTAGATATTCATAAAGAACAATATGGGACTTTGGCTATTTCTCAAATCCAAGAACGCAGACAACGGACTTGTGTTCTTGTGAAAACCAGTCTTGCCAGGTCACCTCGGAAAAACCAACTCGGGAGACCACGAGAACAGAGAAAGCGTCCTCTGAAAATTGAGATGCTGCGTTCTTCCTGATGGTCACATGACCTTCACACGTTTTTAACCGAAACTTATTTAAACATTACAGCATTCATACAACGATTTGTTTTTCCCCTTTTCAAAATATATACTCTGCATAAACCAATTTTAAATATACGTTGCACAATATAAATAAAACAGATTTTAATAAGAATTTCAGCAAATAAACACCCTTAATGTGTTTATTGCTTTATTAAGATTTTCATGGTAATGTTTATATTCATCGTTTCATTTAGGGAAACTCCCGAGATAAATAAGTTATATCTCTGAACTTTTATAATAAACCTATATAAAATGCTGCGCCTCCCACCTCCAGTGGCAATGACTTCTGGGACTTCTAGAGTGAGTTCGGTGCTCAAGTCAGCATCCATGCATCCTCGATATCAACACATCCGGGAAGTTTGGCAGTTGATGATGAGGTTACATGAGAACACAAGGACGCAAGATCGCTGAAGAACGCATATTGAGAAACAGCCTTTGTGTCATGTATAAGACATTAAATAAATAAATAACTCCAGGTTTGTACAGCCCATTGGAGCTCAAGTCCCACCCATTTGGAGCTGGCTCTGACTTCAGTTTATACCCTTTATAAAGAATGCACTTAGGATGGCTTGAGGGTGGGTAAATTATAGAGTAATTCATTTTTGGGAGAATTGTTCCTTTAACAAAGTGCATGAATTTTGAGTGAAGGCTCATGTGGTGTTATCTATTTACTTAATTTCAATCAAACAATTAAAGCAAAGACAAATTTACTCACTGTTCTGAACAGAATAACTTATGTAGCTTTGATTAAAATCAATGCAAGTTTGATTCACACAGTGAACAGTATGCAGTTTTAGGTTACATTTGATCACATTTTTGTAGTACAGTGGTGAAAAACGCTTGTTATATGACATTAATTTGTACAAATGCACGCAATTAATTTACTGGTACTACTGAGTGTCAATAACATGCAAACTTTTGACTTTTTTGCAACTAAATTCATAGAAACAACTTTTGTTTTCATCAATAATATCTACATTACTGCATAAAATTAAATAGGACTTAAAGGCTAATGGCTACTCAATCCAATAAAGAGAGTACATAGGATCAAATGTCATTTCATGTTGACTTCATTGGCCATTTTTTTTATACTTTATACCTGTTTAACAAGAGTGAACTATAAGAATGCTTCATTTGCATGATGATATTTATACAGCATGTAAAAGACAGGAATCAGGTTTGAATTTTGCATTAGAAAGCAGCCACGTTAGCAGGTCACAGCAAAAAGGCTCGTTTATGTCCTGTTTGTCCATGCTGTCCATCAAAAAGATGATAGCAGAAAAACACTCAAACTATTTGAGATCAAACAGAGCATAAACCAGCACAGATGTGGTCAGATGTTAGTCAAGAGCAGGTGTTAAACTGGCAGGTGTCTTCAGTTAGGGTGGGTGAAATGTGTTTGAGGGTGGGGGCAGATGATGCTGGGCCTGTGCTGTAGGGCAGACCGTGATTTGTTGTCACTTCATCTAACTAACAACAACAAAATCACAAGTCTTCCACACAGAAGCAAGCCAGCGTTCACTCCTCTCTCTCTCTCTCTCTCTCCAGGGTCCCCCCGCTCATTTGGCCCTTGGTAAACTAGATTTGAATTTTAAACCAAATGGAACTGATAAAACAATCCCCTTTGTACACATTTCACAAAACCAAAATTATACGGAAATCCCAAAGTAGTTAGAAGCTGTTAGATCAGGCAAAGAGAAATGCATGAGAGGGCAGTCAAATGTACATGAAGCATGAAGTAAATATGGAGAACTATTTAACAGAATACAGTTTAGTTCCACAAACTAAAAAGCAAAGAGTGAGAGACAGTTGGGATTAGCATTTTAGCCATTAACCAAATACAGAAAATTGTTTTGATTGTCAAGTGTAGACATGTACAAACCAGGTATGACAAGATACATTTGGTAATAAAAAAAATCTGTTGTTGTTTTTTTGGTCCTAACATAATAGGGTTAGTTCACCCAAAAATAAAACCTGTTATTAATTACTTACCCTTATGTTTTTCCAATCACGAGACCTTAGTTTGTTTTCAGAACAAAAATGTAAATAATTTAGATGAAATCTGAGAGCTTTCTCAGCCTCCATAGACAGCAGAAATATTCAAAGTCCAGAAATGGAACCAAAACATCAAAACATTCCAAGTGACTTCAGTGGTTCAACTGTAATCAAACAAAGCTCCAATAACACTTGTGTGTGCAAAAAAAAGAACTAACTGTGAAAACAACTTTGTTCACCAACATATCATTTTCATCAGGTGTTCAGGGTACGCGCTTACTATGGGCAATATAAGAAAATGGCCATAGAAAAGCACACCCTGGTGACAATGAGGAAAGAACACATGAGTGAACAGTCATTTTTACAGGTTTTCGTTACCCAAAAGTGTCGTTTGAATTTCATATGATTAAAGTTGAACCAATGAAGGGACATGAAATGTTTTAACAATGCTTTTGGATGCGTTTCTGGACTGAACATTGAGATCATTGCTATATTAGGATGATGAGGAAGCTGTCAGATTTCACCTAAAGTATCTCAAGTTGTGTTAAGATGAACAAAGGTCTTGGAAACTTGGCGTGTAATAGCAAAATGTTCATTTTTGGGTGAACCAACCCTTTAAGAACTCCTATAGACACTGCACTAGAAATACCTTGCATAAGCGATAACTAGGGATGCTACGATCAGGATTTTTGCAGCCGATAACGAGTACTGAGATTCCTTGTCATGGTGATCAGCCAATACAGAGTGCTTCTAGCTTTATAATGCAAGAAGCATATTTTCCCTTCAAGTATGACACTTCAGTAGAGATCTCTCCTTAACTAAGAGAATAAATGAAGGATGTTCCATAATATAACAATTAAACACGTCTCTTATAACCATTTTGTGTGGACATGTCATGGTCAGAAGCAGCTTTACAGAAAATAATAGATAAAATAGTCAAAAACACATGTTAAAAAGGCCTAAATACATACAAGGCCATTCCAATATTTTGCTCTCCAACTAGCAGGTTTGTGACCGCAGCTCCTATGCTCCGGACAGCCTCACAGCAGCTTGATCGCTCAATGAGAGAGACAGGGATGTGCACTTAAGATATCTTAACTGTGCTATTTATCTAACCTAACAAATATAAAGCTTAGAACATCACAGTGCCTCACGCAATCGGTTCTCTTGCTAATTCACTCTCATCTCCATGATTTACGGGTATTTTATCTAAATCAAAGACCTGGGATCAGTTCATGAGATTGGCCAGATTGGCTAATACCGATCGAGTCATAAAATGTGTTTATCGGTCGATACCGATCTTCAGCTGATCGATCGGAGCATCCCTAGCGATAGCTTTTATGCAAAAGATAATATAAATACAAAATTTAACTTTATAAATGTAAACATGAAAATAATAATAAATAAAAAGTATCGATTTATTGTCTATATGATAGTAAACACCAGTATATATATTAGGGATGCACCGATACCATTTTTTTAAAACCGATCCGATCTCGATACTAAAATTCTGAGTATCGACCGATACCGATCCGATCCCGATATTGTGCTGTTTTTTATTATTATTTTTTAATTAACATAATATGGTTTCTATAGTTCTGCTGATTAACTCAAATAATATATCTTCTTCAGTAAAAATAACAGACCTATAGGGCTACTGTAGATGACAGATGGCACAATCTAACTAAATATGATGCTTGCTATAAACTATAGGCTACATTATTTGAGCATTCATTATAACATTGATCTGTTGTGGTCCAGCTTATGTTTCCTTTTTAATATTCAGATTTTTCTTTGAGATCTGTAATAGGCTACCACTATTGACCCTAATCATTGGTAAAACAATCGGCCTTTTAGCAAAGCCTGACATTTTCCTGCAGGTTTGAAGCAGACTAAACTAAACTGTCTGAGGCCAGTTTTACTTAATAAACTTTCCCTCGCCTAAACTTGCCGTGAGTGAGACGAAGAAACTGAAAGCATGTCTGTAAAATAATGTTTTGTCTGAAAAATTATCTTTTTTAAACGAATTTGGTTTGGTATAATTTGTTGGTTTTGTTTAATGTATTTTTGTTGGTCAGTTATCTACAAAATAAACAAGAATATTTGAGGTGAAGTTCAAAACAAGGTCCGCTTATATGCTTTAGTGCACAATCTGACAAACTGGTCTGTAAAATAAAATGTTAATATATATATATATATATATAATTACAGCGAAATATTCACAGTTTCAGAGTAGCCTATATTAGGCTAAATACTTTTCTGTTAATGACAATTTATATGCCCCCCGGGCCGTCATTTTCACTTTTAATAATTTAATCAACTAAACCACAATAAGCCAGGCTTTACAAACTTTTCTCGGCACAAACATAAGAAGGAACAAACATTCGCGGAAGGAACATAATAACATAAACCCAGCCTATTATAAGAATAATCTATAATATGTCGCGTCTGCGCAGCCGGTGCCTGAATGAAGCGCTTGCATCACTGAGACACAGCGCGCAGCCCTCCGGTATACGGACACTTCAAAAACAGCAGCACAAAGGGGAGAAATCAGTGCGTTGAGGATGTCCAATGATTATTAAGCCTTTTCTAATTTAAAGTTTCAGGTAGGCCTACTTTGTGTGTGAAGCGGAGATAATAGGCTGGCTAACCCTACTCCAGTGTTGTGAATGCGATCTGCTGATCTAACAGATACAGCGCGTGATTTAGAAACAGCAATGATCACTATGTTTCAGGTCAAAATGAACCCATTTAATGCAAAACTAAATGCATTTCCACACTGATTATTTAAACTAACAAGAACAAATAGTCTTGGAGAAAGTTTTTCGTGCTGTCATGAACGCGACACGTTTGAATTGTGAATGAATGAAGAATGATTGACAGGCGCAGCGGCGGGAAGCGCTGAAGTGAACATGAGTTTAACCACGTGAATATTCATCTGTGCTTCACATTAAACTGTAGAATGGCTTCAGAACATTTATGATATAGCAGGTCTGCTTGACAACTTTCTAGTGCCTTATAATAGGCTTCCTTCGTGGCTTTTGTTGGCTTATAAATTACACAGAATACAGCGCACGCGCAAGATCGGATTTGGATCGGTACCAGCAGGCCGATACCCGATCCAGCAAAAATATGCGATATCGAACCGATATCCGATCCAAGTATCGGGATCGGTGCATCCCTAATATATATATATATATCTTAGTGGTGGGCCGTTATCGCGTTAATGCGAGACTCTTATCGCGCGATAAAAAAAAAAATCTCGCCGTTAATCTATTCTCAAAGTTGGGTGAGAGCTGGGTCTTTTCTACGCAAGCTATGATGACTTTCACCTTGATAGTTTAGCGCAGATGTATACCTGACCGGTGAGCCGTCTGGGAAAGAAGTGTCCTTATGAATCAAATCAGCAAGATGCCTGACTCTAACTGCAGTTGAGCAGTTTCACTTTAACTCACGAACATTTAATTCATGCCTTCATGACAAACTGGGGTATTAGACGCAAATAAATGAGTAAGGACAGGTGAGAGTGTTATGGAATTTAATAACGCACGCCAAATAAGAAGAAAAAAAAACTTCCGCATTTCGCGATGTGTGTGTGTGTGTGTGTGTGTGTGTTTGTGTGTGTGCGTCTGTGCGGTCCTTTACTGACAGCCGCCTGTGTGGATCTTGTCAGAAAATATGGCGAAAAGTCCTACATGACGGGAATAGTTTGTCAGTATTGCCACTAATATCTGCATACTCCACGTCTCAATTCCATTTCTGTTTTGTTCAGTTATGACTTTAGTCGCATTAAGTAATCAAAAATCGCTGTTTACATGGTAGACTCTTAATCAGAGTATTGTTTTAATCATATTAAAATCGTATTAAAGTATTGTTGCCCATGTAAACATACTCAATGTTTGACACCGTCAGGGCTCTGTGAACTTGCCTTTGCGAAGCAGCATTTTCTGTTTGTACGTACATCAAAAGCAAGTATGAAATCACTGTTTGGAGCTTATGTAGGCCTACAGTTCAACATTCATGTTTAACTGAATAAACAGTTAGTAAACACAAGTACATCTTATTGAACATCATTTATTTTCATCACCAATTATCATAGTAGAACAGTTTCTCAAGCAGTTTGTGATGCATTTTGGAACAGGAGATGAGCCCCTGGTCTAATGCGTCACCTGGCTTGAGAAACCTGTTCTCAAAGACTTATTATTTGGGTAGCACACATATTCTGAATGCCTTCGGCAGAATTCAAATGAGCCATTTTAATCTAGATTAATTTTGAAATTAATCTAGATCAATCTAGATTAAAAAAAATTAATATATGCCCACCTATATATCTCAAGTCTAACTTGTTATTTTTGGCTGCACATAAACAGCTAGATGTACATTTACGTTTCAAATAGCCACACCTTCTGTTTACGGTACAAATAAGTCAGATATGGACAAATAAAAGAATTGCAATGTAATCTTGCTAGTAGAAAATCCCATTTGGAACAACTAGATTCACAGGAGTTTTAGTTTGTGAGCACAAAAAAATATGTAGGCAGCTTGTCACACCCGGTCAGTCAGGTCACATGATGGTTAGGTGTCAAGGATGTGGTTGTGGTAAAGTGCTGGAATAGGTAATATACTTGCCTGTTCTGTAGTAGATACTGGGCGTTCTGAATCTGGTCCTGTGTGCCTGTGATGGTAATGATCCTATCCTCTGAGCCCTCCAGAGGCTCATCGATTTTAATAGATGCTCCCGACTCATGACGAATCTGCTTAATCCTCTGTCCGCCTTTCCCAATGATGGAGCCAGCCAGCTAAAACAATAGTCAAGTAAACCTTTACCAACTATCATCCAGAGACTGTTATGATAGAAAGATATATACAAGTAATTTAAAGTATTTGTGGTAAGAAGGGGGTGTCAAAATTAAGCTGTGTTTGTTAATCAGACAAAAAAAGGCACAAGCACACAATTATCAAAGCCCATAATCGAAAAACTAAGAAATAAAAAACGAATTAACTCATGAACTTATCAAAATGTCAAAAACCTTAATAGATCAAAAACAGCCTTGAAAACATAAAAATGACAGCCAATTATATCAATTAAAAAAATCCCATCAAATATCTTACATCTTTAGGGATGGTCACTTGTGTTGTAATAACAGGCCCACCGATGTCGCTGTAAGAACCTCTACCACCTGGTGAAAAAAACAAAACATCTTGATTTGACTTTTAGCCCTCAAATTTTCACTTTTAAACCCCAATTATAATATATAAACCATATTCTATTATCACAGTATCTGACACACTCACCAGACTGGAAGGGCTCCCAAGAAGAATTATTGTCTTCAGTTGAACAAGAAAAGAAGATGGAAAAGGTGATCAAGATATCAGAGCTATGACAGTGAAGGATATAGAGAGAAAAGCAGGAAACGCTATGCTATTAAGAGGAGTGCAGTGCTTTGCTTGACTGAAGGTAACCTTGAGTTTGTGTATGTGTGTGTGTACACAGTTGAAGAACACTCACCATATCCACCTCCACTCTGTGTACAATGATGGGGAGGAAAAACAAAAAAAAAAAAAAAGTTAATACTGGCATTCTGCATAAATCACATTATTATTTTTTAATCTTCAAATTTGACATGTATTGCGCCATTTTCATACACATTTGTTTTAATTTCCACTAACAAAAGTACCAAATAGTGAACTATATTTTTAGCAAACCCTTTTGTACGGGTACCAACACAGTAGTAAGGTACCAAAAGGGTGGATCTAGACTCGCTGATAAATGCTATTGTTGCGAAGCCAGGGGGACAACAATAACTACACAGAAAGAGTTTCAATAAATATCTTAAACATGACACTGTAATACAATGACAGTGCACAGCAATGAATCATACGCAAATGAAGCTTGACGCTTCTTATGGCAAACCACCAATATGCCAAGATCTGCAAGATCTGTTCTCCATTGTTGCTAAAGGGGCCGTTCACGACACATCTAAACATGAGGAAAGCATAAGAGCGCCACTTCCTCTTGAACAGACTTGTGCAGGCTCGCCATGTTTCTACATTTGAAATTTTGAACGAGTGTGCTAAAGATGTGATATGTGAATGGCCTGTACTGCTTTCTTCTTTGAGCGAGAATAATATCAATTACAACTTTCTGATGTACATCATGCCTACCAAGGGTAAGCAAACCTAATCAGGGTGACCTGTATCCAATGTACTGTTAAAAAAAGAAAGAAAAACCACTTGACACCTTAAACACGGTCAAATCAAACCAATTGTTTAGTTCAAGGGGCTTTATCTATTAAACAAATCCTTCTTAATGATTTTTTTTGCATGGTGACATTATCAGAAAGAAAATAACACGGTTTGCAGATTTTTTTTTTTTATAATCATAAAAAAATATTTTATGTTTCTTCCTAAAATCAAAAGGATCTTACATCTTTCACAAGATATTGGCACAGTGGCTCACTTAGCATTCAGATTTTAGAGTTCAAACAAATATGATTTCTAAAGACAAAATGTATTTGGCATATGCTGACTTTCAATATGGCCACCAACATGGCTTGTCCTCCAGAAAGCTAAACTCAGTGAGAGCAGCATTTCCCAAAGATCATTGGCGAGTGTGATGGCTTTCACCTACGTATTTAACTACTCATTGGTAACCAAGGCAACAAGTGATTCAAAAATCTGTTGCCAAGCAACAGCAGGCCAAACCAGTGCACTAGGCATAAGAGCTCCACATATGCATCTATTACACTCTCACTTCAGAGAGAAAGAACAAGCCATTCCACGTTTTTTTGAAAGTGCCCATTAATGAAAGGAGAAAAAAAAAATTCTCTTTACGTCAAGTCAAGTGATGAATCTCAACATATGCTGCAAAATACAAATTCCAATGCAGATGTTAGTTTATGCTCACCATGCTTTCATAGCGATCTCCAGGCCGTCCTCTTCGGTCACTGTTTACAGGAAGAGAGAGACAAGCTTAATTTTACATGCTTCTAAATGCTCTCTCTGAAAAATGATAAATATTATCAAAAGAATAAAAGGCCAATATTTAATGATACATTTTAATTAAAGCAATGACAATACACTTGCCATAGCAATTTGAATTAACCGCATATTAACTATTAACAGTTCCCTTTTGCTTTTTGTGTAAACAGATCTTAGGGAAGTTAAATCTACTGCTTTTGTGGTCACTTACTTTGGTCTGTCGTCCATATTGCTGTGGTAACTCTGGTGAGAAAACCGATCACCTCTGTAAACAAAAAGTGGCATAAATCAGCTTTTCCCTTTGCATTTCATTACACTAGATACACTATATAGGCCCACACACAGCAGTGGTTGGGGTGACAATAACCTGGCGTGTTTTAGGAGAAAAAAAATGTAGTAACCACATAAAATAAAAAAAAATAAGTAAAAAAAAAAATGCAGTCCCAAGGTGTTACTTCGCCACCTCTGGTGTGCATTATTTACATAACACTCCTCATGCTTTACACCTAACAATCTAATTTGCATTATGTTAGGTATAATGCATGAGGAGTTTTGCTAACATGCAAGACAGGACACACAGTGCTCAAAACTCATTAAAAAACCACCACTGATTACCTTGTTTCAGCATTCAGAAAAAAATATGTAAATCATTTAAAACTCCCATGGAAATTGTAATAAAAAGTCGCATAATTTATGAGTGAAAAATGTTCAAATAAAAAAAATGCAGTGAAGAAAGTCCCCACTTGAATTTCGAACATCATGAAGCAAAACAAAAATAATAGTATTGTTACCTTTTCTATTATTTGGATTCCCTGGTTACAAAAACTGAATCCTGTAGTTTGCAGAAAATCATTGCAACACACAGCAAGCTACATCCTCTTACCCTCCTCTAGGTGGTGGTGGTGGAGGCAAA